>OZ017739.1:182998040-183115540 GCA_963969285.1 Odontomyia ornata | reverse complement strand
AAGCAATCAACAGTGATTGTTATATTGCGTTTTTGTATCGTTCAAAGAATGAAATCGTTAAAAAACTGTCTCATTTGAAGAAAAAAAAGTACTGTTTCATCAAGACAATGCACCGTGTCATAAGTCAATTAAAACAATGGCAAAATTGCATGAATTGCGCTTCGAATTGCTTCTGCATCCACCGTATTTGCCAGCGAATTTTTTCTGTTCTCAGACCTCAAAAAAATGATCGCTGGAAAGAAATTTAGCGCCATTAAAGAAGTAATCGCCGGAACTGAGGCCTATTTTGAAGCGAAAGACAAATCGTACAACAAAAATGGTATCGAAAAGTTGGAAGATCGCTAATATCGCTGTATCGCCCGCGAAGGCAACCATGTCAAATAATAAAATCGAATTTTGCCACTACTATGGTAGAACAGGGACTTTTCAATTGTATATATCTTCTTCTTCTTAGCACTACAGCTTCTTTAAGCCTTCACTTCCTGCAAACAGCGCCTCCAACTATCTCGGTCCCTTGGTTGCGTCTTCCAATTCCAAAATCCGAGCAGCGATGACCTGTCTTCGTCGACCGAGGCAGACCAGCGTTTCCTCGGTTTCCCCACTGGCCTCCAGCCTTCAGTTCTCCTAACGAATACCTTCTTGGGTATCCGTTGTTCATCCATACCATTCATGTGTCCAGCCCATTGCAGCTTTCACAGCCTTACAATCCATAAGACCTCCGGTTCGTCAAAATCTTCATAGAGCTCATGGTTGTATCGAATTCGCCGTTGGTCCCCGTCAAGCTTCGCTCCGATTATTTGCCTCAGGACCCGTCGCTTGAAGGCGTTCAATATATTTGCGGATGCTTGGGTTAGGGTCCATCTTTCATACCCATAGCATAACACAGGCCTTATCACAGATTTTTATACTTGGAGCTTTGTTTTCCTGTGTATGCAGCCGGTCCTCAAGATCGTCAACGCTAAATAAAATATTTTTTTTGCGAGGTGCATTCTTCGGCGTATTTCGTCTCTTTCATTGCCCGTTTTCATTATTTTGGTGCCTAATTACACAAATTCACTAACATTCTCGATACTGTAATCGCCAAGTGTGATATTTTGTGTATTTGAGGTATTTTTCCTCGACTGTGTCATGAGCTTTGTTTTATTTTCGTTGATTTGTAGCCCTACTAGCTTTGCTTTGCTGTCGAGTTTCAGAAAAAGTTCTTTGGCAGTTATTAATGACAGTAACAGAATGTTGATGTCATCCGCATCGGCTACTACTTGGCTCGACTTGTATAGTAATGTACTTCGCGTATCGACAGGTAGATTCCTTATGACGTACTCCAGAGCCAAATTGAATAGCAATGGGGCCAACCCATCTCCCTGCTTTCGTCCGATATTTGTGTCAAAGGCATCGGTAAGTCGGTTATTTAAGCAGACTTGGGAGGTTGTCGACGTCACTGTCATTTTGGTAAATTGGCCTAATCTGGCTAGGATGCCAAAGCAAAACATTAATTAGTACAGTACGTTACGATCAATACTGTCGTTGTGCTTGCTTGAAGTCAATGTCTGTGTTGAACTCCATGCATTTTTCGAGTACCTGCTTGACTGTGAAAATTGGTCTGTTGTTGATCTTTCTGCCCTAAAACCACCTTGATACTCCCCAATAATACTGTTGGCATATGATCCGATTTTATTTTTTAATATTTTGGAAAATATTTTATGCGCCGTAAAAGTAGTGATATGCCTCTATAATTTTCGCACTGTAGCTTGTCACCTTTTTTGTGGATAAGGAATATAATTGATTGGCTCCACTCTTTCTGCATATGTTCTTGTTGCCAAATGTACCGGATGAGTTTGTGAATAGCTTGATGAAGACTACTGCCACCACGTTTGATGAGCTCCACCGGAATCTCATCGATGCCCGGTGCTTTATTATACTTTTGGGCTTTGAGGATGGAACAAACTTCATCCAGAATCGGTGGAGCCAATGGGAGCTCTCCGTAGACATCTATTGGCTCCGATGCTCTGGAGCTGTGTGGAGGATTAAGGAGGTTCTTGAAATATGATGCCCATCTTTGCTTAATCTTGGTTTCATTTGTGATTATATTACCGCTGTCATCACGATAGAGTATGGTTTTAGGCCGATACTTACGTTTCAAGCTTTTCACTACTTTGTATGCTTGTCTTGTGTTGTTGCTCGCTAAACTTACCTCTATACTTCTCAATTGGTCGTCATAGTATTTTCTTTTCTTAATCCTAATTATCTTATTCGCTACTCTTCTGAAATTTTCCTAGTATTCTCTCTTGGTCCTGGTTCTTCTACCTACATATTTTTTGTAAGCCTGATTCTTTTTATCAAATGCATTCTGGCACTCATCGTCAAACCAATCATTTCTTTCGCGCCGGTCGTGATGTCCGATCGTCTGTTCTGCCACGGTCCTGATAGCCGCTTTCACTTCCATCCAGAGTTCGTTGCTCGTCTTCTTATCGATGCGTCTGATAGCCAGCTAATTGGCAAGGGTCTCCGTGAAATGTTTGGCCTCAGGAACCACTTGGAGCCTTTTGATGTCAAATTTTTGTAGCGGGCTGGTCTTCGCTGAATATGGCTTTGACATACAATATCGATACGTTAATTTGATCAAGTAATGATTCGAGTTACAATTCTCTCCTCGGTATGTACGGATGTCAAGTATGCTCGAGACCCAACGTTGTTGGGTCAGAACATGATCGATCTGGTTTTGTGTGTTGCCATCCGGTGATACCCAGGGTCGATGTGGGAAGCAAGTCGAACGTATGACTAGATTTCTGCTACATGTAAAGTCAATTAGGCGCTGGCCGTTGTCATTTGTTACATCGTGGAGGCTATATCCTCCAGTCGCTCCCCAATGAGATAGCTCATGTAGATATATATACATACATATACATATATATACGTACATATACATACATATATATATATATATATATATATATATATATATATATATATGTATATGTATATGTATATATATATATATATATATATATATATATATATATATATATATATATATATGTATATATACATACACACACACACACACACACACACATATATATATATATATATATATATATATATATATATATATATATATATATATATATATGTATCTGTATATATGCATAAATATATATATATATATATATATATATATATATATATATATCTATATATATATATATATATATATATATATATATATATATATATATATATATATGAACGTGTATATAAATATATGTATGTATTGTCGCGTGTTATTGGTTCGCGGCCAATAATTTTAATGTTCCAGGAAAGTGAAAACGCAATGTCTTTTAATTTAAGTTAAAAGAGTTTATTCAATTACAAAAGTGCACAATGATCAATTTAACAATTTAACACTTTCACTAATTTTAATTTTCACTATGAAAAAAATCTAACACTTGTCCATAAATTTCTTATAGCAATTGTCTTCTAAATCACTTCACTATTACGAAAATCACTTCCCACACACTATCGCAGTTCTTATCGCGGTCGAATGAATGATCCCCCATTCATTCAGCTCGCCTTTATATAGGGTCTCTACCTATTCACCCATTTCTCGTACATTGGCGAATGTTCTACCGAGAGGTACCTGGTAGATTCGAGCAAATTAATGAATGGAGTGACGTCACTTGCAGATGTTGATTATGCTTGTTGGGTTCTCGTGGGTTCGAGTAAATTCATTTGTTGACGTTCTTAATGATTATGAAAACAATTGCGACAGCAGCTCGCAGAATTATTTGTACATGTAAATATTTGTACATGTAACACTGCCCCCACCTCAGTTCTTTTCGCCCCGAAAAGATGTGTCGCTATTTGTAGTCAATTCTCCCTGGGTGTAATATGGGGCAAGACGGTCCAGATGCACGATTTTCATTTTAGCTCTCGGCTTACGATGTTCCTGTATTCGGTATACGACGTCGTTGATTCGCTTTGTAACTCGGTATGGTGCCTCCCAATTATGTTGCAACTTTGGAGACCTACCCTTTCGCCGTTGCGGGTTATAAAGCCACACCAAGTCATCTTGCTGGAAGCCAGTAGAATTAGCCTTTAGATCATACCTGGTCTTCATGCGGTCAGTAGCCGATTCGAGGTGTTTTCGCACTGTCCGATGTATCTGGTTCAACCGTTGTCTTAGATCACTTGCGTACTCCGAGACCGTTTGGGGATTCTCAGGGAGTGTTCCGAACTTTATATCGGCTGGCAAACGAATAGTCTTTCCAAAAATGACTTTGGCTGGGGCTTGGCCCATCGATGCATGTTCAGCGGCTCTGTACGCCATTAAAATTAGTGGGATATGTCGGTCCCAGTCCCTTTGGTTCTCGTCAACCATTTTGGCCAGGTGTTTATTGAGCGTGCCGTTGAAACGTTCGACCATACCATCGGATTGGGAATGCAGCGGTGTTGTCCTCGTTTTCCGTATTCCGAGCAGCTCGCACGTTTCGCCAAAAACTAGTGACTCAAAGTTTCGGCCTTGATTCGACTGTAGTTCGCAAGGCACGCCGTACCTACTGACCTAATTTAACACTAGCTGTTCGGCTACAGTAGTTGCTTCCTGGTTGGAAATGGGGTAGACCTCAGGCCACTTGCTGAAATAATCGGCTACAACCAGCATATATCGATTTCCCCAATCGGATTCAGGAAAGGGTCCTGCGATGTCAACAGCAATCCGGTCGAACGGCACGCCTACGTTATAGGTTTGCATTTGTCCTCTCAGTCGTCGCTTTGGGCCTTTGACGGAAGCGCAAATTGTGCATCTGCGACACCAGTCCTCTACGTCTGCTCGAGCATGGAGCCAGTAGAACCATTCCCGCAATTTTGCTAAGGTCTTGTTAACACCGAGGTGGCCTCCCGAGGATCCTTCATGCATTTCCTTAACCACATCGTGGATTCGGCTTTTGGGAAGTATAGTTTGCATCCTATAGGAGCTGCCATCCGCCGTTTCCCATGTCCGCTTGAGTACGCCACCCTCCACCTGAAGGGAGTTCCATTGTGCCCAATAGCTTTTCAGGGTTGCGCCATGCGTTGAAACGTCTTTCCACTCAAGTTGCCCAGTCGTCTCCTTCCATACGAGCAATGGTCCGATGTCTTCATCGGCTAGCTGGGCATTTCGAATCTCCTCCGATGACCAACCTTCATCGAATTCGGCCGTTGTCAGTCGCAAATCAACGGGCGGTTCCTTTTCCTCAATCCGTCGGCAATGCTTGCAGTTAGCTGGACATGGGTGACGAGATAGGGCGTCAGCATTTCCATGAACTCCGCCCTTTCGATGAACCATTTCGTAGTCGTATGACTGCAATCTTTCGATCCATCTCGCAACTTGTCCCTCGGGGTTTTTGAAGTTAAGTAGCCATCTCAACGATGCATGGTCCGTTCGAAGAACAAATTTCTGGCCATATAGGTACTTGTGGAACTGCTTGGTGGCCTCTATTATAGCCAATAGCTCCTTCCTGGTCACACAGTAGTTCCTCTCACTTTTTGAAAGAACTCGACTGTAATACGAGAGGACTCTTTCTTCGCCATTGATCTGCTGGGAGAGTACAGCTCCAATACCGCCGTTGCTTGCATCGGTGTCAACTACAAACATTTTTCCGGGTTTCGGATACGCCAGTACGGGTGATTCACATAGCTTTTCCTTCAGGGTCTCAAAGGCTGTCTGGCATTGTTCATTCCAGACATAGGACGATTTTTTTCGGTTAGCTGATGGAGACACTTAGCTATCTTGGCAAAGTCTTTGACGAATCTTCGATAGTAGGTTGCCAGACCCAGAAAACTTCGTAGTTGGCGCTTGTTGTTTGGTGTTGGCCAGCTTTTCACGGCTTCAATTTTCTCAGGGTCTGTTTTGACCCCTTCTGCTGATACGACATGTTCCAGGTATTTTACTTCAGCTGCGAAAAGGGTACACTTGTCGGGACTAAGTTTCAAATTTGCCAGTCGCAGTCGGGAGAAAACCTCTTCTAAGTTCCGCACATGCTCTTCGAACGTTCTCCCGATGACGATGATGTCATCTAGGTACACCAAGCAGGTTTTCCAGGTTAGACCACGTAGCACGTATTCCATCAAGCGTTCGAAAGTGGCTGGAGCATTGCAAAGCCCAAACGGCATCACCACAAATTGCCACAATCCGGTCCCAACTGAAAATGCGGTCTTCTCTCGGTCCTTCTTGTCGGTTTCTACCTGCCAGTAGCCACTCTTGAGATCGAGTGTAGAAAACCATTTTGCGTCGGCTAAAGTGTCCATGATGTCATCGATGCGTGGGAGCGGGTAACTATGTTAAGCTGCCTATAGTCGACACAACAGCGAGTGCTACCATCCTTTTTCTTTACTAGAACTACAGGCGCAGCCCATGGACTTACAGAAGGTTCAATAATGCCTTGTTTTTCCATGTCCGAGAGCAGCGCGCTCACTTCTCGTTGTTTGGCTATAGGGAGACGTCTTGGTGCTTGTCGAATCGGCTTGGCTCCCTGTGTATCTATGACGTGAGTTACCAAACTCGTTCGGCCTTGGTCATCCGGGCTTGTTGAGAAGATGTCACTGTACTTGGTGACCAGATCAGAGGCTCGTTTGAATAGCTGCACTGGCAATTTGACTTGCTTCAATATTGCAGACGTAGATTCTCGGGCTTTGTCTGTGTCTTGCCTCCTTTTCCAATGATGGTTGTGAGTGGGTTCCAAAGAGGTGATGGTGGAAACAGGCTAGCAGCTGCCGATGACTTCTCCCGCTTTGATGCTCGTGGTTGAGTCTGTGGTGTTAAGGACTCTAACCGGCACATATCCGTTCCTTAAAGATCTTACAAGGCATCGTCCTACAATCAAACTGCGCAATGCGGATGTCTTCGTTGGCTCTATCAGATAAGATCGGTGGTCTCCAGATTCACCATCAAGCTTGGCCCATACAATGCTTTCAGGAGAATTCGGTACATCAGTGTCGGCACATACCACCACATTCATCTTGGGGATTTGGACGCTGGGATCCTCCATCAGTACTTCGACATTCTGCCATTTCAATACACGTTTGCCCAAGTCCAACGTGATTCCATGTGGTCGCAGAAAATCCATTCCGAGAATGCAGTCATCCATAATGTTCGCGACCAGAAAATTATGTCGGATCACAAGGTCTCCCAACTGTATCTGGAGGTTGACCTCTCCATGAACAGGTGCAGTTTCTCCCGTAGCTGTCCTTAGTGAGAAAATTCTGCCCTTGTGAAGTCGTTGCTGTCTAACTAGGTCTGGTCGGATAATCGATCGGGTTGCACCAGTGTCGATTGTTATAGTGCAGTGTTCTCCGTCAAATAAGTCCGCTTCTCCACGATGTAGTCTTGACACGGTGATGGTGGTGCTGGGGACGTCGATCCTCCTAGCCAACCTCTGCCTCACGAAGTTGGCTCTTACACGTTTCCCGACCCCTCTGTTTGAAGGGCTTCCATTCTGGGCTCCTGACTCGGTCTGGATCTCCTCCTAGCTGCACACCCTGGACAATAGCTCGGTTTTCTTCGCTTCTTGCAGTCTCTTTGCAAGTGCCCCTTCTCTCCGCAATTCCAGCATCTAGGCGCATCATTTACATGCGTGTCTCGCTCAATTTCCACGCGCTCACACCTGCACTCGTCTACCACTACCTCACGGACCCGGGCAGTGGTACGAGTCGCATTTTTCGCTGCCTCAAAGTTCAGACTGTAAGCCAATGCGTCCTTAACCGTTTGCTTTTGGGCTAAACGCACGGCTTGTTGCAATTCCGGGTCCTTTAGTGCGCTGATGAATGCTTCTGTCGCTGCATCATCTCGATGTTCTGGGTCGTAGGCCGGGTAAGCCAAAAGTGCTAGTCGCTCAATGTCTTGGGCTAGCCGCTGTAGGGTTTCACCAGACTTCTGCACCCGATGCCTTAGCTGTGACCGATAAATCTGCTTTAGATGATTATCTCCATAACGCATGTCGAGCGCATTCATTATAGCATTCGAGTTTGAGTGCAATTCAACGGGGATCGTCTGCAACAGCTCGGCAGCTGGGCCTCTTAGAGCAAGAATCAATGCAGTTGCTCGTTCCAGCTCATTCCAGTGATTTATGCGAGCGGCTGCTTCAAATTTGGTTTTGTAAGTAGTCCAGACCGTTTGCCCATCGAATATTGGTGCTTGCACATTTCTAGATGAGCTTTGGGCTGTGGTTATAATTGGGGCTGGTGAGGTGGTTACTACTGCCTTTGCTGCTTCCAATTCCTTTTTCATGTTTTCCATCTCATTGTTGGTTCTCTCCTCGACCTGGCTGACCTTTCCCTTGACCTGGTAAACCTTTTCCTCGACCTGGTCAACCTTTTCCTCGACGCCTTTAATTTGTTTGTTGAGACTACCGAGCTCCGCTTTTATTTCGGTTGGATGTTTCTCCAGCTTCTGTGTGATGTCTGCCTTGATGTCTGCTTTGATTTCGATTGCTTGTTGGTCTAGCTTCGCTGATTGTTCATTTAGCTGCGCTGATTGTTCACTTAGCTTCGCAGCTAAACTGGATGTCTGTTCATTTAGCTGCGCTGATTGTTTACTTAGTTACGCTGATTGTTCATTTAGCTTTGCAGTTAAATTGGATGACTGTTGTCGCTGCTCTTGCTGCATGAGCATCAACATTTGCATCAGCGCATTTTCTGGCTCCTTTGGTTTTGGTGTTTCGGCTTCACCACCTTCTGCGCCTCTTTCTGCAGCTGATAGCTCACCCGAATCCAGATTCACGCCTTCCGAGTCGATCGCATCACGCAAGTGTGCAATCAGTATGGCCTTTGTACCCTGTGTAGCCAGATTTCGTTGTTCCAACTCCTCTTCGAGCTCCGATATGCTCAATTGATTAATTTTTAGATGTAAATTTCCTGGCATTTTTATTGTTTCGGCTATTTTTCCACGTTAATTTTCACAATTGTGCACTTTAAAATTGTTTAAACGTTTTCACTTCCAAAATTTTAATCTCACTTCTCGACACCACTGTCGCGTGTTTTTTTGGTTCGCGGCCAATAATTTTAATGTTCCGGGAAAGTGAAAACGCAATGTCTTTTAATTTAAGTTAAAAGAGTTTATTCAATTAAAAACGTGCACAATGATCAATTTAACACTTTCACTAATTTTAATTTTCACTATGAAAAAAATCTAACACTTGTCCATAAATTTCTTATCGCAATTGTCTTCTAAATCACTTCACTATTACAAAAATCACTTCCCACACACTATCGCAGTTCTTATCGCGGTCGAATGAATGATCCCCCATTCATTCAGCTCGCCTTTATATAGGGTCTCTACCTATTCACCCATTTCTCGTACATTGGCGAATGTTCTACCGAGAGGTACCTGGTAGATTCGAGCAAATTAATGAATGGAGTGACGTCACTTGCAGATGTTGATCATGCTTGTTGGGTTCTCGTGGGTTCGAGTAAATTCATTTGTTGACGTTCTTAATGATTATGAAAACAATTGCGACAGCAGCTCGCAGAATTATTTGTACATGTAATTATTTGTACATGTAACAGTATATATTTATAATTCTAAACAAATTCATAAATATATATATATATATATATATATATATATATATATATATATATACATATATACATATATATATATATATATATATATATATATATATATATATATATATATATATATATATATATATATATATATATATATATATATATCTATATATATATATATATATGGATATTTATATATATATATATATATATATATATATATATATATATGTTTATTTCTATATATATATATATATATATAGATATATATATGTATATATATATATATATATATATATATATATATTTATATATATATATATTTATTTATTTATTTATATATGCATTGTAGTGAAACATGGGTTAAACAAAAATCCGCAAGGGACTGCAGCGATCGTCTGCTGTCTTTGGCGTGAGAGGATGGTGGGTTTCGCCGAGATTGGCCTTGTCTGGGGACGCGTGAATACGCTGGCAGGCTAGCATTGCGGTGTCTTGAGGCAGGTTTTTTTTCTCAGCACAAGGACCCACTACAAAAGAAATTTCGCAGCCACAAATTTCAAGGTCCAAATAAATATCCACCAGAGTCGAGCCTGAGGTAACCTACTAAGGGTCAAAAATTGCCAAATCAGATGACAAACCGGGCCGGGAGAAAACAGACAGACTTAAGAGAAATTTGCCGTTACCGACGATATTGATGGGCCCCAAATAAGAGTGGGACATGTATGTGGAAGCGGTGCCCCCTCGCACTCTCCCATCCGGATCAAGATCCAATGTAAACGTGGCCATATATTCTCCATTTAAGTGAAAAACTCATACAACATAATTTGCATGATTTTCTCCCTTAAACGAAAAATATGAAAGTGGCAAATTTATGTTATAGTACAATATTATGCGATGGAATCACATAACCCTATACCATAAATAGGCACGCGAGTGGAAAGCCACTCTACCCTGCAAGAGCACCTGTAAACGCACTAAGAAGGGGTGGGCTCACCCGACGGCTAGCTGATTATAATGGAGGTGCTAGCCAACGTGGCGGGTCCCATACCCGGTCAAGTTTGCGAAAGGAGAGACCGAATTTTCAATTTAATTTATATTTTCCATTTTATCCATTTTATTTATTCCTCTCCAAAGTTGGATTTCTTAAATCAAAACAATTTCTTTCAGTCCAAAACAAGCGAACATCCAAGCGAAATGTTAAAACGGAAATTATTGTCTGGTAAGAAATTTGGATTTTTTCTCCTTTCTGACTTCTATTAAAAACTATAATTATTCTAAAATGAAAATTTATCTAAAAAATTTAGCTATTCCTAATTTGCCAAAAATGGTTTGCCATCATAATGGTTGCTCATTAAAATTTGTTATGAATATTCAAAGCTACAATGAAAAAGGCATTGACACCAAAAAAGAACCAAAAGGGCACTTACTCGTTGATGATGTGGATGATGTTACATTGCTGTATAGAATTGGTCAATGCTTTAGAACTTATTGATATAATGGCATGCACACTAAATGGAAATGAATTTATGAAGCATACATGGTAAAGTTTCTTTTTCAATTAATTTATATTTTTCTAAGGTTCCATCGCGAAATATTTGCGGATTTTTTAAGATTTACCAAAATTTCTTTTTCATCTGAAGCTCTGAGTCTCACCGATGTTTGTCAATTGTCAATTTCTTTATCCATATATTTTTCTTTTCCACATTCGAAGCGACTGTCATCAAACTTTCTTGGAACATCTGTTCCGGGTCACACCTGGTCGTTGGAAAGTGTTCTAATTAGCAAAGTGCAGCCGTTCTTTAAATTCGCCGGTATTATCAGTTCGGATAAGCACAGTCCTACAAAGAATCTTTCCAAGGCGGTGCAGCAATCACGGATGTCCGATAGGGTTAGCAGTATGTAGTTTGGAGTCGAGTATAGAACCTTTAGAATTTCTATCTTTCCCTTGCAAAAATGACGCTTCCCAAAAGTACATGACACTAAATAACAATGCTACCGTTTTGAATTAAACACAAAGTGCAATTACCTTTTCCCAAGAATGACTTTCTACAAAACTAGTTTAGACTCATTTATTATTGATTTCAACACTTTACTATCTACCACGTATCGCTTTAATATCTGCTATACACTACTAGTATGTAAGTATGGATTCATATTTATTGATATGCTATTATTCTGCTGCCTACGGAAATAATTACTCATCGAACCAAAACACTGCACTAGCACATATTATTTAGCGCATTGATGGTGGTAAAATTCTTTGCAAAACTACAATTGCCATGCAAGTCTTATGGGTTTTTCTTTAAGCGCACACTAATAATTTTCTTTGGGGAGAATGAATCTGATCGATTCTTCATCACCTTATAAAGGAATTATATCGACTCCGATAGCCGGCACGGTTCTCCCACGTGCTAACTGTGGCGATTCATAAAACTGGAACACGGCACTAGCACATATTATTCGGCACATTGACGGTAGGAAACTTCGTTTCCATAAATTGCAGATAATTTAACTAACTTTCACATACAAAGCGCGCATATGTTGTAAAACTGCAATTGATCTCTCACTTAATCCAAACAGCCACCGTACGCTAACCGCTGCAACGGAGGTTCATGACGAGACCCTCATCCATTCACTGTTGCTTGCGTCGTGGCAATGCAATTCGTGGATGAGCTACGGTTACCGTGGTTTGAATAATAAAAGTAATATACTAGGTGTGACAATCAAATAATGAGACTGATTCCATTAAAACCGTATATTTAAAAATTATTCTGCAAATTTTGGCACCCCCTTCAAAGTAGTCCCCTTGGGCAGCTATACAACGATTCCAGCGCGTTTTTCATGCTTCTTAACAGTTCTGGAACGCTTCGACTGGGATGTCCACGAGTCGTCACGGCCGCCTGGATGTTCGCACTCGACGCAAAATGGGTTCCTTTGACCACCAATTTTGTTCTAGGGAACAAAAAAAGTCACAGGGTGACATATCAGGCAAATAAGGTGGCTGTTGCAACACGACGATCCCTTTAGAGGCCAAATCCTGGGACACGCTAAGGGTGGTGTGACAAGGAACGTTGTCGTGATAAAGGATCCAGCTACAAACGATGTCTGGGTGCATCCTGTGGACTCGTTTTCGCAATCTTTCGAGTACTTGGAGAAAGTAGACTTGATTTACGGTTTGCTCATATATATATATATATATATATATATATATATATATATATATATATATATATATATATATATATATATATATATATATATATATATGTATATATATACATACATATATATATATATATATTTATATATATATATATATATATATATATATATATATATATATATATATATATACATACATATATATATATATATTTATATATATATATATATATATATATATATATATATATATATATATATATATATATATATATATATATTTATATATATACATACATATTTAACATATTGTATATAAATATTATTACATGTAAAAATAATTCTGCAAGCTACTGTCGCAATTGTTTTCACAACCATTAAGAACATCAACAAACAAAGGTACTCGGAAACCCGCCAAGCATGATCCACATATGAAAGTGACGTCACTGCCCATTCATTAAGCTGCTCGAATATTCCAGGCAATTCGCTAATGTACGAGAAATGGATTGAATGACCAGAGACCCTATATCAAGGTGAGCTGAATGAATGGGGGGATTCATTAGAATCGTGATAGGAAAAACTGCGATAGTGTGGAGTTCGAATTGGAAAGCGATATTGATCGGGTAAAAGTAAAGTGATTTTCGTGATAGATAAAACAGTTTAAGTGAAAAATTTATAGACAAAGTGAAAATTAAAATTAATGAAAGTGTTTTTTTTAACTTAATTTAAAAGACATTGCGTATCACTTTCCCGGAACATTAAAAATTATTGGCCGCAAACCATACACGCGACAGTGGTTTCAAGAAGTGAGAAAGGAAATTATGGAAGTGGAAAAATTTGAATTTTTAAAGTGCACAGTAGTGAAAATTAACGTAGAAACTGGTAGAAAAATAGCCCAAACAATAAAAATGCTAGAAAACTTACATCTAAAAATTGACCAATTGACCATATCGGAGCTCAAGGAGGAATTGGAACAGCGAAATCTGGCCACACAAGGTACAAAGGCCATACTGATTGCACACTTGCGTGACGCGATCGAGTCGGAAGGCGTGAATCTGGATTTGGGTGAGCCCTCAGATACGGAACAAGGCGCAGAAGGTGGAGAAGTAGGAACACCAAAACCAAAGGAGCCAGAAAATGCGCTAATGCAAATGTTAATGCTGATGTCATCCAGTCTACCTGCGAAGCTGGATGGAACAATCAGGGGTGCTAAATGAACAATCATCTAGCCTAACTGCGAAGCTAGATGAACAATCAGCGAAACTAAATGAACAATCAGCGAAACTGGACCATCAAGCGATCAAAATCAAGGCAGACATCACACAGAAGCTGGAGAAACAGCCAACTGATTTGAAGGCAGATTCGGGCAAACAGTCTACAGAAATAAAAGCGGAGCTCAGTGGTCTCAACAACCAAATTAAATGCGTCGAGGGAAAGGTATACCAGGTCGAGCAGAGTATCAACCATGAGATCAGCCAGGTCGAGGAAAAGGTCAGCCAGGCCGAGGAGAGAATCAACCATGAAATGGAAAACATGAAAAAGGGATTGGAAGCAGCCAAGGCAGTAGGGAACGCCTCACCAGCCCCGCTTACAACCGCAGCGCGAAACTCACCCAGAATTGTCCAAGCACCAATATTCGATGGGCAAACGGTCTGGAGCATTTACAAAACCCAGTTTGAAGTCACCGCTAGGGCAAATCACTGGAATGAGGAGGAACGAGCAACTGCATTGATTCTTGCCCTAAGAGGCCCAGCTGCCAAGCTTTTGCAGACGATCCCCGTTGAGTTGCACTCAAATCCGGCTGCTATAATGAATGCGCACAAAATGCGTTATGGAGAAAATCATCTGAAGCAGATTTATCGGTCACAGCTACGGCATCGGATGCAGAAGTCTGGCAAAACCCTACAGCAGCTAGCCCAAGACATTGAGCGACTGGCACTTTTGGCTTACCCAGCCCATGACCGAGAACATCGAGATGACGCAGCAACAGAAGCATTCATCAGTGCATTAAAGGATCCAGAATTGCAACAAGCTGTACGTTTAGCTCAAAAGCAAACGTTTAAAGATGCATTGGCTTATAGTTTAAACTTTGAGGTAGCAAAAAATGTGACTCGTACCACTGCCCGGGTTCGTGAGGTAATGGTAGACGATTGCAGGTGTGAGCGCGTGGAAATTCAGCGAGAGCCGTAGGCAAATGGTGCGCCTAGATGCTGGAATTGCGGAGAGAAGGGGCACCTGCAAAGAGACTGCAAGAAGCGAAGAAAACCGAGCTATTGTCCAGGAGCCCAGAATGAAAGCCCTTCAAACTGAGGGGTCGGGAAACATGTAAGAGCCAACTTCGTGGGGCAGAGGTTGGCTAGGAGAATCGACGTCCCCAGCACCACCATCGCCGTGTCAAGACTACATCGTGCAGAAGCGGACTTATGCATTCCGGATCAAGTTGACGGAGAACATTGCACCATAATAATCGACACTGGTGCAACCCGATCAATTATCCGACCAGACCTAGTGAGGCAAAAACTACTTCAAAAGGGCAGGATTTTCTCACTAAGGACAGCTATGGGAGAAACTACAACTGTCCATGGAGAGGTTAACCTCCAGGTACAGTTGGGAGACCTTGCGTACCGACATAGTTTTCTGATCGCGAACATTATGGATGACTGCATTCTCGGAATGGATTTTCTGCGACCACATGGAATCACGTTGGATTTGGGCAAACGTGTATTGCAATAGCAGAATTTTGAAGTATTGATGGAGTGTCCCAGCGTCCGAATTCCCCAGGGCCCAAATTACCAAGATGAATGTGGTGGTATGTGCCGACACTGATGTACCGAATTCGTCCGAGAGCATTTAATGGGCCAAGCTTGAAGGCGATTCTGGAGACCACCGATCTTATCTGATAGAGACAACGAAGACGTCAGCATTGCGCAGTTTGATTGTAGAACGAGGCCTGGTAAGATCTATGAGGAACGGATACGTGCCGGTTAGAGTCCTTAACACCGCAGACTCAACCACGAGCATCAAAGCGGGAGAAGTCATTGGCAGCTGCCAGCCTGTTTCCACCGTCACCTCCTTGGAAGCCACTCACAACAGCCATTGAAAAAGGAGGCAAGACGCAGACAAAGCCCAGGAATCAACGTCTGCAATATTAAAGCAGGTCAAATTGCCAGTGCAGCTATTTAAGCGAGCCTCTGGTCTGGTCACCAAGTACAGTGACATCTTCTCAACGTGCCCGGATTACCAAGGCCGAACGAGTATGGTAACTCACCTCATAGATACACAGGGAGCCAAGCCAATTTGACAAACACCGAGACGTCTTCCTATAGCCAAACAACGAGAAGTGAGCGCACTGATCTCAGACATGGAAAAGCAAGGTGTTATCGAACCTTCTGTCAGTCCATGGGCCACGCCAGTAGTTCTAGTAAAGAAAAAGGATGGTAGCACTCGTTTTTGTGTCGACTATAGGCAGCTTAACGACGTCACTAAGAAACATAGTTTCCCGCTCCCACGCATCGATGACATCATGGACACTTTAACCGACGCAAAATGGTTTTCTACACTCGATCTCAAGAGTGGCTACTAGCAGGTAGAAACCGACAAGAAGGACCGAGAGAAGACCGCATTTTCCGTTGGGACCGGATTGTGGCAATTAATGGTGATGCCATTTGGGCTTTGCAATGCTCCAGCCACTTTCGAACCCCTTGTGGAATACGTGCTACGTGGTCTAACCTGGAAAACCTGCTTGGTGTACCTAGATGACATCATCGTCATCGGGAGAACGTTCGAAGAGCATGTGCGGAACTTAGAAGAGGTTTTCTCCCGACTGCGACTGGCAAATTTGAAACTTAGTCCCGACAAGTGTACCCTTTTCGCAGCTGAAGTAAAATACCTGGGACACGTCGTAGCAGCAGAAGGGGTCAAAACAGACCCTGAGAAAATTGAAGCCGTGAAAAGCTGGCCAACACCAAACAACAAGCGTCAACTACGAAGTTTTCTGGGTCTGGCAACCTACTAACGAAGATTCGTCAAAGACTTTGCCAAAATAGCTAAGTGTCTCCATCAGCTAACCGAGAAAAATCGTCCGTATGTCTGGAATGAACAATGCCAGACAGCCTTTGAGACCCTGAAGGAGAAGCTGTGTGAATTACCCGTGCTGGCATATCCGAAACCCAGAAAAATGTTTGTAGTTGACACCGATGCAAGCAATGACGGTATTGGAGCTGTACTCTTGCAGCAGATCAATGGTGAAAAAAGAGTCTTCTCGTATTACAGTCGAGTTCTCTCAAAAGGTGAGAGGAAATACTGCGTGACCAGGACGGAGCTATTGGCTATAATAGAGGCCACCAAGCAGTTCCACAAGTACCTATATGGCCAGAAATTTGTCCTTCGAACATACCATACATCGCTGAGATGGCTACTTAATTTCAAAAACTACGAGGACAAGTTGTGAGATGGATCGAAAGATGGCAGTCATACGACTACGAAATGGTTCATCGAAAGGGCGGAGTTCATGGAAATGCTGACGCCCTTTCTCGTCGTCCATGTCCAGCTAATAGTAAGCATTGCCCACGGATTGAAGAAAAGGAGCCACCGTTTGATCTGCGATTCATAACGGCCGAATCCGATGAAGGTTGGTCACCGGAGGAGATTCGAAATGCCCAGTTAACCGATGAAGACATCGGACCATTGCTCGTATGGAAGGAGACAACTGGGCGATCTGAGTGGAAAGACGTTTCAATGCACGGCGCAACCCTGAAAAGCTATTGGGCACAATGAAACTCCCTTCAGGTGGAGGGTGGCATACTCAAGCGGAAATGGGAAACGGCGGATGGCAGCCCCTATAGGATGCAAACTATACTTCCCAAAAGCCAAATCCACGATATGATTAAGGAGATGCATGAAGGATCCTCGGGAGGCCACCTTGGTGTTAACAAGACCTTAGCGAAATTGCGGGAAAGGTTTTACTGACTCCACGCTCGAGACGACGTAGAGGACTGGTGCCGTAGATGCACGATTTGCGCTTCCGTCAAAGGTCCAAAGCGACGACTGAGAGGACAAATGCAAACCTATAACGTGGGCGTGCCATTTGCAAGGATCGCTATATGACTTCGCAGGACCCTTTCCTGAATCTGAATGGGGAAATCGATACACGCTGGTTGTAGCCAATTATTTCAGCAAGTGGCCTGAGGTCTACCCCCATTCCCAACCAGGAAGCAACTACTGTAGCCGAACAGCTAGTGTTAAATTAGGTCAGTTGGTACGGCGTACCTTGCGAACTACAGTCGAATCAAGGCCGAAACTTTGAGTCAATGGTTTTTGGCGAAATGTGCGAGCTGCTGGGAATACGGAAAACGAGGACAACATCACTGCATCCCCAATCCGATGAAATGGTCGAACATTTCAACGGCACGCTCAATCAACATCTGGCCAAGATGGTTGAGGAGAATCAAAGGGACTGGGACCGACATATCCCATTATTCTTGATGGCGTACAGAGCTGCCGAACATGCATCAATGGGCCAAGCCTCAGCCAAAGTCATTTTTGGAAAGACTTTTCGTCTGCCAGCTGATATAAAGTTCGGAGCACCCCCTGAGAAACCCCAAACGACCACAGTTGAACCAGATACATCGAACATTGCGAAAACACCTCGAATCGGCTACTGAACGTATGAAGACCAGGTATGATCTAAAGGCAAATTCTACTGGCTTCCAGCAAGATGACTTGGTGTGGCTACATAACCCACAATGGCGAAAGGGTAGGTCTCCAAAGCTGCAACATAATTGGGAGGGACCATACTGAGTTACAAAGCAAATCAACGACGTCGTATACCACATACAGGAACACCGTAAGCAAGGAGCCAAAATGAAAATCGTGCACCTTGACCGTCTTGCCCCATATTACATCCAGGGAGAATCGACTACAACTGGCGGCACATCTTTTCGGTTCGAAAAAAACTGTGGTGGGGGCAGTGTTCCATGTACAAATAATTCTGCAAGCTACTGTCTCAATTGTTTTCACAACCATTAAGAACATCAACAAACGAATGCACTCGAAAACCCACCAAGCATGATCAATATCTGAAAGTGACGTCACTGCCCATTCATTAAGCTACTCGAATATTGCAGGCTATTAGCTAATATACGAGAAATGGATTGAATGACAAGAGACCCTATATCAAGGTGAGCTGAATGAATGGGAGGATTCATTAGGAGCACGATAATAAAACTGCGATAGTGTGGAGTGCGAATTGGAAAGCGATATTGATCGAGTAATAGTAAAGTGATTTTCGTGATAGAAAAGACAGTTTGAATGAAAAATTTATAGACAAAATGAAAATTAAAATTAGTGAAAGCTTTAAATTAATGATTGTGCATTTATTAGTAAATAAACTTTTTTAACTTAACTTAAAAGACATTGCGTTTCACTTTCCCGGAACATTAAAATTATTGGCTGCGAACCATCCACACGACAATATATACAATAATAGGGGTACCAAAAATTGAAGCTTTATTGTGAAAAATCGCTTTTAGACGATCGGAAATGGTTTTTTGAGTGACGCCAAGTGTTTTTGCAAGTTTGGGATGGTTCTTGGTCGAGCAATGTCTCCAATTCGTGACTTCAAACTTGTTTGGCTGTCCGGGCCGTTCATCATCTCTCAAGTCAAAATTGCCAGTTTTTAACCATGTAAACCACTTCTGGCACGTACGGTCAGCTAGAGCATGCACACCATACACTTTCACCAAAATACGATGACTTTCGGCAGCTTCTTTCTTCAGTGAAGGAGTACTCCCTGCAAAAACACTTTATTCGGCACAAAATTCGACATTTCCAGAGTAAAATAAGTATTGTTGTTTACGCTTTAGCTAAATAACACATACTGATTCTGAAACTATATGACAGTAGCTTTCCAACACATATTTGGAAAGTAGAATCACTGGAATAAAAATCAAGTTACGCCATCTGTAAAAAACTGCACGAATTAACTGAAACCCCTATTATATATATAGATATATATGTATATATATATATATATATATATATATATATATATATATATATATATTTATATATATATATAGATATGTATATAAATATATATATATATATATATATATATATATATATATATATATATATATATATATATATAGATATGTATATAATATATATATATATATATATATATATATATATATATATATATATATATATATATATATATATATATACATATATTCACATGTTTATATAAATCTATATATATATATATATATATATATATATATATATATATATATATATATATATATATATATATGTATACACATGTATATATATATGTATATATATATATATATATATATATATATATATATCCGCGTAGTGTAGTGGTTAGAGCACTAAGCCCGTAAGCCGAAGGTCTCTGGTTCATGTTTCGTTGGCGTCAACGAGATTTAGTTCGAGTGATTTTTCGGACCGACAGTAAGCTTGTTCAGTTATGATACGTGCTGGTTTAAAATTCGAACGTATCGCAGCTGGGTGCACGGGCACAGGGCCAAAGCGATCATATCACCTTGTGGAGTGCCGATACATTTGATCATGAAAATGAGATACTCTGACTATCTCTAAACGAGAGCCCGCTGAGATATATACATATATGTATATATATATATATATATATATATATATATATATATATATATATATATATATATATATATATATATATATGTATATGTATATATATATATATATATATATATATATATATATATATATTTATTTATATATATATATATATATATATATATATATATATATATATATATAAATATATATATATATATATATATATATATATATATATATATATATATATATATATATACATATATATACATACATACATATATATATATATATATATATATATATATATATATATATATATATATATATATATATCTATATAACGTTCGTTAAAAATAAGCTGCAAACACTAAGAGAGCATATTTTATTGTTTTACTTCTGAAAAGAATATGCAGTGCAAGCTGGAAAGAAATCGCGTGAAGTTTATGGTGAGGACTGCCATACTGAACTCCAGTGTCAGCGTGTGGTTGGCCACTTTCGTTTTGGAAATTTTAATGTTTAAAATGCACTACATGCTGGTCTTCCAACCACTACTGACCACGACAAAACAAAGGTGTCAGTCAAAACTTATCGGCGTATGATAACTCGAGAGATAGCAGAGAAACTCAAAATAACGAATTCAACAATTTATTCACATTTACAACACCAATCACTGCGCACCCACTTTGTGTCAATTTTAAATTGCGTCCATTCTGATTCGAAAGCACTTCAGTGTCTATTCTCTGTTAAGTAATCCGTTAACTGCACCAATATTTCAATTATAATTTTTTTATCTTTTAACTAGTAAACTCGTCTTTTGTATTGGTTTTAAAATAATCCAATAATAATAACCACAAAAATTGTCTTTTCTCATTCGCGACCGGCCTATCAAACTTTGAATTTTTCTGAACTCGAGGTTTTTCATCCACGTACGAGTTTTCTTTCCCCCTTCACCTCCGTCTCAAACAGATTCCTCACTTTTCAACCTTCACTATCCAAAACTCAATCCCATCTCACCTCCAAATCCAGACTCCAACTCAATGAATCCCGCAATTCTCTCATCCCCAATCACCACTGCCGCATCTAAGTAACGTAATCGAAGTTCAATACACCTCGATTCCGCTACCCACACAGCTTTTCCATATCGAGAAACGCAACAATTTCCATTTTGCACATAAGACGATTTGCATAACCATGATAGCGTTGGGTTATATGCAAATCATCATATACAAGTATACGGAAACAATTGCTTTTGCCGATATCCCAAAAAGAGTCTTTTCCAGTATTCAGGAGAACTTGAAGCCAGGGTTCCAGCGGACCCGCGGTCAAGAATCCACGACGCTAACAACGGAGCCACCTTCTGTTGATTTCCCATTCATCGAATTAGCAACTTCAACTATGCACCTTCTTTACTGGGCATTGAGATGAAATTCGTTAGAGGAAAGCGTGAATGAATTTTCGTTAGTATGACAAATAAAATTTGTTAGTGGGAGCTAATGAATAACATTAGTTAGTATGAAGGAAGGAATTAGGTTTTGTTAGGGAAAAGGTATCGAATGAAATTTTTTTAAGGGGAAGTAATCAATGGAGTGTTGTTAGTGGGAAAGTTAAGATTATTATTATATTTTCTTTTGTGATTGAAAATAAGTTAAGAGGATAGAATTATTATGATGGGGAAATAAAAATTAAAGTTAAATGGAATAAATACATTAAAAAAATTAAATCGAAATAGAAAGGGTCGAAGTGACAAAAAGAAGGTGGAGATATTATGGCGGCAATTTGAAGTTGCGAATGGGAGAATACCGTTACGCCGGAATTCGTAACAAGATATATATATATAATAGGGGTACCGGCGACCGGTTTTCTAATAGATGGCATAACTTGATTTTTATTCCAGTGATTCACCTTTCCAAATAGGTGTTGGAAAGCTACTGTCATATAGTTTCAGAATCAGTATGTGTCACTTAGCTGAAGTGTAAACAACAATACTTTTTTTTAACTCTGAAAATGTCAAATTTTGCGCCGAATAAAGTGTTTTTGCAGGGAGTACTTCTTCATTGAAGAAAAAGGCTGCCAAAAGTCATCGTATTTTGGTGAAAGTGTATGGTGTGCATGCTCTAGCTGAGCGTACGTGCCAGAAGTGGCAATTTCGACTTGGAGGACGATGAATGGCCCGGACAGCCAAAAAACTTTGAAGATCACGAATTGGAGACATTGCTCGACCAAGATCCATCCCAAACTTGCAAAATCACTTGGCGTCGCTCAAAAAACCATTTCCGATCGTCTAAAAGCAATTTTCCACAATAAAGCTTCAATTTTCGAAAAAAAACCGCATGAACTAACCGGTATATATGTACATATATATATATATATATATATATATATATATATATATATATATATATATATATATATATGTATATATACATATAAGTATATATAGATATATATATACATATATATATATATATATATATATATATATATATATATATATATATATATATATATATATATATATATACATATTCAAAAAAGTGCATACACTTGCTGGTCGGAGCAAATATGTATATCAATATAAAAACCTTTGCCATTTGTTTATAACTTAAAGTCTTTTCTTTATTATATTCATTAAACTATATGGTACATAAATATGTAACAGATCACTCGTTCGCTGTTTAGAATAACCAAAATAAAAAAGTTTCTTCCAAAAAGTCATGAAAATCCATCCAAAAAAGTCTGCGTACACCTGAAAAAATTTTTTCATTATATTTGAAAACCACTATTTGAGCTTTCAGATTTTGAACCTTAATATCAGGAAATTTTCAATGAAGTACTGTCACGCAGAACAATGAAAACATGAAGGCATCAACATTGTACATTTCGGGGAATCCTTAAATTTTGTGATGTGAATGCAGACTTTTTGGGGCTGCTCACAGACTTCCAAGTATTGAAATTACTATATGTTCGATAATTTTGGGAATTTTTTAAACAAACCTGCTTCAATACATTTCTTGCAGTTTAGGCTCTTATCGGAATGATTAAATCAAGATCACATTATTGATTCATACGATTCCAACATAATTCAGTTTGGACTAATGAAATGTACGCAGACTTTTTTGAGTATGTATATATATATATATATATATATATATATATGTATATATATGTTATGCACATATGTTTATATATATATATATATATATATATATATATATATATATATATATATATATATATATATACACATGTACATATATATATATATATATATATATATATATATATATATATACATACATACATACATACGTATATATATATATATATATATATATATATATATATATATATATATATATATATATATATATATACATATATATATATATATATATATATATATATATATATATATATATATATATATATATATATATATATATATGTGTGTGTGTGTGTGTGTGTGACGATTATTCCTTGATTGTTTTAAACGTCATTTATTTGAATCAAATCTTCTTTATTATTCCATTTCATTTTCATTCGCGCTAATTTGTTCCATCATTGTCGATATAAATGTTTTATAAATTAATCCTGTATTTCGTTTTAATACTATTAATTTTATCGTCTTAAAGAATATTTAAATTACACTTACAAAAATTCAATTTTGCCTTTTTAGTGATTTTAATTCCGGACGCAAATACTTTACATCTTCTTCAGAAACTATAGAAGCTACATAGCTCAAACTTTGTGAAAAGGTCAGAAGTGGTGTTGTCTCAAAGGCTTAGGTCTTATCAAATATTTTATGGTGACTGTACACTCTCACGCGAGTGCGCTCGCCATCCCTCGCCGAGTGACGAGAGCAACCCTGTACATTCTCGTTTATTCACCACGTTTGCAATCGTCGAGAAGAATGAATGCGTTAGAAGTCACGGCAGCAGTAAGTTTATGTGCTATTAGCTATTTTAACTATGTGCAAATCGATCATGCAAGAACAGTTAAAACAAGTTGGGTAAACAGACCTACGCTGATGTCAGGAGGGTTTTGTCCCAACTTCTCAGAAATGCAGTCACCAGCAATGAATAACCTCAAGAAATATGTCAAAGGGATGTGCACGTTCAATTGAAAATCTATTGTTTTTCTACTTTCAACGGTCGCCATTTTGTTGCACACCAACAAAAATCACTTAAATCATGAATTCTCAAAAATATTAATGTTATTGACCTTATTGGAAAATTTCAAGAAGATCAAGTCAAAACTGCAGTGACTGATTCGATGGAAAGTCCATAAAATACCAAAATCATGTATTATTGTTGTTATAATTGGAGAAATTTCAAACGGCTATAACTTCCGTGTTTATCATTCGATTTTCATCAAACTTACAAACCTTAAGGAACCTTAGTAGGACTACGTAAATATGGAATTTCGTTCAGTTTAAGGGTACCGATGCGATTTTATTGGGGAAAATGTGAAATTCGAATATCATACTATTATTAACAAAGTTGAGAGAATTTTGACTTCAAAGGTATTTGTTGTTGTTGTACTCATAAACACCTATCACCATAATTTTTTCAGATTTTTCGGATCACAGGTGTTCAATTGCGAGGGGGAGGGACACAAATTTTTCGTGTATTTCCCCTCCCTGCGCATCCCTCGAAGCAGAAAGTGTCAAGCCAAGACCTGTTTTGGAAAGATCTCATCAAGATCTTTCATTTGATACCCATATCGGCTACCTTCGATGAAATTTTTTTTCCGGGGGCCACTCCCCTATATGGGGAGACGCCCCCTTAAATACCTTATAAATTTTTTTGTAGTTGAACTTTGAAGAGAGCACCACTATATACAAAATCTGATGTTTCTAGCTTAAGTAGTTTGCGAGAAAAAGTGCTGTGACACACGGCCGGACGGACGGACAGACGGACAGACAGGTCGTGAAACTAGTAGGGTTTTGTAAAATTATTTTACAAAACCCTAAAAAATAGTGTAACGGAGATGGTGAATGATAACTATGCATCAAAATAGAACACGGTAAGCAAAGATTTTAATTGATTTACTCTTATATAACTTCTTTCATTCTGTTTTATTTTCACAAAGCTACGATACAAAGCCAACTGGTGGAATTAGTAGCAGAGCCTTCGGATGAGTTTAGAAAATCTACAAGGATGTCATCAATGGATTTTGATTACATATTGGAAGAAGTGCAGTCCATCATATCAAAAAAGGTACTCTGCTAAGAGAGGCAATCCCAGCAAAAATTCTCTGGCAATAACATTGGGGTTCTTGGCTTCGGGAGACAGCTTTGAAAGCCTTCATTACCTTTTCAAGATATCTAGTTCATTGATATCAAAAATAGTACCCGAAGTCAGTGCAGCATTGAACGAGGTATTAAAAAAAGTAAATGAGGTTAGTAAATAATACATCCGTTAATATATTGTTTTTATTAAATCGTTGATTGATAAACTGAAACTTTTTTCATATAAAATTAAAGTACAAAGTTGTAATAAAAACCATACAAAGTTTTATAGAAACAATATCAAAAACATGGAAAAATGAGTGAAGCCAATGCATGGCATAATAAAAAGCTTTGTTGACAATATTAGAGTTTTCAGAGTACGTAACAAGTTGAGTAGGAGCAATTACTTCATTAGATAAGATAGTTATTTTCTTTGAGGGCATTTGTTGAGATGATTCCGGTACTTGAATGCCCGGAATGTCGTCTTTATTATTGTAAATAGGCGAAGGTGTTGAACAAGCTGGAAAATCATGGGATGGAATGAGTTGTTGGGATATGTTCCTATCTAATTATGATGAATGTGATGTAGACGAAGGGCTTGGAGATGGAACGAATAGTCGATTTTGTGATTGAAGTGGTTTGTTTTGAATGGTTCTGATGTATAATCCAGCAATCTCCCACATTGATTGCATTCTTTCCAACTCAGGGAGTTTTCTTAACTTATTGGCTAAGATTTTCCCATATCGCTCACAGTCATCTTCTGGTACTTCTTGATTTTTTTAAACTTTATTTAAATGTTCATCGTATCTCTCATTTGTTGTCCGGCTTCTTACAACTCGATGGGGTTTTTCCGACGCCTCTGTACTACAGGTCTTACAAATGATGGCGATATGTCTCCCCTCGAAGAATTTTGTGAAACAATGGCTACAGCTGAGATCTGTACATTTTCTGCTGCAGCCTGGAGCTGTACATTTTCTGCATCGTTTGCATATGCATTTGCTTCACTGTCACATTCGTCTTGACTTGTAGAAGGCTGATTATTCTGTAAAACAAAAAAGGAGTTATTAATTTGCATTTTTATCTTTTCAGATTCCAGATAATGCAGAACCATGGTTGCAGATAGAAGCGGGTTTTAGAAAAAACTTCCCACAGTGCGTCGGTGCTATCGATGGAAAGCACATCGTTATACAAAGCCCAGCGTTCTGTGGCTCAGAGTACTACAACTACAAGAAAAGTTTCAGCATCGTGCTGTTGGCTTTAGTAGGTCAAAATTACAAGTTCATATTCGCTGATATTGGATGTCAAGGACGAATAAGCGATGGTGGCGTATTTCGAAATAGCTTACTGTGGCACAAAATTTGTTTTGATGATCACTGACTCCACTGCCAGGCTCAACGAATGCCGTTCCCTATGTTTTCTTAGGAGATGGTGCTTTTGCTCTTAGTACGCACGTAATGAAACCATATCCTGGGGCCCACAATGCAGGCGCAGCAAAACGCATTTTTCATAACTGACTTGCTTCTTCTCGTGTAGTTGTGGAGAACACTTTTGGTATATTGGCTTCAAAATTTAGAATTTTTGGGAAGCCAATATTGCTTAATGCAGAAAAGACAGCAGTCCTAACAATGACATAATTGCATAACTTCCTCCGAAAAAGTGCTACAACAAAAAGAATTTATACGCCACTGGGAACTGTGGATATTTATGACCAAAATGGTGTATTGGTTCAGCTAGGCTCCTGGAGGAATGAAGTCAAAGAGTTTGAAGGAAGCTGTGCCATAAGATCTTTGCCAAATATTCCCATGAAATCTACACGTAAAACAAAAGAAATACGAGAAGAATTCAGAACATATTTCTGTATACATTGATGTATGAAACTTTACACAATTCTAGATAAAAACGTTATTTTTCCAAACAAATAATACTTCCTGCATTTGCAGTGTTTAGTGTTTGTTTGCATTTGTATCAATGCCCCAAAAACGAGTGCATAAACTCAAATGCAAACCAAGTCGGTTTATACATTTCTTCACTTCCAGCTCCAGATTTTGATGCACAATTTAGGCCTCTTACGTGTTCTCTATATGTCGCCATCAGTGATCTTTTCTTTTTTATAACTCTTCAACTGGAAAATTCATTTGCTCCGAAATTCGAGTCCATGCATCGTGCAGCTTTTTTATTCTTTGTGAAATATAGGATCAGTTTGGTAGACTCCTAAAAAGTTAAGTTCTATGTCGTTACTCCACATTTTCAAAATACATTTTCACGATTTGATAGCTTGAACGAAACTGAACCATGCGAAAGTGTAAAGGATGCCCTCGCACTGCCTCGCGAGGCTTAGCAATGCCCTTTGATTCGCGCACAAAATACCGACACGGAATGAGAGCTGACGTGGCGAGGCGAAACAAAGCAAGACAACACGAGAGTAGCATGTTCACTCCTGCACTCGCCGTGCCTCGCTGGTTCGCGACGAGAGTGTACAGCCTTTAAAATTCCTTAAGGGGGATACCCCTTCATAAAGAAGTGGCCTTTAAACATTTTTTTAGGGTTTTGTACTAAATCAGCCCTGCGTCCGTCTGTCCGTCTGTATGTCATAGCACTTTTTCTCCGAAACTTTAGAAGCAACAGCCAAGCCAAGGTCAGAAGTGGTGGCTTTTTAAAAATTTTGGGGCGGAAAGGGAGGTCCCTCCATATAGGGAGGTAACCCTTTAGAAAAAAATTTCACCATTGGTGGTCGAGTAGGGTGTCATTGGAAAGGTCTCAATGAGATCTTTTCAAAAAATTGCCTTATCGATACCAAGGGGGGCAGGGGAAGGGGAAACGTACGAACTTCTCGCGTACTCTCCCTTGCGATTGGACACCTTTCACCCGAAAAATCTGAAAAAATTATGAATGTAATCCTTTATGAGTACAATAACAAAAAATACATGAGAAGTCGAAATTCACCCAACTTTGTTAGTAATAGTATGATTTACTGGTTTTATGTTTTCTTGAATAAAATCTTAACTGTACCCTTAAATTCAATAAAACTCAGTACACAGATGACTATTTACAAGATTGATCTAGCCTGCAAGTTTCACAAATTAAATACATGAGAAGTCGATATTCACTCAACTTTGTTAGTAATAGTATAATTTATTGGTTTTATGTTTTCTTGAATAAAATCTTAACTGTACCCTTAATTTTTATAAAAGTATATAGATGACTATTTACAAGATTGATCTGTCCTGCAAGTTTCATAAAGATCGAATGGTATTTATCGAAATTATAGCGATTTGAATTTTCCTGTATTACTATGGTACAATATGCGCTGTATTACTATGGAAACATATGGCTATAGAACATTATGCGCTTTTTACCGACTCAGACACTACAGTTTTGCTAGGATTTGCATGAAAATTTCAGGAATGATAGCTATCATAAATATATTTGAGAGTCAGTTCAGCTAGTCGTATCAGTAATCGTAAAACAAAATGGCGGCTGTTTTAAATGAGAAGATTGAATAATTTTGAGTTATTTTTCCCCAACTTCAACGTTACAGGTGCATGCTTTGAACACTTGATTCAATTTAATGAATGACTGAAGATGAGTATCTACATTTAATACTCATACGTGAAACAAGTCGAGGAGGTAGGAGAGAGTTCGTAGCAAAAGGGCTTTGTAACCATTCTAGGATTCGAAAAAATTTGCCATGAATTGATGATTACAGTACAGGGGAGGGGCCCCTGAAACAAAATTTCGTCAAAGGTAGCCGATATTGATATCAAACGAAAGTTATTTATGGGAGCTTTTCACAACAGTTCTTGCTTCAGTGGGGGTTTTTGCTTCAGTCGGGGCACAGGGGGAGAAATACATGAAAAGTGTGTTTCCTCCCTCGTGAATGGACACCTGTCACCTAAAAAATCGGAGAACATTATCAAGGAAGATATTTATGAGTATAACAATAACAAATACCTCAGAAGTCAAAATTCGTTCAACTTTTGATAATAGTATGATCTTCGAATATCATATTTTCTCCAATAAAATTGTCTTTGACATGTTTCTTGATTTTATTCGTTGCTGGTGACTGCATTTTGTAAGTTGTGTACCAAACCCTTCTGACATGAGCGTAGGTCTGTCTACCCAACTTGTTTATCAAATGTAGTCGAGTAAGGTATCAAATGAAAGGTTTTGTCACTTTCAGAATCTGGAAAAAAGTCAATTAATGCATCCGGGGGTCCAGGGGTGGCAAAATGTACCGACAATATTTGTGGCGCTTCCCCTATCGAAGGAATACCTTTGAGCTGAAAATCTGAAAAGCATCACCAACGTAGCTCTTTATGAGTGCAAAATTCACTCAACTCTGTTGATAATAGTATGATATGCTAATTTTAAATTTCCAAGTAATTTCTACTGACAAAGTTTTTTACTTTTTTCATCATTTATTTTAAACTTTTCCCCCAAAGTCGAAGCGGTCCCCTTAAACTTCTCAAAACTTTACAGTTATTTAGGTTTATATAAGACCTTTATCACTATGAAATTTCATGGGAATCAAATCATAATAAAGTGAGGAATCGCTATTTCGATTGAATGGAATTACCATACAACATCAATAGCACGGGTAGATGGTGCATACATATTTCAAATTGACTTAAGTACTCTTTTTTAACCGACTTCCAAGGAAAGAAGGTTATCAATTCATCACGTATATTTTTTTTGTCGCTTTTTAGGGTATTGTACAATCATTTTAAAATACCCTACTAAAATCGCGTCCTGTCTGTCCGTCCGTCCGTCCGTGTGTCACACCACTTTTTCTCGCAAACTACATGAGCTAGAAACATAAGCTTTTGTAAGTAGGTGCAAAGTGATGCCCTCTTCAAAGTTTCATCACAAAACAAAAATTTATAAGGTGCTCAAGGGGGGTCTCCCCATATAGGGGAGTGGCTCCTGAAAAAAAAGTTTCATCGCATGTAGGCAATATGGGTATCAAATGAAAGGTCTTGATGAGAACTTTTCAAAACAGGTCTTAAAATGACAAATTTGCATTGAGGGGTGCAGGGGAAGGGAAAATGTACGAAAATTTTGTATCTCCCCACTCGCGATTGGACACCTTTCACCCGAAAAATCAGAAAAAAATCACAGAGGTGAGACTTTAAGAGCGTAAGGGCAACAAATACCTAAGAAGTCGAAACTCGATCAATTTTCTTGAAAGCAATTGTGTGTGTTCTGAAAATTTGACAATAATCGAACAATAAACAGCTAAGTTATAGCCGATTGAGTATTTAACAATTACAACAACATTAACACGTGATACTAGGGAGACACACGTTTGCTACGGACCTAGACACTATAAATATGTAGGAATTTTGATAAAAATTTTAGAAATGGTTTGTAATATTGATGTGTTATCATGACTAATTAAACGATGGGGTCAAAACACTTGAAACAAAGTGGCGGCGAATATAAAAATATAATAACCATAATAATTCTTCGAACTCAATTTATGGAATCTGTGTATTAGTCAAGTTTTGATATGCAGAATATATTGTTTGATTTACTAATTGTTTTACAACACCCTTCTGGCAGGAGCACTTTCCTGCTACTTTAACTTGTTATTATGCATGTTCATGCACAACTTTTGTATGGATATCGACATTCAAAAGGGTCCTGTTTTCAGTAAATGATACGTCTTTCTTTCTGTTAGGTCCCATTTAAAAGATAAGAAATTCAAGTAACGGTAAAGGACTTTTACCGTTAAAACAAAAAAATTTCCGACTTTCACCCCGATTTTTCTGCATAACTGATCGATGTGTGTAAGGATTTTGATTGTAGAGGTCTCAAACGAAAGATAACATATTGAATTAAAATGTTTCGGTACAGAATTATAATTCTTTCAAGGACTCCGTATGTATTAACTGTTCAATATAATGCATTGATGTCGAGAAATTGAATTTAAATGATACTTCGTACGAAAAGTGCTAATTACTTCGCACTCTTCGAACATTTGATGGAGATACCGAACCCTTTTGTAACGGATGATTAAAAATGGTTAGTATCCTTAATTTTCTGCATAAACGGTACATTTTAGTCAATCATTTCTACCGGAAATAAATAATAAATTAATTCTAAATGTAGCATAAATACAATTCGACAATATTTAGAAGGATAATTTCAGGATGCTTTTCTCTTCCGCATTCATTCTTTTTTTTCTGATGAACTTAGTAAAGGATCGTTCTTACATCCTTAGACGTAACGTTTACACATAGGATTTATTCAATTCCCGGAAGAAATTATAAGGATTAAGTGATTGCAAATTATAGAGTTGATTCGTTACTTTCCCGTAAATATTATACATTATATGCCCAGAAATCTAAAATTAGTGATATATACCAAAGACCGGCGAGAATCGAAACCTAAAAGGAGATACTTTTCCTTTTATTATATGATCAAAGCTTTGAAGATGAACATTAAAATGCGTAGCCAAGTTTTCATTGAACTAAAGGATATAATTTTCATTAAACTTTCATTAAAATTATGTGCCATAGTTAACTGAAAACGACTGCGATTGGTATCGAATAAACGTAAGCGAGTGATACGGTTAAGAAAGAATTGTTTTAGCGAAATTTGATGCTTTATTGTGAAAAAATCTTATAATATATTTTATTTAAAGTATTGTCCATCGGAAGCTACAACATTTCCCCATCTTTCAGGCAATTTATGAATTCCATCCCAAAAAAATTGCGCCGGCTTGGCGGCCAAAAACGAATCTATCTAATTTTGGATGCCTTGTTCTGAAGTGAAGCGTATTCCGGTGAGGGCGTTTTACATCGAGCGAAATAAATGAAAGTCAGACGGAGCAATTTCGCTTCGACTTTCGCCAAATTTTCAGAAATATTTCGACTAGTTTTGTTAATCATTCGAATTGGTTAAACAAAGCCAAAGTAGAGGATGTTTTAGATGAAAACCCGTGATTTCTGATCCGACCAAAGTATAGCTCCGGTTTGAACCATAACTGGTACAAAGATTTATTTAAGTAGGTGATAAAGAAAGGGTGAAATAAAAAACTTTTGGAAAAAAAAAGAAAACCGACTTCAAAATGCCCTAAAAAGGATGAAATAAATTTTATGGAAACGATGCCAAATCAATTTCCCGATGTCAACATAAATACTTCCAACATCTGCACCGTCACAAAAGAATCGGGGAAAAAATGATATGGCACCGCTTCTTTTTTTTTCTGAAACGTTTTTATTTCTTTAGATTTTCATGAAAATATAAGTAGTAATGCTTAATTTGAACAAGTGCTAGTGCTTAATTAAAACATTGCAATTCGCTAAGCATTCAAAAAAATTATTTAAGCTTGACAAAACGGCACCTGATATGTGCTTATGAAAGAAACTCTGCATCTTTTAGATAAATTTAAATAATTTCTTATGCAGGTTATTGATGAATAATACAACTAATCGATTCATGCCATCTGAAAACTTATTTTCAACCTTAGGACCTTTACAAAACCCTTCTGGCATTAGCACTCTCCTGCCTACTCAATTTCAGTCATTAATTAACAAATTAATCTGATAAATAGCCATTTGGGTTTCCAATGTTATTGTATGTAAAGGTGCCGTTACTCTTTTATTCGAGATAATGTGAAATTAATTAATCATGCTATTACTAACAAACTTCATTGAATATCGACTTTCGACTTCGACTCATAAAGGCCTACATTCATGATTTTTCGGATGAAAGTTGTTCAATCGCGAGGGGGTAAGCGAAAATTTCGTACATTGCCCTTTCTGCTGCCCCCCTTGGCTATCATACTGAAATTTGAAGATCTGTTTTGAAAAGATCTCATGAAGACCTTTTAAGCGACACCGTGCTCAAGTACCAATGGTCACAAAGTTTCGTGGCCATGACATTTATGCTTCCAGAGAAAAACTGCTGTGACACACAGAGGACGGGTGGACAGACACAGGTCGTGATTTCACTAGGGTTTTTTATTTTAGTACAAAACCCTTAATAACAGTATCAAATTACAATTAATTTAAATTATTACATGTTTTATGATTCAATTGAAAAATGGGGGAAAAACCCAACCAACACTACAAGGCAATATGCCATTCACAAGTGCGACCAGATTTAACAACCCCTAAAGTTAATTATTACCCCTAGTTGCATTAACAGCCTTGGGAGGAAATCCAAGTAATTTACCGAACTGTTCATATAAATCTCAAAGACAAATTGCAGGAGCAGTGGCTGGTGGGCGGTCATGTGAAAAATGTCTTGCATTTCTGCTCGGCTGATCGAGTGAGCATTTTGGTTACACTGGGGAACAAAGTTTTAACTTTGTCGTGCCACACGAACTTCACTTATAATTTTTACTTTGATCGATGATCGCTAGTAAAAATAATTAACTAAAAAAAATTATCGGCCAAGAATTTTATTGATTAATGTAATTTAAATATTTCAACATATAACGACCGTCCGAAAAAAAAAGTAAACAAGTTTTAATATGAATTTACGGTTTAGGATTTTCTGGCAAATTTAGTTCCTGAATCGTCCCTTTTTAACGCCCAACAGTAATCGGTCAACATCCTTGGATTCCGTTTACCCTGAAAGCGCTTTTCCATCTGTGAAATGGCTTGATGGCATCTCTTCCCGTGCTCATCGCTCACAGCTCCCAAATTCTCAGGAAAAAATGCAGATGTGAGTCTAAAAGCCGTAACAGACGACCGGATTTGGTCCGGCCGGACCTACTGAGGTTCGGTCCGCTCTTTTGCAACACACGATCGGACCAGCCAGTCGTTCTTCAGTTTTTGGTGCGCGAAGATGGCACAGGAAGTGGCATCGATTATGTCCAACAAACATAAAATCGCTTTTGCGGCAGCAGTAATTGTTGCTACATCGCTACCGCTACGAATTAAAAAGAGGAAAAGGAAAGAATGGGCGAAATTTTACTTGATGAATGTTGCCTATTCAGTCATATGAGACTAATAAAAGAGCTCGATGATATCTGCGAATAAGCCAGGAGTGTTTCGTAGAACTGTAGCCACACATCACGAAAAAAGATACTGTGATGAGACGTGCAGTGAGTGCTGAAGAAAGATTGGTTGCAACGCTAAAATATCTTGCGATAGGCAGCATATCATCACCGCTCCTATCAAAGATTATTCCTGAAACCGGTCCGATCCGGTCGTTCTGTTGGGTCCGGTCCGGTCGTTCTGTCTACACACGCAGATTTGGTCCGCAGCGAACCGAGTCGGATTTGGTCCGGTGGAAAATCCATCGAACTCGATCGGACTCAATTTCGGTCCGCGGACTGCTCTCCAGACGACCGGATTTGGTACGGAGCGGACCAAATCCGGTGGTCCACCCGGACCAAATCCGACCGTGTATTAGCACTATAAGAAATGAATATTGAATGACACGTTGCAACCCAATGCTTGATAGGCCAACAACAAATCGCTAACAAACTCTTTTGACTTCTCACTCTTATGGTTACCTAGAAAAATTCGCTCCCATTGCGATCCATCGCCTTACCAAAATTTTTAATTAGGCCCAACTTAATGTGCAATGGTGAAAGAAGAACTTTAGCCGGCTCTACAAGAGTTAAATATTTCACATTTTTCCGTCCAGGGCTTAAAGATATTCGCGTTGGCCATACTTTTTTATGATAATGGTTTCTTTTTTCCCGACCCCATTCACAAAAAAAAAACAGCAGAATTTGATTTAACCCAGCTGAAGTCCGAGTAATAGGGCAACAACTTTGAAATCCCCACCAATTTTGAAAGAATATTACTGTATTTGATTTTTCCCAGTGATAAGTTCACGTTTTCATCGGGTTGTTTCATATTAGCAGCATAGGCCAGAGGTACAGAAAGAAATTCATTTCCGTTATGCAGTAAAACTGCCTTTAAACTAGTTTTAGAAGGGTCAATGAATAAACGCCAAAGAGGGATTAAATTGGATTTTGAAATTCTCCATCGCCCCATTTATATCATTATAATACACAAAGTCTCCATCTTGAGAAGAGTATGACCTGAAGAGTTCATCATGATTTCGAAAAAGGCTTATTTTAGTTTCATGATATAGCCAATTCCATTCTTTTAAACGAGATTCGAAGAGTTTTGACAAATTCTTTTTGCGATCTAAGTCATTTAGGTCTTCTTGAATTATCAAGTGTGGCTTGTTTGAGATTTCTTCGAACTCAAATTCATCGTCCTCAATCGCCCGCGGTTCGCTGGAAGTGGAGGGCTGTGAATCTTTAATTGCAACGGACGCAGATGTAACTGGTATATGTAAATAGTCACTATGAAGTACTGGTCTCTTATTTGTCTATAAATCAGGGCAACTCACTGAATTTTTTCAGAATTAATACCTATAATATCTGTAAGACAAAAATAGCAGTCCGAAACATGATCTTTTGGTTCGGTCCAAATCATAGGTATAGCAAACGGCATAGGACGGGACCCTTTCTCCCAATCACCACTCATGGGGAGCTCAAGATTTGTGTTGATGAGTCACAGGGAAACCAAAATACTGACGACTTTAATGAAATTTTGTCTTTGTTTTTTGAAAGTAAATTCTCCACAAATATAACAAAAAAGTCAGGATCGCTATTACACTTTTTCGGCATATTCACACAATCACAGCAATTACTAATAAATCACCAAATTTAAACTAATACGAAATCAATTTTTTTAAAGACTTTTTATTCGTGATCATTTGTTTGCATTTATCACCGTAGTGTTGGTTATACGAATCAACGCATCAGAAGAAATCCAAGGCCAATCGAAAGCTGACTTTTGCAGTTTATTAATGAGTGTAGGTGGCAAAAACAATATTAGCCACCAGAGTTCGTGTTGCATGATTAGTGCTGATCAGTGTTATTTGCTCATATGCTGCATATATCATTGCCGCACATGTTTTGCGGCAATATATTGGAGTAAGCATCTCGATGCAATATATTGGAGTAAACATCTCGATAGAAATAAGTAAAAGGAGGAAAAAGATGAAGGCTCAATTCCTGCAATTTATTCAAACTTACCTGCAGACTCAGGAGCAGGCAGGAGATATGGCGTTTTACATGAAGTAAAAACCTTCAGCAAAAAGATAGCCAACGACGTTGAGTCGAATACACGTTCTCCATGGGAAGGTACGAAAATAGGAAGTTGGTTGCTGTGCACAGCGGGTATTGCATGCTTTCGCTTGCCTTGGTGCTGCGAAAATTCTACTTGTTTTTAAAAGCTGTTGGCTTTTAAAGAGAAAAAAAAACATGTTTTAGCTTATTCTGAAATGTTTTTGCGTGAAAAATGTATTCTACCCACCCTCTATAGATACCACAATACGTATTAACTTTTTATAAATATTTATAGTTTCTCAATTTTTTATAACTTTATTCAGCATTAATGAAAAAAGCACATTCATAATATTGCATAAGTTTGTACAATTTACGAAATGTACAAAATCACAAATTCCAGCAAATATCGGAATGATTCACAAAAATAATAGATTAATTGAATAAGAAGAAAGATACACAATTAAGAAAGTGTTAGCCGTTCCATTCAAGGTTTGTACGTAAAGATTTATCTAGCGAATAAGGTGTGAACTTTTGCGATTTTTATATTGAAAAATGGACGTCTATTTCAATTTAGGTAAATTCTACAGAATAACAGGATGCTACTGATTGATATCGTTTTGGCAGTGAACAATAAAGCTTGAATTTTAAGTTTAGTACTTACTAGAAAAATAATTAACTCACTAACGCCCTTGGCATAAATATCGGACTAAAGCAGTGGGATGGGCTGGCCTCATTGCTATTCAATTACCATAGCTTGTGCGGATGGCATAAACATTTTGTCACGGTTGTTAACAACCGCTAAAGAACTTTTTCTGAAATTCAAAAGCTAAGCAAATCTATTATGGCTGCAAATCAACGAGAATAAAACAAAACTCATTATGTAGTCGAGGAAAAGTACCCTCAATGTCCAAAATGCCACACTTGGTGAATACAATATTGAAAATGTGGGCAAATTTGTTTATTTTCGTGCCACAATAGCGAGAACCGCTAATGAAGGAGACAAAATGCGCCGAAGGATACAGCTCGCAAATAAAATATTTTAATTCAGTTTTGACAATCTTGAAGACCAGCTGCATACACAGGAAAACAAAGCTCCAAGTATACAAATCTGTGATAAAACATATGCTTCTCTATGGATGTGAAGCATGAATATTAAGTCAAGCATCTGCATACAAATTGAACTCCTTTGGGAGACAGATCCTAAGGTGAATAATTCGAGGAAAGCAAATGGTGAATTTAATACAACCATGAGATGTATGAATTTTTTGACTAGCTGGAGTTCTCAACGATTGTAAGACTGCAGAGACTAGAATGAGCTGGCCACATGAATTTTATGGATAAACAACTGATACCCAAAAAGGTATTCTTTGGGACAACAGAAGGGCGGAGAATAGTCGAAAAACCAAGGAAACGCTGGCCGGACTCAGTCGAAGAAGATAGTTCATCGTTGCTTGGACTTAGAAATTGGAAGATGCGGTCAATGGATCGAGACTGTTGGATGCACTTGTTGCAGGAAGCGAAGGCCTGAAAGAGCCTGTAGCACTACGAAGAAGAAGAAGAATTTATTGCAATAATGAAAACCATACTGCATTGCTAAGTTAACTTAAATTTGATATTCTTTTTCTGTTTTCGGACCATGACCGAGACCCGCAGCGATGACTAAGTACTTCTATTCACTTTGCTATCGGGCTGTGGTCATATTTTTAGTGTAGGAGCTCTCGCCGGGATAGAGAGTCCTTGCATGTGGACTCGTACAATCAGGAACTTTGGTTTAACTGGAGGGAGCAGCAGTCACAACAGGATACCTCTTATTGTTACTCTAAATGTTTATTTGAAAAAAAGTTGAAAACAGCTTAATTTTTTATTGCACGTTTCAAAACGTTTCCCGATAATAAATCAATATTGTATGAAAGTACATAGTTAGGTTAGACTTTGGCTTTACATAATGTGTAACTTGATGGGTTTTTGGCTTATACCTTCTATCAGGTCTCACATTTGAGCTCAGCTATTTGTTAGACTTTTATACTGAAGTACAGAGCCCTATTGAAATCACAACCTGCGTCCGTCCATCTGTATGTCACAGTAATTTTTCTCCGAAACCATAGAAGCGATTAAACTTTGTAGAAATACAGAAGTGATGACTTCTTGAAAGTTTAGGGGCAAAAAAATTTTTCAAAGGATTTTAAGGGGTCTCCCCATATCGGGGAATGACTATACAAAAAAAATTTTCATCAGTGGTAGTCGAGTAAGTCGTCATGTAAAAGGTCTCAATATGACATTTTTAAAACGGGTCTTAAAACTGCCTTATAAGTGTCAAGGGGGCAGGAGAAGAGGGAATACACAAAATTTTCGCGTACCCTCCCCTCTTGTGATTGGACACTTTATATGAGTAAAATCTGAAGAAACACATGAATGTAGGCCTTTATGAGTAAAATAACAATAAATAAGCCCTTAAATTCAATGAAATTAGGGGTCCAGATAGCTAATTGGATGACTCATCAACTTTGGGAATTCCAAAAGAATAGAATTGTATTTAATGAAGTTATGGTGGTTTTAATGTTCCTATATTTCAACAACAATACATGACTATGGAACAATATACGCTTCCAATCAACTCAGGCACTACAGGTTTGCTAGGATTTGCATCAAAGTTTCAGGAAATCCTTAAGATTTCATTCAGTCAACGGTATCTAGTAATATTGAAACAAAATTACGGCTCATTGAAGTAAAGTATTAAGGGCTAAATATCGATAGAGTTTTTGTTGAGTTTATTCATTATTGGTGTTCGCATATCGTAAATTGAGCATGCCATCAATATGACTTTAAATCTTTTATCGCCATCCATGTTATTTCTTTTGCCTTTTGCCTATATCATGAATTTTTGAAGTAGCCATGTTGTTTTTAAATTTTTACTTGCGTTTTTTTATAGTTCTTCTATACAACCTACGAACTTTACATTCTTCTTTGTTGTCTTAGCTTACTTTCAATATTATTACATTTGACTTGAAATTGTTGATTTGACGTGGCACTTGCTTTAAAATTTTACTCCTCCAATTTCTAGAACCAATTTTCGCAAAAAAAAAAAATAATAATTACAAATCAGAAATATGATTACCTGATTTTAGTATGCATCCGAATTCTAAAAACATTATTTTACATTAAGCTATTTATTGTACAGAAAGAGTCTGCGTCTTATTTTTTGGCAAGCTGAATTTGAACTACAAGTTTTCTTGTGCACGGTGTGCTCATAATTCTAGAGTTACTTCAATTCCACCAGAAACTTAAGTTTAGCTTGACCCACTTTTAAATGAGATTTAAAGAACTATTGCCTAGAATACTCTTAACGATCACTAATTCACGATTTTCCATTTCGTTTGAGTCCGGCGAAGTTAGTTCATACTGAGCGTATGGTGAAAGCGGGAACGTGCAAGGAAATTAAGTGGAACGACTGAATTGACGAGGCCAGTTGTTTGAATTTGTATGAAGGTCGGTTGCTGTGGTAGAAGCGTTTGATGCTGAATATGTGACAATATACCTGCGGATGAGAGCTGGCCAATAAAATCAGGCATAACGACGTTGTGGCGCTAAAGTTTGCCTGGCCTGACTCTTCGTAGATATGAACGTTGATAATACGCCGCTGTGAACCCAGCATGAAGGTTAGGTATTGTTCGTCTAACGTACAGCCACACTAAAGTCGAATTACGCTCATTTTCCGTTAGGTCAACGAACGCCTTTCCATTGAATAATAACGTTGCCTTCTTACTCAGGCCCGAAAACGGAAACACCGCGACACGTCGCGAACTAACCTCTTCGAGTAGCCTCATCAGTGCCATCTAGTGTTGTTTGAATCAAACAAATTTTTCAAAGATTTTTGACAGTACATATGACTGTTGTTTGAAATTTTTTTCAGTACTATGTCAATGATTTATTTTAAATATGAGACGTCGAAGGCATTAGCGCGCTAATACATGTATTTCGTCCCCGTTTGTATCATTTCGGCTAAATTTCATCTGAGAAATGTCATATTTGACAATCTCATAAGCCTACTGAGATGCTGTTTTCAAGTTTTCTGGACAGCTGTTTACCGAAATTTAGGGCTACTGATCAGCTGTTTCCAGTACGGGAAGTGACGTCAGGTACGTTAATTGATTTCTTTATGGGCCTGAGTAAGAAGGCAACGATAATAATCTACACTACACTACCCACTTTATACATAGGTAGATTTTAGTTAATAGTTGGCGAACACTTTCTATGTCACTCATTGAATCTTAATATCACCAAAAATATTTTAAAGGTTAAAACAGAGGAAAGTGTGCACTGAAGTTTTTCAGCGCTATGACATTGCAGTTTGAAAGTTTCTTCCTTGAAAAATGTACAAATATATGATGGACTTTTGAACTGGGTAGTAAGCAATCAGACTATTGCCGTACACACAATGCGCTACTACACCTTTTTCCCTCGCCATGCCGGATCCTGGCAAAAAATCTGTCACTCAGACATTTGTGAACATCTGATTGGGGCTGCTATAGTACCGAATGCCATGTCCCTCTCCAAGATCAAGCCAGCAAGTTATTACAAAGGATATCTTCGATGGGTACAAGAAAGAGTAGTGCAACGTGTTCCACAGGCTATGGTAAAAGTGCGAGAATTTGTAAAATGTTTTTGTTGAAAAGAATTACCTTAAGTGTATTTTTGTTCAGCCCATCAGATAAAAGATGTGAACATAAAACCTTGACCTTAGCCAAAAATTGAGGAATCATTCAGAGAAATGCGTGGGGAGAGTCTCCAGTAATATTCACTACCATGAATGGTATCACACGACCGACTATTGATGATATTTTGAAAAATAAAGGCAGAATTGAAAAATTTATGACATTTGTGGCAAAAACACATGTAAAGTGGAGAACAGTTAATTCTGGAGGAAGTCCGAAAGTTGAAGAGGCTTTGTGCGGATGGTCTTACCAACAAAGGGTACCTCACGTTCCTATATCCAGCAATATTTTAAAGACAAAATTCGATTATTTTGCCAGCAAATAAGAAGAAACAGGACTCCCAAGCTTGTGATGGGATGCCATGATAATTTTAAGAAAACGTTCCGTATCCGTTTTTTTTTTCAAATATACGGCCGTTTTTTTCAAATATACGGCCAAAATTTTTTCGGTGATGAATCAGAATTTGCCTAGTTTAGTATGAGGTTGGAGAAACAAGTTATTGATGAAAGTCCACGGGCTTTTAAAAAATTGCTAATGAAATAATTACCACTTGTTTATACGTCTCTAAGTCAAGACTGGGTGGGTATTGCCAGAAGTTTTGAAAGACTGGTATCTAAATTAAGCAAGTTGAGTAGACAGAACTACGTTAATGACGTGCGCAAAAACCATATTCTTGCTACAAAAGAACCTGATCTTAATCAGCCAACATTTTGTTCCAATATTGCTCAAATCATTGACTGACCTCAATCTTAAATGCATTTTTGTCATTCATCTTATCTGAGATTTCGGAGAAGTTTCAATCAAATCGTGTAGTGTCTTGTTCAATAGGAAGCCTAACATATGTTGTAGAAAAATCGTCTATAATTGTTGCAATCGGAGTAAATTCAAATGGCTATAACTTCTGTAAATTTTATTCAAACTTATAGAATATAAGTATCTTCTAAAGAACTACTTAAACTACTGATTTCATCCAATTTGATGACGAAAAGACTAAATCCTACTATTATTAGCCAAGTACAACGAATTTCAACCTCTCAGTTATTTGTTATTGGATGTACCTCCATGATTTTTAGAATTTTGTGTAAAAAATTTTATAAAAACGTACTAGACATGTCTATTCATCCGTCGATCGTCCATCCAGCGGTCCGTCTACTCGGCTATCCGCAGGACATAAGAAATTTCTTCAGAAACTATAAAAGTTACAAGGCTCAAACTTTGTGAAAAGGTCAGAAGTAGTGGTCTCTCAAAAGTATAGGGCTTATAAAAAATTTCAAAATTTTTTATGGGGGACTCCCCTTCATAACGAAGTGGCCGTTAAACATTTTTATCATCAAATGTAGTCGAGTAGGGCATCAAATGAAAGGGCTTAGCACTTTCAGAATCTGGAAAAAAGTCAATTAGTGCATCAAGGGGTCCAGGGGGAGGCAAAATGTACGAACAATATTTGTGTCCCCTGCCCTCGCGATTTGACATCTTTGAGCTGAAAATCTGCAAAATATCAGAAAGGTACGTCTTTATGAGTACAAGGGCATCAAATACGTCAGAAATTAAAATTCACTCAACTCTGTTAATAATAGTATATGTAAATTTTAAATGTTCCCCCCAAAATCAAAACGGTGCCTCTAAACTACTTAAAATTTTACAGTGATGTGGGTTGATATAAGACCATTATACCTTCAAAATCTCATGGGCATCAAATCATAATAAAGTGAGCTGTCGCTATTTCAATTGTATAGAATTATGACAACGATAGCATGTGTTAATGATTGATACAAATTTCAAAATGACCGAAGTGCTCTTAAAATCTTCAGGTTTTCATTAAAACATAACCAATAGTGCTTAATTGGAACATGTTCAATTGGCTGAACACTTAGAAAAATTATTTAAGCTTTGACAAAATTATGAAAGAAACTCTGCATCTTGCAGGTAAATTAAAATAATTTCTTATGCAAGTATTTCACGAATAATTCAAATAATCGATTCACGCCATCCGAAAACTTATTTTCAACCCTAGGATGCTTACAAAGCCCCTTAGGTAGGAGCACTCTCCTAATTACTCGATTTGTTTCAATTCTTATTTTCAGCCATTCATTAATAAATTCAATCAAGCGTTAATAGCATATACCTTGAATTTTGAAGTGTTGGAAAAATAATACAAATTTGTTCAATCTTCTCATTTAAAACAGCTTCCATTTTGTTTTACGATTACTGATGTCCTTAATTGAACAAACCCTCAAAGATATTTATGATACCTATCATTCCTGAAATTTTCATGCAAATCTTAGCAAACATGTAGTGCCTGATTCGGTAAAAAGCGCATATTATTCCATAGCCATATGATTTCATAATAATACAGCGCAATTGTTGCATAGTAATACAGGAAAATTCAAACCGCTATATTTTGTTTTGTAATATTCGATCTTTTTGAAACTTTCAGGGCAGATTTACCTTATAAATAGCCATTTGTGTAAGAAATTTTATTGTATTTAAAGGTACCGTTATGGTTTCATTCAAGAAAATGTAAAATTGATAAATCATACTGCAAGTATTACTAACAAATTTGATCAAATTTCGGTTTCGGATGTAGTTTTTGTTTTTGTACTCATAAAGCCTACACTCATGTTTTTTCAGAGAGGGTACGCGAAAATTTCGTACGTATCCCCTTCTCCTGCCGTCTTCGGTTATGATCCCGAAGTTTTAAAACCGGTTTTGAAAAGATCTCATTAAGACCTTTTCAATGATTTGACTACTCGACTACCAATGTTGAAAACAAATTTTGAAGGTGTAATGATTCAAAGGATGGTCATTTGTCCGTAAAGGACTGCAGCGATGGTCTGCTGCCTCAGTGAGGGAAATATTAGTGAATGCGTGAATATACATGCAGGCCAGCATTGCGGTGTCGTGGGGCCGGTTATTTTTCCCCAGACCAAAGGCCCACTATTAAAAAATTTCATATTCACGAATTGTACGTTGGAGAGATAACGCGTCGACTGTGTCGAGGCTGAGGTAACCTACCAAAGGAATTAACCTTTGGAAAACAACATCGATGGTCGATTCAACCGCGAACACTTACGATCCCCAACTAAGTGGGCATCCTGGTGGTTTAAGAAGAGTAATAAAAAATGCCACAATTTCATACTAAACCATATTTGTACATAATATTTTCGTGGGTATGCAAAGATTTTGATTGATTTATGGTTAAAATCAACCCAAAAAAACTAGTGTTTAAAATTTTTCTTTCAAAATGACTTGGCTTGGCGGGGCAAGTTAGAACATAAAGGTCAAGGTATTTTAACAACTGGTAAATATTCCTCTTTGAATCGTTTACATTATTTTGCAGTTAAAAAAAATTATTTCCTTCAAAAGACTAAACATCAAAATATTGACTTTGTTTCTTCTATGGCAAAAGCGACATTTTGGCAAATGTTTTATTTTCGAAGTCCATTACAGTTGCGTAAGCCTTATTAAAAATTATAAATTTCCAGATATTTCGCTAGTCTACACGTTGAAGTTTTCCTATTATTTTGATTTGAATAATGTTATTGAAATTCTAAAGAAGTCTGCTTGTAGTCTGAACGTCTTTGCTTTGTTCAAATAATCGTCTAAGCATGAGCTACAAAACTCTGTCTGAATTCCATTATAAACTTTAATGTTGGAAATATGCAACTTTTGCTTACGGTCTTAAACTGATTACCACCATAAATTTATTCAAAACTTGTACAGGTTGTACAACTTTGCGGCTGGCGAAGGTACTGTCGTTTCATATGGAATAACAGTAGGCAGGATGGTCAGAATTGATGGACTGGAAATGGAAAGGAAATTACGAAGACTGGACTCCAGGGATAAACTGATATCCCTTTGTTGAGACTAAACGCTTTATATTAGTTACACAATATGATGATGCTCCTTTGCAAAGAGCTGGTCTTTAGCGCCCTTTCGAATGACTTAAATGATAAGCTTTTTGAACGTTTCGTTCTTTTTCTATTAAGAACAACTTTACGCGATATTGTCCAAACCGCATTCGAGAAGACTTGTTCACAAGTAGGTTATAAGCACTGGTGAAATATCAAAATCTTTGACGTCAAAGTCAAAGCAAAAAGCGCTTTATTCAATACTAATCGTTATAATTTTTAAAAGAAGCTAATTCCAAACTATAACAATACAAAAACCCCAAATGGCTCTCTAAATTTATACGTTATCAGTTAAACACATTTTATCAAAAAAACTATAGTAAATTCAAATTAATTAAGATTAATACATATTTTATGATTTGATTGGAAAAAGGAGAAAAAACCAACCTACACTATTCAAAATTATTTATAATCTTAACACAACAGTGAGCTTTGATCCTACCTCTAATATATTATGGCCTAATTCTAATAAAAATGCAATCAAAAAACTTCATCTTATATTAAAAAATGCTATCACAATATTCCCAACCTACGCGTCTAACCTTATCTCTCAGCCTAATATAATGAACATAACAAATACCTAACCTATCCCTAATTTCCAACACAAATAAACAACAACCCTAAATGTAGCAATAATGAGCTGAAACTCAAAAACGAAGTAACGAAAAACACCAAAACTGAAAATAAACACGAATAATTTAGATATTGTCATTCAGCCACCAATACCTAGATTGCGTCGTCTCAGCTCAATCAGCTTCAACGAATCTAGCAAATGAGTATCTTCATTGGAGTTGTTGGTCTTGTGAACTCAAATTCGGAGGATATTTTCTCATCTTATCGGTGGCCCGTCGATATATGTGATATATGACTGGCACGCCGACCAAATCAAAAACATATCGATTCATGTCCAAATACACGAAAGCTTGTGGAACAACGAAGCCAGTAGCAAGGCAAGTCGCAATATAACCGTCTGTAGGGTGGAACGGCTGTAAAATCACTGACAGTTACAGATCTTGCGATATGATTCCGAAGAAGTCTCAATATGAAGATATCGACTCTTGCCACTTGAGCAGCTTGATAAATTCTTCTATTCGATGTATAATGCTTTCAATCCGTCTCAGGCATTCTGTAGAAACTAGTACATTCACGAAGACATTTCTTTTCGAAAACTCTTAATCTTTCCATAGTACTAGCACTCTGGTTGTACCAGATCTGACATCCATATGTCAAAACTGGTCTAACCAGGGTCTTGTAACAGGTAATTTTGACATTTTGATCAATGTATCTGGAATGAAAGAGTCTTCGTAGGGCCATGACTACTTTTAGTGCCTTACTGAGCATGATTTTCACACGTTCAATATAGTACAGATACTGATCGAGATGAACACAATACAGGATTTGTATGGAACCCGTTCTGAACTACCCTCGCTAGCCATGATGTGGAAGTCCCCCCAATTACGTTTCAGGTCTTGACTGACCCCCTGCAGCGTTGTCCGAAACAAGATTGTTTCACACTTCTGCGCATTGATTTTCATTCGCCAATTGTCAGTGTACAGCTGTACATCATTGAACATTTTTGGAGATTGCTCTGAACTTTTGTAGCTTTTCAGTCTGTCGTATAGATGATCAGATTATCAGCAAACGCTACCCATAATCGCGTTGGCGAGACGTTAAAATCAAAGCCATTCAATAACTTACAGAAAAAAATTAAGAAGGGCAGAAGCGCAGTAACTGTTCCCTGCTGTAGACCACTCAAGACCTTGAATTCGCGCATTGTTGTCAGATTTCTATCAGTTATAACAAACGATTTCCCATATAACATATAGCACATCATGGCAACAAGGTGTCTGGGGAACTTGTCCTGAAGGAGTTTAAAAACTAGTCCGTCTAACCACACCGTATCGAAGGCTTTCTCTATATCAATGAGACACGCTGCAACACATTCTCTGTTGATTAGTTTCCAACGGATGTCTGAGGTTACTTTCGTTATTGCATGTGTGGACGAATGCCTGGCATGAAAACCAAATTGGCAATTCGGCACCAACTCATATTTCTCAATGTGGGCGTTTAATGTTCTGTTGAGTTTCACTTCAAACACCTTGCTGGTGTTAGGCAGTAAGCTGATTGGACGTTAGCTTTTAGGACATGGAGATTCTTTTCCTTTCTTCAAGATTGGAAATACCTTAACCTTTTTCCACTCATTTGGGAAATATGAATTGCTCAACATGTTGTTGAACAATATGCAATAATTCTTCATAGTAACCTGAGGCAAATGTCGGATAACTACATTTGGAATACCGTCAGTACCACATGATTTCTTGCTGTTTATTCTGCGAAATATGAAACACAAATCTTAATTGCTGGAAAAATAATCAATAAGATTCAAGCTCGGTATGAGGTCAGATTTTAATGTTTCATTGAAATGAAGAATTGATTCACCGTTCAGGCTTGATTTGAAGCCGGAAATTTTTGCTTCAACGATCTCTGAAAATATTTCATTCCCTCTCTCAGGGCTTGGTAGATGAGCCAATTCAAAATGTGTTCCAATCAGGGCAATTTTATGCAATGCATCACATATAATCCTGTTTCCATTTCTATCCGGAGTCGTACTATCAATTTCGATACCAGCCCTATCGAGAAGATTTGTCTCATCACTAGTGACTTCAAGGTTCGATACCTTCACTTTGGACTTCTTACGGAATATGCTATTCACTTTCGAGAAAACGCCATCTGGGTCCTGTGGGCTAATACCCTTCAATTTTTTCGGCCATTGAGTTCTGACCTCACTCCTGAAGTATGACCGGATTAAGTTCCGGACATTCTTCAGGTGTAATTTCAACAAAGCCAGCGAGGGATGGTTGTAGTTCAATAATCGTCGATAAATATTGTTGACGCGTGTGAGAAGAAGGCTTTTCAATCTTTTCAACCTTGCGATGGTCGTTGTTTCATAGCCTTCCATATTGTTTCGATGTTTAATCTTGGGAACTACTTTCACAATCGTTTCCAACGTCAGCATCTCTAACTTCGACAAATAGAGATTTATTTCATCGTTAGTTACATTCGTGTCATGAGGAACCATTGAGCAAGAATTGTCATCATCAGTAGGGGGACGTTTCTTCTGGTACTTCCGATTAAACTTCTTTTGAAACTTTCCCCAGAACAGTTCCATCAGTTGGATAGGCAGAGATAACGAAGAGGTTATCCCCACCTGGCAGTGAGATTTTAATAACGGACACTTCAAGAGATTCAAAGCTTTTGAATTCGACTTTTTCAATAGTTTGGAAAAAAAAGTGTCTTCAAACGAATATCCCGGTGCCACCTCCCCCATCATCTATAACCCTACCGTTTCTTATGAATTCAAAATCCTTAAATGTCATGGATTGGCATGAATTGAGGTGGGTTTCAGTGAGAAGTATGTTCTCAGGCTTTTGCTTAACAATGAATTCAAGGAGATAATTACGTCGATGTATAGTAACCATGGAGTTGACGTTGATTGTGATGAGATGAATCCTATCGATGGGAATGTGATTGGATGAGAAATTATTTTGAAGCATTTGAAACCCCTAAACGATTAAAAGCAAGATTAATTTTCGTATCTTGTTGATCGATTCTCTCTGATAAAGAATTTAGTTGCTGGTAAATTTTGAGAAGCAGCTCATTATTGCCACTTACATTATTTACCGCATTTTCTGCTGGTCCTATAGCGGCTTGTGCAAATGATACTCCGGGCTTGACGAAGTTCGGAGCTAAGACACTGCGGTGTAGTTGTGTTTGCTTTGGGACACATTTTAATCGCGCATCTTGATATCGGGAGCATCCTCGAAATTATGCCTGGGCGATCAAAAACACCGCAGTTAGCACAGTATAATTTCTACTTTGGCTCCGTTGGAGCTAGTTTGCACTCACCGGGAGGATGAACGTGCTTACATTTGACGCATCGGTACTGTATGGCGCAGTTGGCAGCCGAATGCCCAAATTGTTGACAGCGATAACACTGGTTGACTTCTCTTTTTTGGAGGCGTTCTCACCTCACCACTCGGTAGTTCAAGTATCTGATTTGTTGAAGAGCATATGGACTGCTCTTATTTGAAATCTGCACTAAATAAACGGGGGTTAATTAAATTTCTGGTGCTGATTCCTTGAGCACCTGAAGAAGATCGACGGTCTGGTTTTTCTCACTTTTCGGGGTGTAGATGAAGTGGGGAACCTCCCCAGAATTTAGAGCATTTTTTGCTGATTTGAAATCAACCAGTGATTTCGTTCTGATAGTTAACTTTTCGGCATTGATTCTTTTAATCTTGAAATTAGTTAATTTATTTTTGGCTGCCAATAGCCGAACCATGTCCTTTCCGCTATGACCGAACACATTAATTTGCGGAACTTCTCTGTATTCTTGGCAACTTTTTGAGGAGGGCCAGCAAAACTATGGACTGGTTTATTTCTATTTTTTAAATAAAAGATAAAATTATCATTATCTTGACTAACATTACCTTCGAAACTTTCGTCGACGTCCATTTCTTGTGGGAGTTCGTCTAGCGCTGCATAGTAGTTTTAGCTGTCGTGTCGTTAGCGCCTCTAGCACCTAGAACTTCTTCTGGGATGACTTGTTTAACAGCTTTTTTCTGCTTAGCTTCCGGATTTGTTTGTCGTACCAGTTCTGCATCTTGAACTTTCTTTGCTCTCTCGTACATATCTTTGAACGTTTTCAGTCTTAGTTTCAATTCTTGAATTTCAGCTTTAAGTCGACATAATTCTTACTTATCTTCGACTATTTGAGTCTTACGCCCACCATCTGCTGAGTCCTGGTTACCCGCGTGTCTTCTTTTATTGACGCTTGCCGCCAATTTCGCATTGCTTTTCTCCCCGGGGCCCCCCAACGGACGGAAGCCATCCATACAGCAGTCCCGAGTTAGTCTTCGGTTTATTTGCTATTGTCGATTTATTGATTTCGTGGGTCGATGCCTTCGACGATAAATGCTTTTCCAATAAAATCCTAATCTGCTTTTGACTGACTTGTAGAAATATTCATTTAATTTTTTGAACCTGATTTTTGTGAAAAATTAACTAATTTTTATAATTAATGACAGGAGCGATTAAAACAAGTCTACACGCAACGAGTGCTAAGCATAGAATATGAAAAGCACGTCTTAAATGTGTTTCATTGATAACGTATAAATTTAGAGAGCCATTTGGGCCATTAAGTTTTCATAGTTTTATTGTTTGGAATTTGCTTTATGCTCTTTTTAAAATTTGTATTGAATAAAGCGCTTTTGACTTTGACTTTGAGTTTGACAAGAAGAAATGGGAAACCTAAACTTTTGTCGATGAAACGAAAACCCAACCAAGTACATCAAGTAAAACAAGAAGAGAAAATTACTTGAAGAGGAAATTCATTCAAACCGGAAAGAAAAGAAGTTAGTCAGAAAGGACTACGCTCATGTCAAAAGGGTTTTGTAATCAGCCTACGATATGCAGACACCGATAATAAATAAACTCAAAAAAAACTTAAACGACATCTACAACAAATACATACTTGTTTTAAAAGGTGAACCATTACTATGTCATTTAAATTTGCTCCCATTTTGTACAACATCACTAACAACCATTGAATGAATGAAATCTTAAAGATATTTTTAATTATTCATTAGATCTGAAAATCAGAAGATCCAATTAAGAGTTTATTGTCTGGTTTGATGGAAAAGATTGTTTTTGTTGTACTCGGAGGATGGAAAAGATTGTTCTTGTTGTAGTCGGAGAGCCTTCGCTATTGCTTCCGTGAATGCGATTTTATTAAAACTTCCAGACTGTAAGGAAATTTTCTTGAACTACTTTAATTTAAATTTAAAGGTACCCATGATTTCACAGGGAAAAATTTTATGTTTACGAATTCTACTATTATTAACAAAAGTGAGTGAATTTCAACTTCCAAGGTATTTGTTATTGTTATACTCATGTAAACCTACTGCCATGAATTTTTCACCTTTGGAATGTATGTTTTCATCAAGAACTCATAAACTGTACTTTAAATACTGAAAATAACTTAAATTTACTCATATTCTCGTTTAAAATGGCCGCCATTTTGTTTTACGATATCACTTGTTGAACAGATTCTCAAATATGTCTATGACATACATCCTTTCTGAAATGTTCATGCAAATCCTGGCAAGCCCGTAATGTCTGAGTCAATTTGAAGCACATATTGCTCAATAACCACGTATAACATAACTTCGTTGAATACTATCCGCTTCTTCTGAAAATTATAGTTTATCAACCTAATAAGTGCCTATATATTGGATTTAAGGCTACTGTTACGATTTGATAAAAGAGAATGTAAAATTGATGAATCATATTCTTACTAACAAAGTTTAGCGAATTTCATTTACTCAGGTATTTATCCTTTTTGTACTCACCGAGAACTATCTCCATGAAGAAGAATTTATAGACCACAGCTTCAACTAAGTACTACAGGAAGCCTGATTTAGTGCACGTACAGGGTGCATGAGTGAAGTAACATCAAATGGAGGAGAAATTTTATGACAAAGATAGAGTGCATGGGAGAAAAGAAATAAAATATGGGCTACTATTGTCAAGATGACTATTCTACTAGTAAATGTTTAATAAAAAATGTAATGAAGCTCCGAAAATGAATTGAAACAGACGTTCATTTCGTGTAATTTGTTTTATTATCGTCTCGTGAATTCATAAAACTTACAAAAGTTGTGTAGCGTGCGGTGCGTGTCAAATTTCCTTCTATTATTGGGACTTTTAATTGATATTTTGAAGAAATAGTGAAGTGTCTAGAGAAATAGTGCAAAAACAATTCATGACGCGTCAGTGGAAAATCATATTTCAGGTTTTAAGATTAATGGAATTAATAAATTAACATGTATATTTTCTCATGCCGTGAATCAAATGAGTCATGAAATTAATGGTTAATGTTTGACTTTGCCCCGCAGGGGGAATACTGGCCGACAGGAATACTCTTGGAGGCTAGCATTCCTTGGGGAATTTTTGCCCCGCGTACCCGAGGAAATCCCCGCAGGGGGAGTGCCGGTCAATAAAAGTACTCTTGGAGGCTAGCATTCTTTAGGGAGCGCTGACCCCACGGACCCGAGGATATGGGAGGCCCCGCAAAGGGCCCTCCTGAGATTACAGATAACAACCCTGCCTGAATCTGGACTACGACATAAAGAAGAAAGGCTATTCCAAAAAGCAGGAGATGTTCTGAAAAGAATACGAAATCAACAAAGCAATAAAGATTGGGCTCCTTGAACCAGAGGAGCTCCTAGACCATATAGGGCATTATCGGAGGAGCTGGTTAAAGGCCAAAGAGGACTAGCAGGCTGACTTTCCACCGTAGTGGCTGTGAAGAAAGCATAGCGGACGTAACATTCACATCGGAGTCCTTAGGACGGAAGAGCTGGCAGCTCAAGACATGGTGAACACAACTATAAGCATCAATATGATTGCATGCAATGCTTCTAGCCCAGTCGCAAACCCCGGCACGGAAAGCCCTCAGTGTACTGGCGGTCCGCTAAAAGCACTGAAAAGTGAAGGAAGTATAACAAGTTTCGGCGTGAGGCTCAAGTGGCCGTGATGAGGCATGCAACCGGGTGGCAGCATATAATTTGGCCAGGAAATGCCTTCGCAAATTGATTAACAACAGCTAGATTCGCTGCTGGCAAGATCTAGTAGACGATGTGAACAAGGATCTGTGGGGCCTTGGCTAAAACCTAATTATGCGGAAGCTTGGTGCCCTACAGATGCCTTGCATACAAAATGTGGAAAAGATGGACGAAATGTTGCGGGCGCTCTTATCTGCCCATCCCATCTTTGTTGACGCTGTTCATCGTGAAACAGCAGTCAAGTTTCCAAACTTCACACAGCTGGAAGTAGAAGAAGTAGCCCTTTCACTTAGAGCGAGGAAGTCTCCAGGTCTGGATTGTGTTCCAGCTAAGGTGCTGCAGCTTGTATATGACCATTGTCCTGACTTGCTGCTCAGCGCATTCAACGTTTGCCTACCGGATGGGGTTTTCCCGGTACACTGGAAAGTGGCAAGACTCCTGCTGATCAGCAAGGGGGAAGGGAAATCCCAGGTTATCGTCTGCATAATGCCCGTTATGCATGCTAGACACTGCTGGGAAAGTGCTAGAGAAATTCATAAAGGGAAGACTCAATGACGTGATTCGTGCTACTGTTACATAACCAGTATACCCTATGTATACTGGTATGAACTGGGAGCTCATTTGATGTGTATCCAATATACATCATCAAGGCTCCCGGGGAAAGAACTCACTGTCACACCACTTACCTGCTACTCTGTCCATTTAAACTAAATCACCAAAGGCAAGAGTTCACTTGAAAGCATGACTTTTATTGTATTATTGTTATTTTCTAAAAACATTTACATTACATTAGAATTTCCAAATTATTTTAAAACTCTAAATATCAGCTAGCCTGAAAAGGGGACCAACTTGTCGTATTAATGGTTCGGGGTGGCCACACGGCGTGAAGCGCCAAAGGGCCGGTTGAGGATCGCGGCGCAAGCCAACACCTCACCCCTCACCATTTTGTCGCAGACTGGACAGCACTTCCAACTTAAACTTAAACGCGAATACTTGCAACAATGTAGATAAAAAATAGTTAGCAGCACGCTCCCTTTTGGATTTGAACAAGACTCACTGGTATAAGACTGCCCAAGAACATTAAATACCATTCTTTCGTGAGCTTTCAACCTAAATTCTCTTTAAAGGTGCTGAGTAGCCGAACACGTGCGCTCTCGTTCCACGAAAGTTTTTCCTCCCCGCTTCGTCTCGCTTGCTCGGCTGGTGAATATGCGAAACTGGGGAAATTGAGCGAAAGAGTGTTTTTCGCTTAAGCTTTCGACTTCGAAAGAGTGCTTTCTGTTTAAGCTTTTGGTTTTCCCAAGATTTCTTGAGGTAAAATAGCGAAACTGGGGACATTGAGCGAAAGAGTGTTTATGCCGGAACTTTCGGTTTTCCTTTCCGCTTACCTCTCTTCGAAGCACCCCGTTCGTTCACGATGTGAATATCGTTGTGGGTTGAACTTTCTTGTCCACTTAGCTGCTCGCTTATTCACTTGCGCATGTGTTTCCGTGGCTAATTTTCATTGGCGAAGTGCGAGTACATAGGTGTTGTTTGCTTGCTACTATTGCAGTTATGAAGCGGGAATATATCCGAGTATGTTTATGTGTTCACTCGCAACATTCCTCCGGCAGTTGAAAAAAGGATTTAGTGTACTTGGAGAGTACAATAAATCGTCGCTCTACTCCGCTGATCTGGATTACTTAATGTACCCCAATAGATTACGCTCACTCTTGGTTTTTCGCAATTTTTGTTGTTGGTTGAGTCTCGCTACATTCCCTTTTGTGTAAATCATTCGTACTTATATCTCGCGCTGTTATCGCCATTGGTATTGTTCACTGTACTTCTCGCAACTTATTATTAACCGTTGTTTTGCTGCTGATTTATGCGTAATTTTTTAGATGCTAACGCGCCAATGTTATAATTCTATCCAATTGACGTTACTTAATATGTTGTTACAAGTCAACGTTAGAATTGTAAATTTCCACATTTATGAATTAATGAGTTAATATTTGGTTTGATACTATACAATGTTTTGTTTGATTCAATCATAAATTAATATAATAATATTTCGTTCGGTACCATAAGTTGATGTTAATTAATATGTATTAAATGTCAGTGTTGTATTTGCAAATTACTACAATCAAAAATTACTGAGTTAAGATTTGATTTTATACAATTATGTATCATATTTTCCTATTTTGTTTGGTACCTTGAGTTAATGTCAATTAATAAGTATTACATATCCATGTTGCTTTCATAAACTACTACAATTATAAATTAATAATTTGAAGTTTGATTTCATACAATGTTTTGTTTGATTTAATCATAAGTTACTGTAATGATGCTTAAGTATTTCTTTGGATACAATGAGCTAAGATCCTGCTTGGTTTAATAATTTGTTTGCTTCAAACATTAAAATGTTACTAGTTCATTTGATTCTATGCAATAATGGAATAGTGTTAAATTTGCTTCTGTTATAAATTACAGGATTATAAATTATTTCATTTTACTATAATATTGAAAACCATACTGAACATATTTTCCGACCTTAAATTGTTTTTTCTTGACAATAAACTATTATTTTACAGTTGAAAATTAGCGGACTACAATTTCTTCTTGTAATTGGTTTGATTTAATAATATGGTTACAACTTCTTTTAAGATTCATATTCAATGCCGATCTTTATATTTGGAAGTTAATGGTTTTCTCTTATTTTTAACATTACTTATCATCTTGGAATTTTTATTCTACTCGTATATTTTTTGGCTTTTAATTTCCTCATTTCTTTCAAATAGTATTAAAGTTCTATTGCTTATATTCAAATATTTTAATTACTAATTAATTCGATGTTGCTTTTGGTTAGTGGTTATTACTCGTATTAGGGTGTTACTATTTGTTTAGTACAGGTTTAAGTAAATGATAACAGTTAGCGTTAGTGAGGATTTAATGTGGACGGCTTTCAAAATAGTTTAAATTTGCCAAGAAATTCGTTTTTTATTCTATTTATTCTATTCATGGTTTATTAATATTCTATTAAATTACTTTCTTTAATGCTATAACAAAAGTTCATTATGTAAGCTTCTGCTAGCATTTGTTAAATTATGTATTGTGCGAATAGATTAGTAGGGAAGTTTCAATAGGAAATATTGTTAAAGCTTTAGCGGTTATTTATTGCGAATGAGTTAAAATGTAAGCGGGGAATGAATATTTCACACGATCGTTACGTTCGGGAATTGATTCGCTTCGGAAGAAGTTTTGCCGAGAGAATAGCTTTCCATTGATGTAGCTTGAGAGTCGTTGTTGTTGTATTCCCACGACTTTAGTATAAGCTATCTTGGCTTTATAGGGTGCGAGTGATTGTGATAAATAAACTTTCCCCTTAATATGCATGGTTAATGTTGTTAATGGGAATGGGAGTCATGGATTGAAGGTTTATGTGATTGTTTTTGCTCGCCGCTAACGAGCTTTGAAGATATGATTAGCATTGCTTCTGCAATGATGCATGAGAAAATTGAATGAAGCGATGTATTGTAGCTTTTACATGCGCTGATTGCTAGGAAGTATGTGAAATATATGAAATGTATGTACTAATTCGTGGTTGGCTGCTAATGCCTTCAAGAGCATTTGTTTTTAATTAAGTCGGCTAAATGCATTTCGTAGTGGGCAGGGCTTTTAATTCATCTATGCTATACGATTGTGTAGGAGGAAGAGCTTTTGAGGTATATGCATTTAATTGTCGATTAATTGGCTTAAGTTGTAAATTACATACTTTTTTATTCATTTGTAGTTGTAAAAAGGGAGGGTTATTAGAAATGTATTCAGCAGTATCTGTAAATAGTTGTGGATTATCTATAAATCGGAATTATTATGTAGGTTTTTTAATTAAGTATAGAAATGTTTAATGAGTTAATATAAATTAAGTCGACCTTTTTCTCAAACTGAAACTAGAAGGAGCGATTCTGAGCTCTGTTGTATACTTTTATTGATTTTAGTAAATTTTTAAATAGATATACTGCATTGAAAATATCTTGTGAGAAATTATTGTTAAAGATGATCGAAGCGACACAATCACTATATGGGCTTGGGAACATATAGTTTCGGTCTTCATTCAAGACCCTATATGTGTTCCGTCTAATTTATCCCTAGTGTATGTCTACTTAGTTTGGCATAATGCTATCCTGGACCTTACTGGAAGACAGTACAGTGCCGTGCGAAGTCACATCATTAGCCGTTAATAAATTTTTGATCTCGATCTTGAGAAAACGATTGTTTAAAGCATCTTAAAGTACATATTATAGCATTCTAAGACGCTATTTAATATTGTCGCCATATATAAAGTAAAAGGTTGGGAAATTGGTGGGTTTTGAATTGTCTTGCGCTTTCTACAGGGGTTTTATTTGTGACCCTTTTCTAATAGTTAGCAGTTATATAATGAATTTATTGTGCAAGGAAACGTAGTGGCTTGTTTAAAGGGTACATGGTTGATAGCGTGTTGTAGACCCTTTTGGATCAACAGCTTAGAGGTTACGACTGGATGGTAAATTGATGTCTCTTTTGCATATGACTTAATTCTATATGTAGCGTGTCTGCCGAAAGTTGAAATCGGGCAGCTCAGAGGCTATTATGTGTTTCTTTAGGGACTTATAACTAAAAAATAGAGTGTCCGTCGACAGCTAATGTCAACGGCTCAGAGGCTGTTGTTGTATCTACTGGTTTTCATTCCAGTGATTGTGCAATTAGACATAGAAAAAGCGTGTCTGCTGATAGTTATTGTTTGGAGTTTTGCCGGGGTTTTACCGACTTGACTGCCACTTTTTTCGTTTCCTTAACATGATAGAATTGCAGTGGATTTTGAAAGAGATAATTTGTTTTGGGGTAAAATCGTTTGCATTGTTGCATTGTTCTTATAACTAAAATTCTGTTGTTTCAAATTTCCCATACTTAAATTGTTTCAGTGTAACTGGAAATTAAATTAGTTTCATGTTTATTTGCGTTGGAAAATCGCCGTTCTCACGTAAATTATTCTTCGTATTTATGTAGCGCAGTTAATTTATTTAGTTTGCTCTTCAATGTTATTGCATTTAGAAATATTGCCCAGATGTCTATCTATTCAATTTGCAGTTAAATGTTTGTTTTTTTTGCTCTTTTAATTATGCTTCAGTTAATTCGAATGCTCATTCAATTCAAGAGATAAGACTTTAGTATGCATGTGGGTACACGTATTGTCCAAGCAGTTGGAGTGATAAGTGGTATCATATTTCGATAACAATGGGCACGCGTTTGTTTGCTCGCTATTCAGTTTTCGTTTTGCTTATTTGTGTTTAATATTTACTTGTAATGTTTTGTGTTTTGAATGTAAGTTGATTGAAAATTTATATCTTTATAAATTCTACGTTGGGTAGAAGTAGTTAGTAGTTAGTTTGAATGACCTTCAGATAAGAAAGATGAGATTTAAGATGTATGAATGAAGGAGTAAATGAATGTAGAATTAGATGTTCAATATGACTATTTGATTTTAGGACTGATCTTATTTGATGGACAGTATGAGTAGGATTAATATTACATTTGAATATTGTTATCATATTTTGGTTATTAGAATGATCAATATAATTATTTGAGTTTATTTTAAAGGTAGACTGATTGAGTTTGATCAATAATATTATGTTTGGATATTCATACTTTCTTTTTGTTATTTAATTGAAATATTTATTTGATGATTTATTTAAGAAGATTAATCTAGTCTGTTGGGAAGTATGAGTAACCTTAATTTTGTATTTGAATATTGATATTATATTTTTGTTATTTGAACAATCAATATTATTTTTATTTTCTTTTTTGAGAAGTTTAATCTAGTTTTATGTACTGTATGAGTAGTAACAATATTGTATTTAGATACCGATATTATATTTTTGGTTTTTAAATGATTACAATTATTATTTGATTTTCTTTTAAGCAAGCTGATCTAGTTTGATGGACAGTATGAGTAGCAATGGTGTCTTACAGGAGTTGAATGGTTTGAAATATCAGCTGGGTGAATAGATTTTTCAGCCCATTTAAATTTGCTACATAGTGCACTACACTGTGGTCTCTGCAAAACCGATATCCTACCGGTTGCGCCAATTTTGTTGCAAACCAGTATACCCTATGTATACTGGTAAGAACTGGGAGCTCAACTTGATGCGTATCCTATATACAACATCAAGGCTCCCGGGGAAAGAACTCACTGTAACACCACTTACCTGCTACTCTGTCCATTTAAACTAAATCACCAAAGGCAAGAGTTCACTTGAAAGCATGACTTTTATTGTATTATTGTTATTTTCTAAAAACATTTACATTACATTAGAATTTCCAAATTATTTTAAAACTCTAAATATCAGCTAGCCTGAAAAGGGGACCAACTTGTCGTATTAATGGTTCGGGGTGGCCACACGGCGTGAAGCGCCAAAGGGCCGGTTGAGGATCGCGGCGCAAGCCAACACCTCACCCCTCACCATTTTGTCGTAGACTGGACAGCACTTCCAACTTAAACTTAAACGCGAATACTTGCAACAATGTAGATAAAAAATAGTTAGCAGCACGCTCCCTTTTGGATTTGAACAAGACTCACTGGTATAAGACTGCCCAAGAACATTAAATACCATTCTTTCGTGAGCTTTCAACCTAAATTCTCTTTAAAGGTGCTGAGTAGCCGAACACGTGCGCTCTCGTTCCACGAAAGTTTTTCCTCCCCGCTTCGTCTCGCTTGCTCGGCTGGTGAATATGCGAAACTGGGGAAATTGAGCGAAAGAGTGTTTTTCGCTTAAGCTTTCGACTTCGAAAGAGTGCTTTCTGTTTAAGCTTTTGGTTTTCCCAAGATTTCTTGAGGTAAAATAGCGAAACTGGGGACATTGAGCGAAAGAGTGTTTATGCCGGAACTTTCGGTTTTCCTTTCCGCTTACCTCTCTTCGAAGCACCCCGTTCGTTCACGATGTGAATATCGTTGCGGGTTGAACTTTCTCGTCCACTTAGCTGCTCGCTTATTCACTTGCGCATGTGTTTCCGTGGCTAATTTTCATTGGCGAAGTGCGAGTACATAGGTGTTGTTTGCTCGCTACTATTGCAGTTATGAAGCGGGAATATATCCGAGTATGTTTATGTGTTCACTCGCAACACTGCTAGGAACCCATCTTCACGGCAGTGTGGCTTAAGAGTAGGAAGCTCCACCATTGATGCGGTTGCAGAGGTAGTAAGTTCTGTTCAAAATGCAGAGGCATGTAGCCACGCCAAGCGACGGATCGTCCTATTGGTGACACTCGCCGTTAGGAACGCCTTCAATTCCACTGGAACGGTGGATATTCTGGATACGCTGGAAAACCCTTTTCAACCTCCAGAATATCTAATGCAGCTTTTGAAGAACTACCTGAAGGACTAAAGCCTGCTCTACGAAACAACACAGGGTTAATGAAGGATGCAAGTTACATCGGGTGTTGCCCAGGAATCTATCTTTGGTCCGGACTTGTGGAATGTGTCTAACGACAGGTTACTGAGACTGAAGATACTAGATGAGTCGCACCTGATCGGCTATGCGGATGATATTACAGCTCTGGGCGCACCGTTGAACAAGTGCAACTTGAGCAAGGTATGCTAATGCGCTGAATGAGAGACCTGTTCACTGCTCGAGGTTTAAGTTTAGCACTGGAGAAGACAGAAGTGGTCAGTGGTCAAAAAAGAGAATCCCTTGAGTAAGGATGATCAGTATTGGGGACAAACTACTCGTAATTGAATCGAAGCCAGCGGTGAAGTACTTGGGGCTAGTGATCGACTCAAAGTTGAGTTTTTCTGAGCAAATTAGGGCAATGGCTAAGAAGGCTGCTTGTCCATGAGGAGAGACAGCGCTCACTCAACGATTGGCAGCAGTTTTGGGTGAATTTCACGAGGCGAAGGTGGGCTGGGCGCGTGATCGTGGATGTGAGGCCGTGGCTAAACCGGAGGCATAGTGAGACTGATTTCTATCTGACCTAGCTTTTGAGCGAGCATGGGTGTTTTCAGTCTTACCAGCACAAAGTTGGTTAAATCAAAGTCCCTCTATTGTTGGTTTTGCCCAGGAGAGGTAGACAATGCCTGCCACACATTTTTGCGTGCGTAAAATAGGGCAGGCTGCGAGAGAGGACCTCTACATGGAACGAAAGAGCGCACCCCGGATAACATAGTCACAGCGATGCTCGAATCGGTTGACAAATGGAACCAGGTGGCATATTATGTACGTGCAGTCCAAAAAGATAAAAGGGACTCACAGCAGCCGGGGGCGTAGTTGCTGAGAGACCGCATATCTGGTCCTTCCCTCTCCCTTTCCGCTAGAAGAGGGATCCCCCAGCTTGAAGGCGCCTCACGGCGTAGCAAAACGAGACCTGGCCCGAAGTTATGTGCCAAACGGTTCCAGGCTAGGTTCTCAGGTTGACAGAGGAGGTGTTTAGTGGGCAGTCTAGTAGCCTTCTTGTGAGCATGGGAGTTCCTCCCTCTGTGCGTAAATGGCATTCACCTCCCAACCACGAAAAAAATGTTTAAACTTGATTGTGCTCATTTTCGTTTACATTTTTGTAAAATGTAAACAAAAATGAGCACAATCAAAGAATTTTGAGTGAAATAAAATCTTGGGCGGCATCAAATAAATTATTATCTTGAGGGGATCGAAGATTGATTAATCTATTTTACGAATATTTTAGGGGTTTTTTTTTGAAAAAAATTTTTATTTGCTTCAAATTTCGAAAAGATGCGGCACTAAGATATCAGTGGTTCATTGCAGTTGGTCGTCTTGGCTGGAATATAACAAAATATTCTGTTGTGTGCCGGGACCATTTTGTGCCAGAAGAGAAGGTTTTAGTTGGATGGAGGAAAACATTGATGCCGAAGGCAGTTCCCAGTATTAATATTGTAAGTCGAATATGTAGTTTGAGGCTTTGTTTTGATAAAAATGTTCTATGCTTTAGGAAAATCCATTGCTGATTGGTGATCTTGATCCAACTTGCAACACACGTAGTTAAGATAAAGTAAGTATATTATTCATTATTCAAGAATTAATTCGTATTTGTATTATTACAGTGTTTTTCAAGAGAAGGTATATTTTTATTTTAACACTGGTATTTCGAAATAGTTTATTAATAGCAACTTTTTATAGGCTACTGAACATAGGGGAGAAAATACGTTTATATTGGAAGAACACGTGAACCTAAATAACATTGTAAGTAGTATGAATTAATTCAATCATTTTGTATCAGGTAAATGCGAATATATATATATATATATATATATATATATATATATATATATATATATATATATATATATATATATATATATATATATAGAGGATAGTGTGGATTACGACTCTAATGAGGCTTGAGGTACGACTCCCTTTAATCGTATAAATTGGATATCCCAACGAGGCATTTTTCTTTAATATCCATTGTAATACATCACTAACGCTGATACTTCTAAATGAGATTCCATAAAAAATTTATTGTTACAGAAAGATAAGCTAACAATTAAACCGACTCAATCAGCCGATAACGAAAATATTCAAAATCAATACTATTATTCATCATATTCATATTCGATCAAACAAAATTGAAAAATTTTACTTTTTATTATTGAAAAGTGATGATGATAGGTGGATGAATATTTCCCGTTATTGACTCACAAGAAAATAAACAAGACGAACTACTTACCTATATGAATGAAATTCACCCGAATATAAATTTCACTATGGAAAAAGGACAACTCAACAACATGGACCTAACTGTGACACGTGAACAAACATGATTAGACTACAAAATATACAGAAAACCAACCACAACTGATCATACCATACATGAAACATCCAACCACCCCACACAACATAAGCTAGCAACGTACAGGTCAATGGTGCAGAGGCTCCACTCCATCCCCATGACTCCTACTAACTATTCCAACGAACTTAAAAACATTTACAGAATAGCTAATAATAACGGACACAAACAATGCGACATTGACAAACTTATCACACAGTAAAAACAAAAACAGGAACGCCAACCGACTGAAACTCATAAGAATGACCAACAGTGGGTTTCGTTAACATATGTAGGCAAAGGGACATACAAACTATCAAACTTCCTTAGGAAATACAAATTGCAAACTGCATTCAAAGCGAACAACAACATTGGAAACAAACTAAAAACAAAACCGAATGGCACATCAATATACAAAAACAGCGGCATATACAAACTGACATGCAAGGACGCACCTACAAAACCACGAACATGAGCCTGACGCTATGACAAACTCTATGAAATTGCTACACAAACAAAGCAAAGGACCGAGACTTGACATCCTAGAAAGGCTTGAAATTTATAAACATAAACTGAAAACAGATGGTGACATTATCAATGAACAACTTGTTACGATCTCCGACGCAATTTTCTCAGAACTAGACCACGCTCTTAGACGAAAACGGAAACGAGATGAAACAGAACAAACGGACATACAACGAGCACAAAAAAAAAACATTTAATATCCCTCTACCGGGGAGAATTTAGTACTTGACGTGATTTGCTACCTGACCTAATTACCCATTCGCTAATTACCCATCCACTAATTACCCATCCTACGACTATATAAAGTCATTCCCTTCAACACATCCTTTAGACACTGAAAATGACTCCAAGTAGTCGGTCTGTTCACACAACAAAGCAAAGACCGACTGCTTTTAAAGAAAAAAGAGAATTGGCCTGCGGATATCAATTAAACAAAATTATTGACTATAATTCAAATGTTATTGCAAAAATTCAAAGGTTACTTTTTTAAACATCTTTTATATTAAAATGCAGTAGATTAGATTGTATTTGATATAAGGGTTTGGTCCAGAATTAAAAACATTGAAAATGTAAACTGAAATTGTTGCAAGCGTAATTTAAATATTGTTTAAGAACATGAAACTAGTAATATTAATACGAAATACAGGATTGAAATGTTATACATTTAAATCAACAACGCTAAAACAAATTAACGCGAAAAAAGATGGTGGATTAATAAAGATGATTTCATTAAAATTAATGACGCTTAAAATAATTAAGGCCCATAACATGACAATCGTCATATATATACATATATATATATATATATATACATACATATATATATATATATATATATATATATATATATATATATATAGATATATATATATATATATATATATATATATATATATATATATATATATATATATATGTTGTATATATACACATATATATATATATATATATATATATATATATATATATATATATATATATATATATATATATATATATATATATATATATATATATATATATATATATATATTCGCGTATATATACGAGTATATACAAGTATATAATCCCACCACACAGAAAGCATAATCTTCTTTTGGATGTCGATTGTGGTGCTAATGCGCTCAGTGAGGTGGATTTCCTTTACTTCGTGAGGAACCCTAACATTAGTTTACTTTAAATATATTATAATATCAATTTTTCGGTAAAACAAAACTTTAAAATATCGACACCTACAACATTATTAAACATTAATAGATTATAAAAAGAACTTTGTAAAATTCATTTGCTATTACAACTATAGTTTTAAAATTAATTTCTTTAAAATTAAGTACATTATTTCCTTAAGACTACCTTAAAACTACTCATTCGCTGCATCCATTGAGCGGTGGTCCGTCGCTCTCCTGACAACTTCCGCGTTGTGCTCCTTGGCTCTCCTGATTCCCGATTCCGCCAGCTTTTCTGCATAAGATTTTATTAGCTCCGTTCCTGATTCCTGATACAGCACCTCGTTGGGCTAAGGCCGTCCATCCTCCCATCTGTATAGGCCTGTGCAAGCCCGAAGGATTTTTCTCTCTACTAATCCTGCCCCATTTTCTTTTTGGAGCTCCGTTCCATATCATCACCGCATATGTGATGATCGGACGGATCAAATTTTATAGGCTAAAACCTTGACTCGCTGTCGAATGTTTCCTGAAAAGAGGTATAAGAAGATGGTACGCATTAGCCACTTTTTTCAAAATATTAGCAACGTGAGCACTAAAGGTAGCTTTCCTGTCGTAAACTACCCCCAAGCACTTCGTTTGCCTAGAGCAGTGCACCATCTGCCCATTCAACTTAATCTTGTAGTCACATATGCCTCTTGCACTTTGACCGAAGTTTTTGGGGGGTCCTTAAAAACAATTAATTCATTATTCTTTGCATTTACTTTTATTCCCCATTTCCAGTGGTATGCAGTAAAAGACTCCAAATCTTTTGGAGCCACATCCTAGCAAAGTGAAAATTGTGCTCAAGCTAACAAGTCATCAGCGAAGACGTTCACCTGAATTCGGGCTTATATTCATCTCTTATGCCCGGGACGTCAGAGGTGAATAACTTGAAAAGAAATGGGCCTAACAAAGAGCCCTATGGGACCCCCGAGTCAATTCAAGATGGGTCTGACCTAGCTCCAACAGCTACGGCAAAGGCAGTTTGTCCCCTCTGAAGATGCCAATATGGGCCAGAAAGCCAAGATTTATCATTTTGTAGACAAGCCCATTGATCCATACAGAGTCAAAGGCTTTTTCCACATCGACCAGGCAAGCTGCAACAAGATTATTGTTGTGCCAGCTTCTTGTTATATTGGCTTGGAACACGGCCATAGCATCTACCGCGGAGTGAGCTTTTTTGAAGCCAAATTGTCTTTCCGGCACAATTTTTGCCTCCACAGAGAATTGTATGATGCCTTCAAGTATTATCCTTTCATGAAGCTTACCAGTATTTGAACGCAGCGAAATTAGACGAGTATCGACTGCGTCTGTCCGATTTCTTGGGTATTGCAAATATTTTTGCACATTTCCATTGCTAAGAGAAGTAGCAAATGTTAATGCAGTTATTTAGAATGATCGCGAGGAGAGCAAAGAAAACATACGAAAGCCTTTTAAGCATATAATTCGAGATTCCATCAGCCCCTGCTGATTTTCTGGAATTTCGCTTCAGTGTGAGTGAGTCTCTCAGGATTGACAAACAGACCATGGCCAGTAGGTGCGTCAGAAGAATTTGAAACAGAGAACCTGGCCAAGCACAATTGCTCGTTGTCCCTGGTGAAATTCGTTGTGGTGCTGCTCACTAACGAAGTAATGGAAGAGTCTTCACTTGCTTTCTCTCCTTGAAGAACTTTCACAAAATGTTTTGCGATAGAGTCAGCGATGTCTTTGTCATCCATGAGCATGGATCCATCATTAGTGTCGACCCTGGGCACCCTTTTTCTGCCAATTATCCTATTGATATGAGGAAACATACAGGGACCTGATTTGATACTTTCCAGGGCTCGTTCAAATCACTCGTTATCAAAAATCGTGGTTTTCCTTGAGATTATTCGGTTTAGAGAGTAATCACTAGATGAATACGTTCATACTCCCTGTTGACCATATTTAAATTGTGGTGGTAGATTCTCGCGAGTAGCTTTCTAAGCAGACTACGTCTACAATGAAGCTCTAGGATGTCTTCTGGTAAATCTCGATAAAGATAATGCGTCGAGGAGTTCTTAATGGAGATCTTTGAGATGACCATATCCAGGGTTGAATTTATACATGCGACTCCCTCATCGTTTTCAGGAATAGAATGATTTTTCGATCTATTGATCGAGATTCCCTTCAATTTTCCGTCATCGATTCCGTCATCGATTCGTTTGTATGGAATTTTAAGTTGAGGATCTGCAACCTCAAGTTTCACACCCATTTCCACTCTTAAGGTCAGCTCAACTAAAAAGGTGGTCAAACTCGGCATCAAGAACTCCACGCTCGAAATTTCTCCAACTGTGGGGGAGATTTACCATATTGGCAGACACAATGAAGACGTCAATAATAGACGAGCTTCGGCAGAAAGTAGGCTCCTTAGGGCAATTATTAAAAGATCCATATTTAATTAAACCCAGTTAGAGATCGCTGTTCTATAGCCATTAGATGCGGTATTTCCCCATGAGGGATGCTTCACATTAAAGTCACCTCCCATGGCATAGAAATCGAATTTTTTGCACAGAGCAACTACTGTTACCAAGTCGTCAATGAGTTCCCTCACCAAATATCCATGTTGAACATAGATTCCCACGAAAATACAAGATCATCATACCTGATGATCTTGTATTTTCCCAGATGCACTCTGTGTCTTTCTTTGAGTCTTGTTTCCAACATAAACAAGAAGTCTGGTCTCTGGGTGTTCAAACATTCTTGAACGAAATTCCTTTTATTGCGTGGAGCTAGTGAATATATGTTGAGGATGAAGAGTTTAATGAAATTGAGTGAGTTTTTAATAATGGGAGATAAAAGAGTCCACTTTTCGCATGAGTGTGAACAAGCCACACTCGAAAAATTGTTGGCAGTCAGTTCTCAAAACCGTATTCCGGTCATTCTGTGCCTGCCGGGGTTGCTACATTGGTTGCTGTTTTTGTTACCGTATAGGCTGTGATGCAGGCTGCTTCATTGCACCTTGCAAAAGGCTAGGGTGCGAGACCCCTTCACATACAGTATTTTTGATAGAGGTCCTTTCCTCTTTTTTCCTTTGGGGATTCTTCCTCCTCTCTTCAACTTCTTTTGCTTTAGAAAAACCTCTGAAACTCACAGGGTGCCCTTTAGCATTGCAGCTGACACAGAAGGTCTCGTCCTACGAGATTGAACACTCAATGGGCATATGCTGCTTGTCGCATTTTACGCATCTAACTTCAAGTCCGCAGTTAGAAGCGACGTGGCCAAACCTTTGGCAGTTGAAGCACTGGGAAGTGCAAATTTTCTCAGAACTTCCCATTGTATCTACGACATCTAGGCAAAATAACTGTAAATATTGCATGCACATAATACTTATGCGATTGGAATTGTGGTGATTACACGGCCCCCAGTACACACGTTCCACCGTCCTGGTATGTGCTATAGCGTCGAACGTCTAGCACCCGTCACAAATGGTGAAGTAATGATATTACTTTGAATGCTTGATTCCCAGAAAATCCTAATAACAGTCATGTGTTAAGACTAGTTCTGAAAAGATCTTATTCAGACCTTTCATATGGTTCCTCACTTGACTATATTATTTGGAAAGATTTATTTGAATGATCACCCCCTATATGGGCTGACCTCTTTAAAAATCAGTAAAAATTTTTTTCATCCGAAAACTTTCAAGAAGTCTTCCCTTCTTATCGTTCCAACGAGTTTGATGATAATAGCTTCTATGATTTCAGAGAAAAACTGCTTGACATCCAGGCGGATGAATGGACAAACAGAAACAGGTCGTTATTGTAATAGGGTTTCGTAAATAGTACAAAACAAAAAATGCATATAAAAGGTAATCTGCTTATTAATTCGGTAAACATTTATAGCTGTTCGAGCGGGGATATGATCAATTTTAACTGTAGATACTATATGTTATATTTTTGTATATATTGTATGTTATATACTTGTATATACATATATATATATATATACATATATATATATATATATATATATATATATATATATATATATATATATATATATATATACATATATATACATATATATACATATATATATATATATATATATATATATATATATATATATATATATATATAAATATATATATATATATATATATATATAAATATATATATATATATATATATATATATATATATATATATATATATATATATATATATATATATATATATATATATGTGGGATTGTAATAATAACGATGATGTTGATTCGATAAAAGATATTTATTTTATATAGTGATGCGGACTTGTAAATGAAAACAATATGAATTGAAGAATGATGGGAACGGCTCTCTGCTAAACTGCCTCTCACGACGTCTTCGATACGAATCTTCTTCAACATCCGTCTGCTATGTGTTTGTGCTCGCTAACCAGTTGTTCAATCACCCGTTATCTCGTCTGTGTCGTCTAGCAGGCCACTCGTTCCGGGTTGCCAGCACAGCTCGTTTCCCACATTCGGCCATCCTGAACTTCATCCGTCTCGCATGAAGAACCTTCGTCTTCATAGTCGGCATAACGGCGCCACGGTTTCATGTGGTCAGCACTTGTACTAGTTATCTTCGGACCCTCGGCACTGGCACTGGCTTTGACAACATCGTATCGCCCATTTCTTTTCACCTTCGTAACCTCGTATGGACCCAAAAACTCACTGGCTAGCTTTCTTCCAACAACAAACTGCGTTCTTTTGATAGCGACAAGGTCTCCCACCTTATAGATGTTTTCCGGCTTACGTCTCTTATTGTATTGCTGGCGGTTCTCCTCTTGACTTTTCTGGATGTGTTCTCTGGCTTCGATTCGTCTCTGGTCTCTCTCGGCATTAAAATGTTGCACGTGTAGTTCCTCTATCATCTGTCGAATTTCAGTATGCTCTGCACCCCTGCCTCGTACCCCAAAGAGTAGCTCGAACGGCGTAGTTTTTGTAGCTCTATGGAAACTCGTATTCAGCGCGAATTGCAAACGGTCCACATACTTGAACCATTTCTCAGGATGCTCGATAGCCAGCTTCTTCAAAGCTTGCACTATATTAGCGTTGACTCGTTCAACCTGCCCATTTCCACGCGGCACTCCTGTAGTTGTTATCACATGATGTATGTTTTCCCGGTCACAGAACTCCTTAAAAGCTGCGGACGTAAAGGCAGCTCCATGATCACTGATTAACCGTCTCGGGTTTCCAAAGCTTCTCTGGATCTCGGCGAACTTCCTCAAGACTTCATCGGTAGACAACGTTTTCGTCGGAAACAGCCAAGTGTATTTCGAGAAAGCATCCACAACAACAAAAATATAGCGGTATGACTTACTGGTGGCATCCATCGGCCCCAAGTGATCCACGTGAAGAGTGTCCAATGGTTGATCACCCTTTTCTAGACAATGCAGCAACCCCTCTTGCTTTCCGGCTTTGCGACTTGCTAGGATGCACCGCACACAGTTTTGAATGCAACTCTCCACCTTCTTCTTCAAACTCAAGATGTAGTATTCGTTCTCAATTTGGAATATCGTCTTTCGTACGCCAAAATGACTCCGTTCGTGCACGGTTCGAATGACTTCTGATTCCATCGCTCTTGGTATACATAACAGCTCTCTTCCGGCAACTCCTTTGAACCGCAACGATCCTTTTAACACATAGCCATCGTAATTAGGATTGGATTCCAGCACTTTTCTAATAGCTTCGATATGCGGATCCTTCGCTTGCGCTCGCTCTAACCTGACTATAAATTCATCTCGCATCAAATATATCATCGTGGGAAATCGGCTTAATGCATCAGCGTGCGGGAGGCGACTTCCAGCTCGATGCTCCACTTCAAAGTCAAAATCTTGAATAAACATTACCCATCTCGAGGCTGCTAGTGGCAACTCCTTCTTTTCTATTGTCTGTCTAAAAGCACTGCAATCAGTGACCAGCTTAAAATGGATTCCCAACAGATAGTGTCTAAGTTTCCTGAAAGCCAAATAGACGGCCTTAACTTCCAAATAGTAACTATGAGCACTCTCGTCAGCACTAGTGGTTTTGCTGCTATAATAGTAAACAGGGTGCAACTGTTGATCTTCGCTTCGCTGGAACAACACAGCTCCAAATCCTCTAGCTGAAGCGTCCGTATGCAGCTCTGTTTCTGCTCCTCGTCGATAAATTTGTAACACTGGGCAACTAGTAATAGCAGCTTTCAACCTTGTTACTGCATCTATTTGCGATGACTCCATGCGAAATTGCACTTCTTTCCTTAAAAGGTTTGACAATGGACGAGCAATCATTGCATAATTTAATATGAATTTTCTCAGGTACCCGGTTAATCCCAGGAAGGACTGTACAGCTTTAATATTTTGTGGCAATGGAAATTTTGTTACAGCGCGGACAACCTGCTCGCTTGGCTTGACGGTTCCGTCTGCTATACGGTGTCCCAAAAAGTCAATCTGCCGCTGCAAGAATCGACACTTTTTCCATTTAATCCGAAGCCCGTGCTTCATGCACACTTCCAATACGTACTTCAAGCGCTGTACGCCCTCTTTTTCATCCTTGGCCAGCACTATCACGTCATCCATATATGTTAACACGATCCCCTCGTGAATCAGCGGGTTGAAAATAAAGTTAATGAAACGCAAAAACACAGCTGGCGAGTTACAAAATCCGAACGGCGCGTACATGAACTCAAAATGCCCCTCGTTGGTGATAAATCCCGTATATCCAATACTCGATTCATCGACTGCTACATGAAAGAATCCGTTTTCTAGGTCTATTGTTGTAAACACGCGTGCGCCTTGCAGCTTGTCGATGACGTCCTCTATCAATGGAGTCGGGAAAATTTCTCTAATGACCTTCTTATTCAGATCTCTGTAGTCGACGCAAACTCGCGGCGTACCATCTTTCTTTCTTACGATGACTACTCTACTAGCATATGGCGACGTTGATCGTCGAATAACTCCATCCATCAGCCATTGAGAAATCTGCGACCTGAGTGCCTCTTGCTCAACAAAATCTAGTCGACTAGCCCGATGCACGACTGGCATTTTTTCTTTCAACTCGATATGCATCTTAAACGGTGGTTCCACTACGACCTGCGGCTTGTATGATTCGATTAATTCTTGCACCTCGTTTTGATATTTAGACGGTACTACTTCTAGCGGCAAACCATCGTCTTCTAATGTTGCAATGGACATAATAACAGCTTCGTCTTCAGCACAACAGTTTTTCAATTCAACACTGTCCCTCTTAATGATTATATCAGCAACGGCAGCAATTCCACGGCCCAGCACGCAATCAACACTCATGGCCCCATCTGGCACGACGTAAAACCATAATGACATTTTAATTTCATCTACCACGGCATCGGCCAGAAACTTTCCTTCCGCAGCAACGGAAACTCCTCCGAATCCAAGAAATGAACGAACAGCTGATTGAATTTGAATATTCGGTAATGTATGCAGCACAGTTTCCTTGATTAGATTCACATCACTGCCCGTGTCAATAAGTCCTCTTACTGAAACTCCTCCAATTGACACATTTTTCAACATCGGCGAATTATCAATGGACTTAACTTCAGCAACGTTCAACACTTTAGGGGTTTGGCTTAACGGACACTCCTTGGACATGTGTCCAGACTCACGACACTTGAAGCACTTTGTAGGGAAAGTGCACGCAGCTCTTATGTGATCAGCAGACCCACAATTAAAACAATATTTTTTATTTACTGCAAAACCAGCTCCACTGTTCAGCTTTGTGCTATTCAGCTCAATGGTATCGGCTCTTGATCGGCTCTCAGCTACAACTCTTGATCGGCTCTCAGCTACAACTCTGGATCGGCTATCGGCTACGGCTATTGCCTTCTCTTTTATGTCCTCGTAAATCTTCAGCTTTTTCTTCAACTGCTTTATGTCTTCAGCTCCATACAGCATCATTTTGTTAATTTCGGTGTCTCGTATTCCTTCGACTATGTACTCGATCAGCGACGCTTCATCTATATTACCACGAGCGGCCATCTCCTGCATTGCTAACACATATTCCATCATCGACTCGGAATTCTCCTTCTTTCGTTCTCTCAACACCCGATGTAGTTTGGCACCACTAATTTTCATCGAAAACTCCTTTTGCAGCAATCTTCGTAGTTCAATCCAGGACCGCACTCCTCTTTCAGCTTGTACTAATGTTTTGGCATCGCCACGAAGCGATTTTTTAGCAAACACAAATTTTTCAAGCTCGTTCCAAACAAACATGTCAGCGATTTCTTCGAAATCTGCAATCCAATTCTCAATAAGGTAGTGTCCACTACCATCAAATGTACGAATTGTATCTTCAACGTCTCGAAACGAAAAACTGCACTTTGTCATAGTGCCCGTCCTACGGTCACCATCAGCCCACGCGCCATTTGATTTTTCATTCTCGTCGTTCTCGCTTACATTCGCCATTTTATGGTACTTTTTCAAGCAACGTTTTTTGTTCGCGCTTGTTCTCGAATGACGAGGATCGCTCAATTCGTCATCGGACTCCGATTCGTCGTTTATGCGCAGTTGTTTAATGCTCATTAGTTTTCGCAGCAACAACAGTTCCTCATGTTCGGCATCAGCTCGACTCCTCTGCTCCTCCCTTACTCCTTGCGATCGTTTGCTGGTGTTGTCGTCGCTTTCACTACTTGCTTGCACATTTCGGTCCTCGATCTCGCGCCCTTCATCGATTTCCATTTCCAAGACCTCGAGATCGTTCAAACATCGACACAACTGGACGGCTAACTGTTCTTTTGTTTTCTGTTTCACATTTATCGATAAAATTTCACTTACTGTTTCTAACTGTACTTTGTCGAAATTATCACAAATGTACTTTCTTTTGTTTTCAAATTCTTCACTGTCTTCGCCTTTATATTCAAACCCACCGAACTCGCGTAATTGTCTACGATTTTTTCTACCGTCATCTCTCTCGAAAACGACTTTATGCAGCACGGCTATACTAGACGCTTTCGTTCGCTGATGGGTCAAACTATCCCACACTAAGTCACCAAGTGTTAACTTCCTACTCGACATGTTCACTGCACTTTTCAATTTCTATTGTCACTGAATTTACACTGAATATCAAAGCACTATATAAAAATCCCAGTTTGATGAATCCGATTAATCAAGTATCCGATCGCTCAATTATCCAATCCCGGTTGAGCCCCCAAAACTGTGGGATTGTAATAATAACGATGATGTTGATTCGATAAAAGATATTTATTTTATATAGTGATGCGGACTTGTAAATGAAAACAATATGAATTGAAGAATGATGGGAACGGCTCTCTGCTAAACTGCCTCTCACGACGTCTTCGATACGAATCTTCTTCAACATCCGTCTGCTATGTGTTTGTGCTCGCTAACCAGTTGTTCAATCACCCGTTATCTCGTCTGTGTCGTCTAGCAGGCCACTCGTTCCGGGTTGCCAGCACAGCTCGTTTCCCATATATATATATATATATATATATATATATATATATATATATATATATACAAACTCGTATATACATTGTTATAAAAATTGGATTTAAGCAGGATTTCACATCCTATCGTATCTTTCAAGAATATCTTTGTTTAATACTTGCAGTTGGTACAGAGAATGAATTCTAGACTAACGGTAAATATTTAATTAAATTAAATGATATTTCTCGAATTTTATATAACGGAACATTTCAAAAGTGTTGAGCAAAATTATGTTATAAATTAAATGTTTTCTATATTATGCATGAAATTTAAATAATTATTATACAATCGTATATTTTGATGAAAAATATAACAGCTATGTATACAATATACGTATGGATAAATAGAATAGAAACACTTTTGAGGTTCACATTAGTTAATGATTTTAAAAATAAATAATGAATTAAATATTCAAGAAAAACTTTTATGACACGCACAACAGATATTTATATTCTTGCTTTAAAAGAATTGCATTTGAACCAGCCAACATTTTGTTCCAATATTACTAAAATCATTAACTAATTTGAACCTTAAAAGTATTTTTTTTTAAACATCTTATCTGAAAATTTGGAGAAAGTTCAATCAACAGAGTAGTGTCTGGTGTGATGGGAGGCCCATGTAGTAGAAAAATCGTATATGATAGTTGTAATCGGAGGAAATTCAAACGGCTATAACATCGATGAATTTTATTGAAACTTATAGAATAAAATGATATTTTTAAGAACTACTTAAATGACTGATTTCATCTAGTTTAATGATATTGATCAGTTTTACAGACAAAAATGTTAAATTCTACTACTTTTAGCAAAGTTCAATGAATTTCTGCCTCTAAGTTATTTGTTATTGATTTTGAGGGCTTTCTGAAAGAAATATTCCAAAAACTTACTAGTTTCTCTTCCTATCTGTCTGCCCATCCGTCCATCTGTCCATCTGTCTATTCGTCTGTCCATCTGTCCGTCTATCCGTGCGTCATAAGAATTTTTTTCCGCAACTATAGACGTTACAAAGCTCAAACTTTGTGATAAGGTCAGAAATTGTGGTTTCTCAAAAGTATACGTCGCATGAAATATATCTAAATTTTTTAAAGGGGTCCCCCTTTAACGAAGTCACCTTTAACAATTTTTTTCATTAAATTTAGTCGAGCAGGTTATCAAATGAAAGGTCTTAGTAATTTCAGAATCTGAAAAATAAGTCATTTTTGGCATTAAGAGTCCAGGAGGAGGCAATATGCACGAACAATATTTATGTCCCCTCCCTCCCTATTTTTTCAGATTTTCGGCTCAAAGGTGTCAAATCACCTTTGAGCCGAAAATCTGAAAAAATAGCTAAAGTGAGTCCTTATGAGTCCAAGCGCAACAAATACCGCAGAAATTCAAATTCATTCAATTCTGTTAATAATGGTATCTATATGCCCTTAAACTTCTTAAGTTTTTGCAATTATGCCTACAAAATTTCATGGAAACCAAATAATAACTAAGTGATTACAGTATCGAAAATGTTAGCGAATTTGTGTATTCAGGCGCCAAAATAACGAAGACGCGTTATGAAAGAGACGAAAAACGCCGAGGGATACAGCTCGCAGATAAAATATTTTATTCAGTTTTGACAATCTTGGAGACCATCTGCATACACAGGAAAACAAACCTCCAAGTATGCAAATCTGAGATAAGATCTGTGTTATACTGTGGGTGTAAAATATGGACCCTCCCCCAAGCATCCGCAAATATATTGAACGCGTTTGAGGGAGGGGTCCTGAGGCGAATAATCGGAGCGAAGCTAGGCAGGGACCAATGGCGTATTCTATACAATCATGAGGTCTCAACGATTGTAAGACTCCGGAAGCTGCAATGGGCTGGACACATGAATCGTATGAACGAACAACGGATACCCAAAATGTATCCGCAGGGAGAATTGAAGGCCGGAGACGAGTAGGGAAACTGAGGAAACGCTGGTCTGACTTGGTCGGCGAAGACAGTTCATCGCTGCTCGGATTTGGAGGCGCTATTTGCAGGAAGCGAAGGCCCAAGAGGGGCTGTAATGCTACGAAGAAGAAGAAGTGAGTAATCACCATTTCAATTGTATGGAAATACAAAAACAATAACACCTGTTGATAGTTAATATATATTTCAAATCGGCCAAGGCACTCTGATTTTCTTCGGATTTTCATGAAAATTTAAGGAATAGTGGTTTACTTGAATATGTTCAATGAGCCGAGCATTCGGAAGCAATATCGGCTCCATCTTTGGATGAATTTGAACGATTTCTCAAACAAAGTATTGGGTGAATAATTCACATCATCGATTCATGGCTTCAGAAAAAAAATTTCGAATCCTAGAATGGTTACAAAGTACCTCTGTTAGCAGCTCTCTTCTGTCTCCTCGACTTGTTTTGCCTATGAGTATTAATTGTAGGTACTCGTTTCCATTCATTCCTGAAACGTTCATGCAAATGCTAGCAAACCTGTAGTGTCTGATTCGGTAAAAAGTGCATAGTGTACATTTCCCATTCCCCTTCCCCTCTCGGTGCTAATAAGGCAATCTTAAGACTTGCTTTGAAAAGATCTCGTTAAGACCTTTCGAATGACATTCTACTCGACTACCAATGGTGAAAAATTTGTTTGAAGGATCACCTCCCTATCTGGGGAGACCCCCTTAAGCCCCTTTGTAAAATTTGTCCACTCCAAAACTTTCAAGAAGTTATCACTTCTGACCTTTTCACAAAGTTTCATGGCTATAGCTTCTATACTTTCGGAGAAAAACTGTTGTGACATACAGACGGACGGACGGAGGTCATAATTGCAATAGGGTTTTGTATTTATAGTACAAGACCCTAAAAACAATTATTTATTCAGCATGAATCCAGGTTGATATTTTGTAGGAGCTTAATGTTACCACTAAACATCATCGAATGAAAAACTTTCAGAAAATAAAGCTGGCTTCAAAACACCATAAAAAGCATGATATACAATTTTTGGAATCGATGCCTAATCAATTTCCCCGTTTCATAAAGTGGATGACAACCCACTTGTGAATTAATCCTAATTAGAATGGACAACAATTGATTCTTCCAATTTAAGAGGTCGGTGTTTTTCCTGTGCTTCAGGGCGGTACTTAGGGTAAATCCGGCCCTGATTAATTACTAATAAAGCCTATGATATAAAAAGATAATTTCTAGAGCAACTTAACTTAGTCGTGGAATGCAATTATGATTTGTGAATACACTTTGATTGTGTCGACTAATGTAGGGTATCTAGCTGTAATCTCACGTAAATGCATCATTAGATTATATTTTAATAATTTAAAACAAGCAATAATAAATAGAGGCTGATTCATTGAAAAGCGAATGATCCTGATAATCATGTATTTAGCAGAGCATAAGGAAGCCATCTCTAAATCTTAAATTTTTGCGTCTCAAAAGCAAAAGCATTATTCGAGTCAGGCGATACTCACGGACCTTCCTGACCTTACCACTGAACCATTCACCAAAGAAAACAATTACTTGAATAAATGCTGCAAGCCCTTTCAACTTGTGTTGAACGGTCTTGTCACCTCACAACTTGGCGTCGACCCTTGGGCCGATATGTGAGTCCTTATCTTGTTCTTTGTATTTATGATGGAAGGGTTATGTCAGGCTTATGGAAATCTTGTAGGATGACCTTCTCGAGATAAAATTAGGAAGATGCTTTCAACAGTGACCGAGATTAACCCTTTTATTGCGTACATTTGTCTGTATCTCAAGGAGATAACGTGAGAGCCCATAAATCGTTGTTTCGTGGGGTCCTTTCTGTTTCACGAATTCATTGCCGGCCTATGGTTATTGCGCTCGGGAAATATTTTAAGGAAGACAATATCTGTTACTGTTTTATATTGATGATTTATGATGTGCGTTAATGACACAGCTGCCTATGTTAAAGTCACTAAAGGTGTACCGGAAATAAAAACGAACACTTAAGACCTTTGGCCGTTCTTCTTAATTACATGTGCGGCATCTTATGCATAGCTCTGCAGCAGATTTATCTGGTAAATGTAAATAAACCAACGTCCTATTCTTTGCAATCTTTCCGAATAAGCAATCTCATCCATAACAGACATCGGAAAACAAGATTTCGAGTAAGGCTCTTCACCTCTTTTGAAATTCCCACACCGCATCTTTTGAAAATGAAGCTTAGCACGAAATAACTGCATTACTGGATGGAGACCGGTATTCAAGCAAGCTGACTGCTTTTCCCCGAATCTCAAGGCCCTGCTCCGAATTCGGTGACCGCGAGATCATGAGACAACTTCTTGGTTTGATAGTATATCAAGAGAATAAACATCAAACAGTAGAATAAATATGTGGTACAGGTTAATTGAGCAATTAGTCTCAATGGACTTGCTTTGAAACTTGTTTCATCATGGGTCGAATGTGTTCTTGGGAGCTATGACTGTTAGGATTTTGTCACCTAACATCAGATTGAACATACGACTAAAGTGTTGCTCTTTTTAGAGGCGCACCTTTGATCTATTCAGATGTAATTCACGTTAACGGATGATATCGCAATCATATCTGGCGCGATGTTCATCTTTTATGAGAGATTTGAGATGGAGATGTTTACTTAATTTTGAAATCTTTAAGTTTCATTTGCTAAGTGAGGCATTTGTAGCTGTACGGACACATGAATCCATTCGATTTTTAAGAGATCATCTACTTGTTGGCTGCTGTTAAGTAACACATCAAGAAGCCTTCGAAACTGGAAGAGAATATTTTTCAATCGAAAATAATTTCAAACTCACAAATAGTCTGTATATATTTTAAAAGGAAATATGTATAATTAAAATAGATTTGTTTCAATTTAACGTGCGACATAAGCATTTATTTAATCTCTCGATTCCACAAATTCGGATGTAAAGAATTTCTTTTAAGCACAATATATTCAAAGATTCATTTTACGTTATGTTTATTACAAATGATAGACTCTTTTGTAATTGCTTTGGTATATTGCATGACGGCGAATCTTTTTGTAATGCGCATCCAAATAATTTACAAATAGCAGTATTTCACTCAGAAAATAATTGATAGAAATCAGGCGCCTTATTTACCATCGAAAAATTTACAATGTTTCAACGTACTCCCCCTAACAAGTTACGCATTTTGTCCACCTTTCCACAAACTTTTTGATGCCGGCATCGAAGAATTCCTTGGGCAACTCGGACAGCCATGTGCGCATGAACTCCTCTACCTCGTCGTCTGTGTTGAATCTTTGACCTCCGAGGGCTTCTTTCACTGGTCCAAACATGTGGTAGTCGCAGGGTGATAAATCCGGACTGTAGGGGGTGTTCCAGTACCTTTCCTCCCAATTCCAATATTGTATCGAGCGTGAGACGCGCGGTATGAGGGCGCGCGTTATCCTGCAGAAGAATCGCACTTCGTGCTTGAATGCTCCTTCGTTTCGAGCGTTATTTGCGAAATTGAAGGTTTTTGCGGATGATAGATCCTACACTACCAACACTGATGCCGAGTTCAGTCGAAATGTCTCAAACATTCATCCTACGATGCTCCATAATGAGTTGTTCTACGCGGCAAATGTTGTCTGATGTGATGCTGGTTCGCGGTTGACGATCATGCGGCTCATTCTCGACGGTTTCGTAACCATCCTTGAATGCTTTGGCCCATTTAAACACAGCTGCCCTACTCAGGCACTCACTATCGAACTGATTTCGCAATCGCAGAAAAATTTCCGTGTCCATTGACCACGTCCTCCATATTCGAGATCCAAGCAGCGATGAACTGTCTTCTTCAACTGAGTCAGACCAGCGTTTTCTCGGTTTCTCCACTGGTCTCCGCTCTTCAGTTCTCCCAAAGGCTACCTTTTTGGGTATCCGTTGTTCATGCATACGATTCTCGTGACCAGCACATTGCTGCCTCCACAGTCTTACAATCGTTGAGACCTTTGGCTCGTCAAAATTTTAGCGCCAATATTATATATGTTATGTGTGTGAAAAATTTTAAAAATTATTACAAAATTGGTATCTTTGAACCTAACAATCCGAAAAAATGGAAATAGTTTTACCAAAAAATTTTAAAAAATCAAGGATAATTCTTACTAGCTATAGCTAATTCACAGATATTCCCGTAAATTGAATACTGAGGCATTTCCCGTACATGATATGCAGCAGTTGAAAGATTGTCGCTTTTTGAATTGTAAAACATTAAAGAAAAGTTATTCCAATTTTCACCATCAAAAGAAACAACTTTTTCGTATATTTAGATTTCTTTTCATGAGTATCGAATAAAATAAACGAAAGAAAATCATAAAAGTGGGTACTATCTCCAATTATTTGCCCAAAATTCCATTAACATTAATGTCTACTACTATCGACATATTTTTAAATTTTTTAAACACTAGCTTGAAATTAGCATTTTTTTTAATGATAATTATAAAACTATGAATGCAAAGTTTTCAAATAAATTCTATGCTAGTAAATGAGCTAGCTTGTTTGATATACCGGAAAGGGCTCTGACGATTTTTATGAAAATTGGTACAAAGCTGTTTTCAAGGATGAGGAATCTTTTTTGAATATAGGGTGTATAAAGTTAGTCCGCCTCAGCATATAACTTCCTAATGTCTGTTAGCACTTCAGTACCCACCTTACTCCTCAAACCAGTTTCAGTTTTTAAAAAATTTAGAAATAATAATTTTTAGACTGTTATTAGGCAGATGAATGGATACTTAAGCACTTCACCATTTTGTAAAGTTAGAAAGAATACAATGGTACTATTTTATGGTTCTTGATTGTGACAAAGATTTTAAGTGCCTTATTACGTACGTACTTTGTTATAGTCTCAGTTCTCAAGTCTGGCAGATGGCATTATTTCTAATATACCATGGGATTCCTGGAAACTTAAATTTCTGCTTTTAGGTAATGGGTATAAACAGTGGGAAAGCCTTGTGTAGTTTCCTCGTTTATTTCGTATGTTTTGTTTCCACGTGAGTTTATTGTTGAATCTAAGTCCAAGGTACTTAGCTGTTAGTGTCCAGTCTATTGATTGATTATAGGCATCCATGCAGTTTGTTGTTCTCTAGTAATGAAAACCAGGGACATCATCAGCGTACAGTAATGATTTTATCCTTAAAGGCAGAATGAGAAGGTCTGCAGTAAATATTTTGTAAGGAACCAGTAAGATGAATCGATCTGATACGAAATATTCTGCCTTCGAAGAAGAAACCGATAATTTGAGTGAGCTACAATCGCATATTGAATTGATGCAGTTTGAAGATTAGTTCTACATGCCAGACTTTGTTTAAGGTCACAGGTTTGTCGAACGTTCCTACGGTTTAAACCTTTTCTAATATGTGCAACGCTTATTTATCATCGAAGATTTCCCGAAAGTAAATCGAAGCCGACCTCTCATCGGTTTCAGACATGAAGTCTCGGTTTTCTACCGATAGGCTATACTCCAACAGGTCAACTAGTCCAGACACACCAGGTGGCTGCTTGTAGGCTAGCTACTTCGGAGAGGAGATCCGGTCATATGTCTTACATGAGTAGACTAAGTTCAGATAAAATTTCTTAGCCACTGAGTTGAACGACCGTTTAAAATACGTTCAACAGCTCTCCGAAAAAAAATTCTGTGAGTACTTTAATATTGCCTTTACGAAGCTGCCAATACACCAACAACGAGTTTGTGTGTTTTCAATCTAAATATCAATGCGGTGCCAAGAATAAGCTACTTTAATTCCAAACAAAATATTTCACGCTAATCAAAACTGTCACTTACAAATTATGGTACCATGTACCGAACCGAACGGAATTCAATTTAATTCACGAATTAACCCAATAGAAGAGACTAGAATTATGTTTCATAAGGAACTCCGCCATACACGGTCCCAAGCCCGTTTGAAAAGAGAGGAGGGAACCCCCTTGTTTCCCCAACCCACAGCTTCCATGATTCCTCATCCTAAACCACACGATTAAATGGTAGTGGATGTTCCCGGCGTCACACGTGGGTTCACTGGTTACCCAATAATGTCACACTGAATGCCGAGAAATAATAATAAATGTAAATACATCCACAGCAATAATCTCCTTTGTGGGGATGTAAGATGGCGGTAGTGAGTCTTACACGCCTTATTATGGAACTGAAAGCAATAACCATGCCACCAGAATGGAGGTTGGGAAACGGGCCAACCCTCAGTCCGTGGAAAATCCTACGTTGATCCTTGGAGTGGGTTGGACCTCGCAAACGAAAAAGGACTATGGCATTGGATCTTAGAATGTTAGGTCACTCAACTACCATGATGCTGTTAAGGATCTTATACGACAGGCCAGTCAATATAAATTAAATATACAGCCAGTCCAGGAAATGAACTAAACTGGAAATGATATTCAACGTATGAGATCGCAGACAATATTCAAAAGCGGAAAGCCTACCGGAAATCGAGATTTTATTGTGGGTAAAGAATTTAAATCAAACACGAAAGATTGTAAGGCATTCAATGGACGATTATCTGCGATCCGCGTTGAAGCATGTAAACCCCGACCGGAAAAAAGAATGAAGAAACGAAGGAAATATTCTACAATCACCTAAAAAGACTAATCGACTCATTGCTTACAAATGACACAAAAATTATCCTGGTTGATTTCAACGCTGATGTTAGCAATGAGCTATCTCATTGGGGAGTGACTACAGGATGTGGGATTCAAAATTAAGCAAATGACCATAGCCAGCGCCTGATTGACTTTGCATGTAGCAGAAATCTAGTCGTACGTTCGATTTGCTTCCCACATTGAAACATGCATGAAATGACCTGGGCATCGCCGGATGGCAACACACAACCACATTGACCATGTTCTGATTCAACAACGTTGGGCCTCGAGAATACTTGACGTCCGTACATACCGAGGAGACAATTGTAACTTGGATCATTATTTGATCAAATTAACCAATCAATGTCATACACCTTTGACAGTGTATTACGGGAGCCGCAGGCCAAACATTGCTCGGTCCGTGTTCCGTTGTTCCTCTTTGTGTACTGTGAATGACAACATACATATACGAAAAGCTGCAAATCGTAATCAAAGCATCTGTGGGCGCGGCGTCGTATCATGGATTAGCAGAAGTGGATGTGTATCCATACTCGTATTAAGTATCAAACATATACACACAAGACTTCGCAATCGGACGTATCGCCTCAGTGGAACGAATTTGCTGCACGCATTTGCAATAAAGCAAATCGAGTGAAAGCTTGAGCTTTGTGGTTGCACCAGTCACAGAGAGATGGCATTAAATAGTCGGACTTTGATCTATTAAATTGTTAAATTGTCTTCATTATTTTAATTGATTAATTAATTAAGTCAGCATAATTATACCATAAAAGAAAATTAAAGACGCATGGAAATCGAGAAGGATTTCTCCATTCGCTGGCTCAAGGCGTGTGGCCGAGCTTACTCTATCCCAAGGCACTCAGCCCGGGATAAGCGAATTAAGAATACGTTCAACTGCATACTCAAGGCATCCGCCCGAGTATAAGCGCTCCAAGGCAGTTATGCCCGGGGCCTGCAGTTGAACTAATAATTGATTGATTTGTCAATCTGACTGCATACTCAAGGCGTTAGCCCAAGCATTAGCGTCCCAAGGCTTTGTGCCCGGGGCTAGCAGTTCGATTATTAATCAATTGACTCGTTAATATAACTGCGTTCTCAAGGCGTCAGCCCGAACAACAGTTAAAGCTTAAATAAATAGATTGGTTTCTTCGAATTAAATTTTCCCTCTGAATAGCTAACAAGTATAATTAAAGAAAACGTAAATCGAGTAAATTAACTGTTCCATTTTTTTTCTAAATATATACTTAAGTATATATTTAGAATAAGTTCAAAATATCTTGTCCTGTTATAAATTAATTAGCTTCGAAGAATTTATTGTAATTGTATAACCAAAGAAAGAAGGAAATAAAAACTTAACTCATCAAATAAACGAAAACCTTTTCAATGATCCAATTGACAGTATAAAGCAGCAGATAAGTGTTATACAGGAATGTCTCTCTCTCCCCGGGAGCTTTGATGTGTATATAGGATACACATGACATGCGCTGGGAGCTTGATCCCAGCGCATGTCAGTATACTTAGGGTGTACTGGTAATGTGCAACAGGTCAGCCCTCTACGAAAATTTGACATCGAAAGGCTCCAAACGGAATTTGTGGCAAAAAATTTCACAGAGTTCCTTGACAGTTAGCCAACCCTCATTTTATGACACATCGTTGAAAACAAGCGATGAGTTCTGGATGCAAATAAAAGCAGCTATTGAGATCGGGGCAGAACTGACACTTGAGCATCAAGCCCAGTGCAAAAGATACGATTGGCTCGACGATGAATACCGGAATGTCCTTGGAGAGTGCCAAATAATTGGCACTTTTCGTGCGAAAGATCATTTAAATTCAATTTTTCGACATCAATTTATCATATTGAACTGTTAATATCTACAGAATTCATAAAAGGATTAGAATTCTGTAACGATATATTTTAAATCGATATGTTGTCTCGTATTCGAAACCTCTAAAATCAAAATCCTTACACGCGTCGACCAGTTATGCTGAAAAATCGGGGTTAAAGTCGGAAATTTTTTAGTTTCATCGGTAAAAGTCCTTAACCATCCCTTGAATTTCTTATCCTTTAAAACTGACTTAACAGAAAGAAAGATCTATCATTTGCTGAAAACAGGACTCTTCTTTCTATCTCCATTTGAAAGTGACCCTACATAAAAAAAGCAAAATATATATATATATATATATATATATATATATATATATATATATATATATATATATATATATATATATTGTCGCGTGTTTTTTTTGGTCCGCGGCCAATAATTTTAATGTTTCGGGAAAGTGAAAACACAACGTCTTTTAAATTAAATTAAAAGAGTTTATTAATCACAAGAATACACAATAATCAATTTAACACTTTCACTAATTTTAATTTTCACTATTTAAAGTCTAACACTTATCCATAAATTTCTTAACGCAATTGTCTACTAAAATCACTTCACACTCAAACAATCAATATCGCCTGTACTTCGCGTATCGCAGTTTTCTATCGCGGTTGTAATGAATAATTTCCCCATTCATTCAGCTCGCCTTCATATAGGGTCTCTAATCGTTCAACTCAGTTCTCGTACATTGGTGAATTAGCGGGAACATTCTAGCAGCGTAATGAATGGGCAGTGACTCACTTTCAGATGTTGTTAATGCTTGTTGGGTTCTCGTGGTTTCGAGTAAATTCATTTGTTGATGTTCTTAATGGTTGTGAAAACAATTGCGGCAGTAGCTCGCAGAATTATTTGTACATGTAACACTACCCCTACCTCAGTTCTTTTCGCCCCGAAAAGATGTCTCGCTATTTGTAGTCAATTCTCCCTGGGTGTAATATGGGGCAAGACGGTCCAGATGCACGATTTTCATTTTGGCTCTCGGCTAATGATGTTCCTGTATTCGGTATACGACGTCGTTGATTCGCTTTGTAACTCGGTATGGTCCCTCCCAATTATGCTGCAACTTTGGAGACCTACCTTTTCGCCGTTGCGGGTTATATAGCCACACCGTCATCTTGCTGGAAGCCAGCAGAATTTGCCTTTAGATCATACCTGGCCTTCATGCGGTCAGTAGCCGATTTGAGGTTTTTTCGCACTGTCCGATGTATCTGGTTCAACCGTTGCCTTAGATCACTTGCGTACTTCGAGATCGTTTGGGGTTTCTCAGGGGGTGTTCCGAACTTTATATCAGCTGGCAGACGAAAAGTGTTTCCAAAAAGGACATTGGCTGGGGCTTGGCCCGTTGATGCATGTTCAGCAGCTCTGTACGCTATCAAAAATAGTGGGGTATGTCGGTCCCAGTCCCTTTGGTTCTCGTCAACCCTCTTGGCCAGATGTTTATTTAGCGTGCCGTTGAAACGTTCGATCATTCCATCGGATTGGGGATGCAGCGATGTTGTCCTCGTTTTCTGTATTCCCAGTAGTTCACACATTTCGCCAAAAGCTAGTGACTCAAAGTTTCGGCCCTGATCTGAATGTAATTCGCAAGGTACGCCGTACCTACTGACCCAATTTAACACTAGCTGTTCAGCTACAGTAGTTGCTTCCTGGTTGGGAATGGGGTAGACCTCGGGCACTTGCTGAAATAATCGGCTACAACCAGCGTGTATCGATTTCCCCATTCAGATTCAGGAAAGGGTCCTGCGATGTCAACAACAATCCTTTCAAACGGTACACCCACGTTGTAGGTTTGCATTTGTCCTCTCAGTCGTCGCTTTGGACCTTTAGCGAAAGCGAAAATTGTGCATCTGCGACACCAGTCCTCTATGTCTTCTCGAGCGTGGAGCCAGTAGAGCCTTTCCCGCAATTTCGCTAAGGTCTTGTTAACACCAAGGTGGCCTCCCGAGGGTCCTTCATGCATCTCCTTAACCATATCGTGGATTCGGCTTTCGGGTAGTATAGTTTGCATCCTATAGGAGCTGCCATCCGCTGTTTCCCATTTCCGCTTGAGTACGCCACCCTCCACCTCGAGGGAGTTCCATTGTGCCCAATAGCTTTATGCCTTTCCACTCAGGTGGCCCAGTCGTCTCCTCCCATACGAGCAATGGTCCGATGTCTTCATCGGCTAACTGGGCGTTTCGAATCTCCTCCGATGACCAACCTTCATCGAATTCGGCCGTTATCAATCGCAAATCAGCGGGAGGTTCCTTTTCCTCAATCCGTCGGCAATGCCTGCAGTTAGCTGGACATGGACGGCGGGGTAGAGCGTCAGCATTTCCATGAACTCCGCCCTTCCGATGAACAATTTCATAGTCGTATGACTGCAATCTTTCGATCCATCTCGCAACTTGTCCCTCGTAGTTTTTGAAATTAAGTAGCCATCTCAGCCATGTATGGTATGTTCGAAGAACAAATTTCTGGCCGTATAGGTACTTGTGGAACTGCTTGGTGGCCTCTATCATAGCCAATAGCTCCGTCCTGGTCACGCAGTATTTCCTCTCACCTTTTGAGAGAACTCGACTGTAATACGAGAAGACTCTTTTTTCACCATTGATCTGCTGCAAGAGTACAGCTCCAATACCGTCATTGCTTGCATCGGTGCCAACTACAAACATTTTTCTGGATTTCGGATATGCCAGCCCGGGTGATTCACACAGCTTCTCCTTCAGGGTCTCAAAGGCTGTCTGGCATTGTTCATTCCAGACATACGGACGATTTTTCTCGGTTAGCTGATGGAGACACTTAGCTATTTTGGCAAAGGCTTTGACGGATCTTCGATAGTAGGTTTCCAGACCCAGAAAACTTCGCAGTTGGCGCTTGTTGTTTGGTGTTGGCCAGCTTTTCACGGCTTCAATTTTCTCAGGGTCTGTTTTGACCCCTTTTGCTGATACGACATGTCCCAGGTATTTTACTTCAGCTGCGAAAAGGGTACACTTGTCGGGAGTAAGTCTCAAATTTGCCAGTCGCAATCGGGAGAAAACCTCTTCTAAGTTCCGCACATGCTCTTCGAACATTCTTTTGATGACAATGATGTCATCTAGGTACACCAAGCAGGTTTTCCAGGTTAAGCCACGTAGCACGTATTCCATCAGGCGTTCGAAAGTGGCTGGAGCGTTGCAAAGCCCAAATGGCATCACTGCCACAATCCGGTCCCAACTGAGAATGCGGTCTTCTCTCGCTCCTTCTTGTCGATTTCTACCTGCCAGTAGCCACTATTGAGATCGAGTGTAGAAAACCATTTTGCGTCGGCTAAAGTGTCCATGATGTCATCGATGCGTGGGAGCGGGTAACTATCTTTCTTAGTGACGTCGTTAAGCTGCCTATAGTCGACACAAAAATGAGTGCTACCATCCTTTTTCTTTTTCTTTACTAGAACTACAGGCGCGGCCTATGGACTGACAGAAGGTTCAATAACGCCTTGTTTTTCCATGTTCGAGATCAGCGCACTCACTTCTCGTTGTTTGGATATAGGGAGACGTCTCGGTGCTTGTCGAATCGGCTTGGCTCCCTGTGTATCTATGACGTGAGTTACCAGACTCGTTCGGCCTTGGTCATCCGGGCTTGTTGAGAAGATGTCACTGTACTTGGTGACCAGATCAGAGGCCAATGATGGTCGTGAGTAGCTTCCAAAGAGGTGATGGTGGAAACAGGCTGGCAGCTGCCGATGACTTCTCCCGCTTTGATGCTCGTAGTTGAGTCTGCGGTGTTAAGGACTCTCACCGGCATATATCCGTTCCTCATAGATCTTACAAGGCTTCGACCTACAATCAAACTGCGCAATGCGGACGTCTTCGTTGCCTCTATCCAGAATAACCATCAAGCTTCGCCCATACAATGCTTTCGGAAGAATTCGGTACATCAGTGTCAGTACATACCACTACATTCATCTTGGGAATTTGGACGCTGGGATCCTCCATCAGTACTTCGACATTCTGCCATTTCAATACACGTTTGCCCAAATCCAACGTGATTCCATGTGGTCGCAGAAAATCCATTCCGAGAATGCAATCATCCATAATGTTCACGACCAGAAAATTATGTCAGAACACAAGGTCTCCCAACTGTATCTGGAGGTTGACCTCTCCATTAACAGGTGCAGTTTCTCCGTAGCTGTCCGTAGTGAGAAAATTCTGCCCTTGTAAAGTTGTTGCTGTCTAACTAGGTCTGGTCGGATAATCGATCGGGTTGCACCAGTGTCGATTGTTATGGTGCAGTGTTCTCCGTCAACTTGACCCGGAAGACATAAGTCTACTTCTCCACGATGTAGTCTTGACACGGTGATGGTGGTGCTGGGGATGTCGATCCTCCTAGCCAACCTCTGCCCCACGAAGTTGGCTCTTGCAGTTTGATGGGCCTCCATTCTAGGCTCCTGACACGGTCTGAATCTCCACCATCCTGGACAATAGCTCCGTTTTCTTCGCTTCTTGCAGTCTCTTTACAAGTGCCCCTTCTCTCCGCAATTCCAGCATCTAGGCGCACCATTTACATGCGACTCTCGCTCATTTTCCACGCGCTCACACCTGCACTCGTTTGCCATTATCTCATGGAGCCAGGCTGTGCTACGAGTCGCATTTTTCGCTGCCTCATAGTTCAGACTATAAACCAATGCGTCCTTAACCGTTTGCTTTTGAGCTAATCGCACGGCTTTTTGCAATTCCTGGTCCTTTAAGGCGCTGATGATGCAGCGACAGAAGCATTCTGTCGCTGCATCATCTCGATGTTCTGGGTCGTAGGCTGGGTAAGCCAAAAGTGCTAGTCGCTCAATGTCTTAGGCTAGCTGCTGTAGGGTTTCGCCAGACTTCTGCACCCGATGCCTTAGCTGTGACCGATAAATCTGCTTTAGATGATCGTCTCCATAACGCATGTCGAGCGCATTCATTATAGCATTCGGAGTTGAGTGCGATTCATCGGGGTTCGTCTGCAAAAGCTCGGCAGCTGGGCCTCTTAGAGCAAGAATCAGTGCAGTTGCTCGTTTCTGCTCATTCCAGTGATTTGCCCTTGCGGCAGCTTCAAACTGGGTCTTGTAAATACTCCAGACCGTTTGCCCATCGAATATTGGTGTTTGCACATTTCTGGATGTGCTTTGCGCTGCGGTTATAAGCGGGGCTGGTGAAGTGGCTAATACTTCCTTCGCTGCTTCCAATTCTTTTTTCACTTTTTCCTTCTCGTGGTTCATTCTCTCTTCGACTTGGCTGACCTTTTCCTCGACCTGGTAAACCTTTTCCCCGACCTGGTCAACCTTTTCCTCGACGCCTTTAATTTGTTTGTTAAGACTACCGAGCTCCGCTTTTATTTCGGTGGACTGTTTTTGAAAATCTGCCTTGATTTCGATCGCTTGTTGATCCAGCTTCGCTGATTGTTCATTAAGCTTCGCTGATTGTTCATCTAGCTTCGCAGTTAGACTAGATGACATCACCATTAACATTTGCATTAGCGCATTTTCTGGCTCCTTTGATTTTGGTGTTTCTACTTCTCTACCTTCTGCACCTTTTTCCGCATCTGAGAGCTCACCCGAATCCAGATTCACGCTTTCCAACTCGATCGCGTCACGCAAGCGTGCGATCAGTATGGCCTTTGTACCTTGCGTGGCCAGATTTCGCTGTTCCAACTTCTCTTTGAGCTCCGATATGCTTAATTGATTAATTTTTAGATGTAAATTTCCTGGCTTTTTAATTGTTTCGGCAATTTTTCCACCAGTTTGCACGTTAATTTACACTATTGTGCACTTTAAAAATGTTTAAACGTTTTCACTTCCAAAATTTTCTTTCTCACTTTTTGACACCATTGTCGCGTGTTTTTTTTTTTTGGTTCGCGGCCAATAATTTTAATGTTCCGGGAAAGTGAAAACACAACGTCTTTTAAATTAAATTAAAAGAGTTTATAAATCACAAAAATGCACAATAATCAATTTAACACCTTCATTAATTTTAATTTTCACTATTTAAAGTCTAACACTTGTCCATAAATTTCTTATCGCAATTGTCTACTAAAATCACTTCACACTCAAACAATGAATATCGCCTGTACTTCGCGTATCGCAGTTTTCTATCGCGGTTGTAATGAATGATCTCCCCATTCATTCAGCTCGCCTTTATATAGGGTCTCTAATCATTCAACTCAGTTCTCGTACATTGGTGGATAAGTGGGAACATTCCAGCAGCGTAATGAATAGGCAGTGACTCACTTTCAGATGTTTATAATGCTTGTTGGGTTCTCGTGGTTTCGAGTAAATTCATTTGTTGATGTTCTTAATGGTTGTGAAAACAATTGCGACAGTAGCTCGCAGAATGATTTGTACATGTAACAATATATATATATATACATATATATATATATATATATATATATATATATATATATGTATATATATATGTATACATATACATATATATATATATATATATATATATATATATATATATATATATATATATATATACATTTATATATATATATATATATTTAGATATATATATATATATATATATATATATATATATATATATATATATATATATATATATATATATATATATACATATATATATATATATATATATATATATATATATATATATATATATATATATATATATATATATATATATACATATATATATATATATATATTTATATATATACATATATATATATATATATATATATATATATATATATATATATATATATATATATATATATATATACATGATGAATTGATAAAATTCTTTCCTATGGAAATCGATTAAAAATTCAAGATCCCAACATCAATGTATCTTATTGAATTGTTAATATCTGGAAAGTCCTTGAACGGATTACAATTCTGTACCGATGCATTTTACTTCGATATGTTGTCCTTCTTCTGAAACTTCTGCAATCAAAATCCTTACACGCATCGATCAGTTACGCTGAAAGATCGGAGGGAAAGTGGGAAATTTTTTAGTTTTAACGGTAAACGTCCTTTACCGTTAATTGACTTTCCTGTCCTTTAAGTGGAACCTAATGGAAAGAAGGACGTATCATTTGCCGCAAGCAGGACTCTTCGTTCTATTTCCGGTCAAAAATTATGCGTGAATATGCAGAAAAAAAAGCAACAAAAAAAGAGAATATACATGCCGAATTGATAACCTTCTTTTCTTTGGATGTCGGCTAAAAGAACTATGAAGACCAATTGAGAGGTATCTATGTAAGTCTAGCGAGCAACAACACAGAACAACCATACGAAGTAGTGAAAAGCTTGAAACGTTCTTATCAACCCAAAATCACGTTCTGCCTTGGTGATATCGGCAAAATCATCACTGATGAAAACAGGATTAAGGAAAGATGGGCATCTACTTCAAGAGCCTCCTCAATCTTCCGCATAGCTTGTAATAATTTTTAATTCTCTTACGTTTGTTCCAGATTACCCGAAGGAAATCTAGACTGACCTCTCATCGGTTGTAGACGTGAATTCTGGGAACGTGAAAACAGACTGTATCCATCAGGTCCATAAGTTCGGACACTCTTAGTCTACTCCGAGGTGACTACTGGCTGGTTAACTAGTTTGGAGATGAATTTCGGTCGTAGATCTTCCGAGAGCAGACTAAGTCCCAAATACAAAAATCAGCTATCGGTTTAAATGTCCTATTTAAAACGCGTCGGAGAACTCCTACCGGCTCAACTTTAACTTATTTTACTACCATTTCCTTTCGATTCAAGGTAAAGAACAACACTAAACTGCTAACCCAAAAACATGTGCTGCCGAATATTCACCGACGAGGTGCTCGAAATAAACTACTCGAATTCAAAACCGAAACAATCTACTTAAAAAAAATGCAAAATCAAATTACGGCATTGCGTACCGACCGCAACACGAAACCGACCATTCGCGGATTTCCAAACGCCTACCCTCTCGGTGGCAATCTCACCTTCGCCGTGGCTTCCCTCTGAAAAAAGAACGGGTTTGCTGGTTATGCTTAACGATTCATTGTAGTTTTTTGTTTTATCGAGTTAAATTTTAATGTTTCGATTAGTTTATTCTCGTTCTAAACTTATATCATAAACTTACACCAGTTCCAGGCTCTTCATTAAAATATTCTTTTTTCACATAATACAATTACTGATCTACTCTTAAATTATTTACTCAAACTGAAGGATACATAACTAAATATATTATTTACTATCGTTTGTAATTTGACGCACGCATTTTGAAAATTCGTTTTCGTGGTTGTACGCATATGTACATACTATTGTTCATTTCCTAGCTGATTAGTCACATAAGGGTTGAGCGGATTAACTTGACCATCAATAAGATGTGACGTATGAAGTGTAGAAGTTCTGATTGTGCAAAAAAATTTCATAATTAAGTAATTTTTTTATTCATAAGTAATAATGAACGACCAAAAGAATGTAGAAAATTTTTGAGTTTAAATTTATGCGATTGTAAATTTCAATACGGCAAAATTTGGAATGAATGTTAAATTTATAATTTAAGTTATAATAAAACAAGTTGAGTAAGCAGGAGAGTGCTCCTACCAGAAGGTCTTGGTAAACATCCTAGGGTTAGAAGCAAGTTTTCTAATGGCGTGAATCGATAACTTGGATTATTCACCCAATACTTAGATATGAAATCGTTCAAATTTGTACAAAAGATTGACAGTTTCTTTCATAAGCACAGTGCTGCCGCCATTTTAATCTAGCTTAAATGATTTTTCTGAAAGCTCGGCCGATTGAACATGTTCAAGTTAAACACTTTTCCTTAAATTTTCATGAAAATTGAAAGAAATTAAAAGTGCCTAAGTCAATTTTAAATATATATAGGGTTTTCCAATTAGAGGTGTTATTTTGAATAAATCTTCTGATTTAACACCTTACGACTTCTTCCTTTGGAGCCACGTGATAGAGAAGGCCTATGCCAATAGCCCATCGTCGATTCAAGATCTCAAAGATGAATTTCGTGAGGCTATCGAGGACATAGGGCAACCACTTTGCGATTTGGTTATGGAAAATTTCATGAAGAGGATATGGTCCTGTGAGCGTGTCGGAGTGGTTATTTGCTCAATGTTAGTTATTGCTATTAGCGGCATATCTTCTTCTTTATAATGAAATAAACATTTGATCATTTGTATTATAAATGGCATTTTTCTTTTAATATCAAAATAACACCTCTTATTGGAAAACCCTATATCAACCATAGACACGTGTTATTGTTGGTGTAATTCCATATAATTGAAATGGCTATAACTCACTTGATTATGATTTGATCCCAATTAAATTTTGTGAACATATATATCTTATGTCAGTCTATATAATTGCAAAATTTTAAGAAGTTTAAAGGTACTGTTTTGATTTTATGGGCAAAAATGTAAAATCTACAAATCATACTATTATTAACAAAGTTGAGCGAATTTCGATTTCTAAGGTATTTGTTGCCCTTGTACTCATAAAGGCACCTATTCGTGATAATTTTCAGATTTTTGTCCAATCGCGAGGGGGGGAGACACAAATTTTTGGTACATTTTGCCTTCCCCTGGACCCCCTAATTCATAAAACGATTTTTTTATTTCAGATTCTAAAAAACCTAATCAAGACCTTTCATTTGATACCCAACTCGACTACCTTTGAAGAAAAAAAATTTTTAAGGGCCAATTCGTTATTAGGGGGGACCCCCCTTAAACATTTTTTAAATTTTTGTTAAGGCCTTAACTTTTGAGAAGTCATCACTTTTGACCTTTTCACAAAGTTTGAACATTCTAGCTTCTATAGTTTCTGAGAAAATTAGCTGTGACGCACGGACAGACGGACGGACGGACAGACAGACGGTCAGACAGGTCGCGAAACTAGTAGGTCTTTGTAAAAAAAAATTTTACAAAGACCTAAAAAACGAATTTTATGATATGCGACAATTTGGAATAAAGATTTGAAATTTTAAAACTGGATACAAATCCATTGCAGAAGAATATTATTTCAGCACTCGATGATTTTTTCGGCAGGTTACATTAATATTTGGTAAATCTACTTTCAAAACTATTTTTTTTTTTCATGAATGGGAGGAATTAATCAATTTATGTTATTTGAAAACTGGTTGATACTTCATATAAGCGATGATACACGAATATTTCTCTTGCAAGATCAGTTAGATCTTGGGGATTCGCTATTAGCATTGGATCATTTGCTGCTACTGAGCAACACTCATTCAATATGTTATTGCATCAAAATATTACTAGCAGACCCAGTATACTACTCATTTGCATTGACGTTTTCCATCCAAGATTCATTTGTCTCAAAACATTTATCGCCAAACAAAGAGTTCTCGTACCACTATCATTTTGCACAATGGAAAAATGGTAAATGCTGGTACAACGTTGGTCAAGTCTCCTCTAGTCTACTGACAATTTATCTCTCAAAAGTATTAGCTGAGGTTAAAAATTTTTCTCTTCGCTAAGCTCATCAGGCGGTGGAGTTAATGAGGATGTCTTGATAAAACTCGACTGAATTTGATGATCTTTGCACTTTCAGTGACGCGCTCATGAACGATACGTTTAACTTGTACTGATGTTCTTGTACCCTCAATTATAACATGCAACCACGATACTGAGGCACAACCATCTCACTCCGCACTTCTGAAACTATTCTCCCTGACGTTGAAAACCACGTTACTTTACTTGCTCACGTTCCCTTCTTGGTTGATTGATTTTTCGTTGACACCAGATCGGTTATATGACTATTGAATCATCTGAATATACATATGACATTGATTGTAAAATTACAATCGATTTTTCTTACTAAAAATAACAATCATCTGCTCTCAATCCCAAATTAATGCTTCCAGAATTGGAACTGTCTAGTCCGTGTGGTCTAGTGGTTAGAGCATGAACCCATAAGCTGAAGATCCCAGGTTCAAATCTCGTTGGGAGCAACGTGATTTAGTTCAAGGGATTTTTCAGACAGACTACGAGTGCTCACTCAGTGGTGATATATACTGATTTAATCAGATCATATCATAGCTGAGCAAGCACACGGGAGCATGGTACTGACCAAACCAACTTCCGAAAAAACATCAATACGGTCATGAAAAATGAGATGCTCTAACTATCTCTTAGCGGAGGCCTGAGAGGGGCTGCAGTGCTACAAAGAAGAGAAGAAGAGGATTGGAACTGAATGGAGCATTATTGCTGGTTGAACTACTGGAGCAAAAATTGACAGCCATCAATTCTGACGATATTCCGGTCTTTGCATGGTGTGATTCAACAATAGTTTTAGCTTGGCTACAAAAAGATATGTTGTGAGGGCTCTTAATATTCAGGTTATATAGTCAAATTACAGACTCATCGGTTGATTGCTCGGTCACCTATCTTCAGTGCATTGAATCCTCACTCGGATGATTGTTCACTCACCCATCTCCAGGGTATTGAATCCCCACTCGAGGCGAAAACAAATTCATGAGAAGAGATTCGATGAATGAAGACACTTCGAGAATAACTCTATGAATTCCGTGAATGAAGGCACTTCCGGACTAAATGTATGGAAGAAAATATTTTGAATACGTATTTATTTAAGTGCGACCAATTCGCATTATGTCCTGTTATATGATGTCCTCTAAGCTATAGTTGCTTAATCGTAGTAATGAGTTTAATTAAAACTTCATTGAAATGAAACTTTTAATATTGACTGTTTTTATTTGAATTGACTACAAACATGTAATAACCTTCGTAGTTGAATATCAATTCCTTACTTAAAACAAGTTGAGTAAGCAGGAGAGTGCTCCTACCAGAAGGTCTTTGTAAACATCCTAGGGTTAGAAGCAAGTTTTCTAATGGCGTGAATCGATAACATGAATTATTCATCCAATACTTACATATTAAAGCGTTCAAATTTATACAAAAGATGTACAGTTTCTTTCATAAGCACAGTGCTGCCGCCATTTTAATCTAGCTTAAATGATTTTTCCGAATGCTCGGCCGATTGAACATGTTCAAGTTAAACACTATTCCTTAGATTTTAATGAAAAATGAAAGAAAATAAAAGTGCCTAAATCAATTTTAAAAATATGTAGGGTTTTCCAATTAGAGGTGTTATTTTGAATAAATCTTCTGATTTAACACCTTACGACTTCTTCCTTTGGAGCCACGTGATAGAGAAGGCCTATGCCAATAGCCCATCGTCGATTCAAGATCTCAAAGATGAAATTCGTGAGGCTATCGAGCACATAGGGCAACCACTTTGCGATTTGGTTATGGAAAATTTCATGAAAAGAATATGGTCCTGTGAGCGTGTCGTAGTGGTTATTTGCTCAATGTTAGTTATTGCTATTAATGGCATATCTTCTTCTTTATAATGAAATAAACATTCGATCATTTGTATTAAAAATGGCATTTTTCTTTTAATATCAAAATAACACCTCTAATTGGAAAACCCTATATCAACCATAGACACGTGTTATTGTTGGTGTAATTCCATATAATTGAAATGGTTATAACTCACTTGATTATGATTCGATCTCAATAAAATTTTGTGAACATATATATCCTATGAAAGTCTATATAATTGCAAAATTTCAAGAAGATTAAAGTTACCGTTTTGATTTTATGGGCAAAAATGTAAAATCTACAAATCATACTATTATTAACAAAGTTGAGCGAATTTCGATTTCTAAGGTATTTGTTGCCCTTGTATTCATAAAGGTTCACGTTCGTGATAATTTTCAGTATTTTCGGCTGAAAGGTGTCCAATCGCGAGGGGCGGGGGGGACACAAATTTTGGGTACATTTTGCCTTCCCCTGGACCCCCTAATTCATAAAATGATTTTTTTATTTCAGATTCTGAAAGTTCCAGGTAAGACCTTTCATTTGATACCCCATTCGACTACCTTTGATGAAAAAAAATTTTTAAGGGCCAATTCGTTATTAGGGGGGACCCCCCTTAAACATTTTTTAAATTTTTGTTAAGGCCTTAACTTTTGAGAGACCATCATTTCTGACCTTTTCATAAAGTTTGAGCATTCTAGCTTCTATAGTTTCTGAGGAAATCAGTTGTGACGCACGGACAGACGGACAAACGGACGGACGGACAGACGGACAGACAGGTCACGAAACTAGTAGGTCTTTGTAAAAAAAAATTTTACAAAGACCTAAAAAGGAAACAAATATTTGACACACATTTGTACATCAAAAATTTTCTATCGCAAATTGTTATCCTGGAGTTATATGTATCATAAATTGTAAAATGATTTTAGTGCAAAGTGTGTTTTTTATATTTAAAGCTAATAAAGTTTAAATCCTGAAGTATTGAAAAATCAAAGTTTTATTATTAATCTATGTCGCCACAATATTCCCTCCTCAGTGAATTCTAATTTTCGCGATAAGTAAGAGGTGCTGAAGTAATTCTTCCGCCCAATATCAGGCAGCATTATATATATTTTCCTCAAAATTAAAAGTTCCCTTGTCTTGGGTTTTTGCCGCTTCCTTCTGCTGGTGTATTGGTTAAGAAAGTTGGTTGAATTCATTTTCATTCTTTGATGTATTTGAAAAACAAGGTTTTAGCCTATTTATAGAAATGTTGATTTCTCGATTTTTTAATAGCAATGTAAAATAAAGTTTATCACATTTTATTAGTTTAAATGGGGGTTGTAATAATGATTTGACGGCATCTGTTCTTCCAAAAACATCTGCGCAAGTAACAAGGTCCTTAAAGATGAAGGATTTATGATTGGCATGATTTGACGTGTTTGATAGGCTAAGTGAAATCAATTTTAATTTCATGTCCTTAATAAAATGACTGCCTAAATTTACTTTCGACAATGCTTCGAAAAAATCTCCTAGTAAACGTGGATTATGCCTCATAACAAGTTATGCCGGTGACGCAACTATGTCTGCCTTAACAATTGATTTAAGTTCCAATAATATGCAAGGAAGAATTTTAGACCAAGGAGAAGTGCTTTGTGCCATGATAGCAGCTTGTAAGGCCCAGTGCCATTGTTCTATAATGCCATTAGACTGAGGATGATATGCTGTAGTGCGATTTCTTCTAAAACCCAATAATTTTCCTAGTTCAGAGAATAATTCTGATTCGAAGTGTCTTCCATGGTCTGTAACAATAAAACGAGGAGTGCCAAACCTGGATATCGAATCTTTGATAAGAGCTTTCGCAGAAGCTTGAGCAGTGATGCTTGTACTGGAATTGCCTCTGGCCATCTGGTAAATCTACGAGTATCAATAATCGTCAGACAATATGAATGACCCTGCGAAAACGGTAATGGATCGATAATATCCATATGAATTACTTCGACACATTGTGAGGGTTTCTACAAAGTACCAAATGGTGCTTTTACATGCCTGGAAACCTTTCATTTCTGACAATCTTGGCATTGTCGAGAAAGCTCATTCTTATTCATGGATGGCCAAAAATATTTCGTAGTGATTAATTTTTTTCTAGAACGAATGCCTGGATGTGCCAGACCAAGTAGTGTATCAAAAATAATTTTAACAAAATTTTTGAGGAACAAACGGTCTAATATTCTTGCCTGAAGTTTCACAAATAATTTAAAAGCTTGTGTTTAGAAATCGAATTTTTCCAATGAGTATTTAGAATCCTTTAAAAAATTTTGAATGGAGGAATCTGTTAATAGAGTCTGAGCCATAACTTTAAAGTATATGTGACTGGGAATTTCAATCTCCTCGAAACGTGATAAAGTATCAGTCGTGACATTTTCAGTGCCAGCTCTATGGTGAACGTCTGATGTAAGTTCACTTATAAACAAAATCTTCTGTTTCTATTTTTGATGCAATAATTATATCATCTAGATAGGTGAAATAGAAGGGCGAATTCCTAAGTACTTTGTGTATGAACCGCTGAAATGTTTGAGCCGCATTGTAACGCCCAAAAGTCATTCGTGTGAATTCGAATTAGCCAAATGGCATGCAAATAGCTGTCTAAGGAATGTCTTGTGGCTTTAATGGAATTCGGTGATCCAAATCCAAGGTTCAAAATAATTGTACAACCAGTAAGATTATGCGTCAAGTCTTGAATGTTGGGAATAAGATATTTACCTGGAACAGTTTGAGCATTAAGACGACGATATGCCACAATGACGCTATTCACCACTGCTTTTTTCGACCATGGGTAACGGTGAAGACTATGGACTACTTGAAGGTCTACAAATCCCTTGCTGGAGAAGAAAATTAAATTCCTTCTTAGCAGCTGTCAGTTTGTTGGAAGGTCGAAGGAATTGTCTGACTTTACTTACCACTAGCAAGCCGAAAGCATTAATTTTGTGCCTTGTATTGTGCTTTGCTGGCAAAATGAAATTATTGGAGCAAGTAATTGATTTCAAATTAGCCAGTTATTCTTTGTTACGAGGATCCAAAAAAGAAACAGTCTAAAAAGAAAGGTTATTCTAAATAGATAGATTAGGAATGCAATCTTTCGAAATGCGTCTCACAGAATTCACATTTGTAACTGGATCAATAAGTGATTTTTTTTAAATATTCACTAAAAGACCGAAGTGGCAGAAAGAAATCTGCTCCATCTGTCGATATCTGCGATGGCAAAATGCCATGAAAAATTTCATGGAAGACCGATATACAGGGAAAGTAGTTTTTTCCATAAGTATTTATTGTTGATGCATTTGCTGCAGATAATTTCAGAGAGTCTGGAAAACGTTTATTAAAACTAGAGGCTTAAATAACCAAAATATCAGCACCCGTATCATTAAAGAATTTTTTTTAGAATCAAATATCATAAGACGATAAGAGCTGAAAGCAATGAAACCTATCGTCGAAGATTTCACACAGTCTAGTTTTTTGAATGATAGGAAATTGCAAGGGGAAATGCACTTCAGTGCCCTTGGAACAAATTTACTATGATACCAACAATAATTATTTTGAGTATTTTTTACGTGAGAATTGGCGATTACCAGAAAACGTTGGTTTAGTCAAATTTTTCGTTGGTACTGCAATCGGGGCTTTTGATTTGTTCAGTTCATTTCGAGTTGAAGAATCTCCAGATTTGAAAGCAAAAACATTAGGACGCATAAAAACTTCATTAATTTTATCCGCACTATTTAACAACTCCGTAATTCCTGAGACTGAGTTGCAGGTCAGAATGGCCTGGATATTACCAGGCAATCATTGTAGTCATAAAAATTTTAAGAGATCCAGACTAACCTGCTCACCTGTTAGCTGTCTCATCTCTTTAAATAACTGCGATGGAATTTTGTCCCCGCGTAAAACATTTGTTAAAAGTTGTTTTAATTATGCCGACTCACTGATTGAGAGTTAAGAAACCAAAGCATTCTTAAACCCTGTATATGGTGTATTATTTGAAGGATTACAAACGATGTGACCAACCACTTTTACTACTTCTACGTCAAGAGAGGCTAAAATATGATTAAATTTAGTGCTCTCTGTGACGATGCCGGCAATTGCGAATTGAGCTTCAATTCTCCTTCTGAAAAGAAGGAAGCTTAATCGCAACTGGTTTGGATGCTTCCAGTCTAAATCTATGGAAGAAAATATTTCGAATTTGTAGTTATTCAAATGCTATAACGAGCGAATAAATTCAAGTTTAGCCAACAAAATTCTGCGATCGTTTATGTATTCACTAGGATCAAGCACATACCCCCATTGTCCTCGAATCATGTACATGTTGACCAATGAGCAAGTGAAAACAATACATCAAAATTCGCTTAATGCGAGCCATCATATTGTGGATGACGTAAATGGTAAGCTTTGGGGTGTGCTTCTAGTGGTGAAAGCTGAAGAGAGAGCTGAAAGATGAAACAAAAGCACTTCCTCGTTCAATTTGCCGCAAAAATCTACAAACGATACGAAACGGGGGGGAAGACCTTCCGTGGAATGGGAGCTGATATGTTACATACTTGTCAAATTTCAGCAAAATATGGAGCAAAAGCTCGCTTTGTTCGAATCTTGAGGGAGGGTGCCACTACCCGGTCCAATAACAGAAAGCAACGCGCAATCAGTTACGCGAAACTTATTTGTGTTCCCCAGGATTCGGGTCAGCGTAAATTAGATTTAAATAGTGAGGGGTGAGGTGTTGGCTTGAGCCGTAAACCTCAACCAGCCTTTTGGCGTTCTATGCCAGTTGACCACGCCGATCCATTAGCTTGACTTCTTGATTCCCTCTTCAGGCTGTACCAACAAGTAACGCCGATATCAAGGAACTCCAAATCAGAGTGGAAATTAAAGGTGTCTCATACAATATTCATTGTTACAGGTTTTCGAGGAATGTAAGGCCAATTCCAATCAAAACGAACATTGAGCGATAGTTAGTTCAACTATTAAAAATGTAGTTAATCAACTTGTTTGTAGGGTAAATGTAAATTTAGTTAAGGGTGAAAGACAATAAAAAGATAAATAAAATGAATCCTTTAAAATAAACCCATGTCTTTGTTAATCTAGTTTGAAAAGGACAATAGTAGCAGGTAAGTATCATGCAGTAGGAGATCTCTCCTCGGTAGCCTTGATGGTGTATATAGAATACCCATCATATCATGCTCCAAGTTTACCTCAGTATACATAGAGTATACTGGTTGTGTAACAAAAATGGCACAGCCGATAGTTTTTGTGTTCGAGTCTACAAAAGAGCGTGCTGCTACCCAATCATTAATTTCAACACCATGATTTAAGTTTTAGACGGGGTGTTGTTTGGTGATCAACTAAATGGTGAGGGGTAAGGGGTGAAGCGTTGGCTTGAGCCGTGAACCTCAATCGGATTTTAAGTGTTCCACGACATGTGGCCACCTCGGTCTACAAGCTTGTCTTCCTGGTTCCCTCTACAGGCTAACTCTCATACAGGAATTGCATCAAGTCTCACCGTCCCCAAGGAAAAAGTCAAAAGAGTTTGGGTCAATATCGATCGTTATAAGCAGTTCAACAAAAGTTAATTTAGTTTTTTGTAGGTAAAATGTAAATTTAATTAAATGTTTAAGACAATAAAAAAATAAATAAAATTAATACTTGAAAATAAACTCGTGTCTTTGTTGATCTAGTTTTGATGGATGCAGTAGAAAGTAAGTGTCATGCAAGAAGATATCTCTCTCTTCCCGGTAGCCTTGTAGGTGTATATAGGATACACATCAAATTGGGCTCCCAGTTCATGCCAGTATACAAAGGGTATGCTGGTTATGTAAGAATGTGACCGATTTGCATTACGTCCTGTTATATAATGTCTTATACATAATAGTTGCTTAATCGTAGTAATGTGTTGAGTTAAAACTTCATTAAAATAAAACTTTAAAAATTAACTGTTTTTATTTTAATTGGCTATAAACATGTAATAGCCTTTGCAGTTGAATATAAATTCCTTACCAAAAAAATACACATACATCAAAAATGTTCTATCGGAAAATGTCAGGGTTGTTTGTTCCGTAAATGGTAAAGTGATTTTAATGGAAAGTATTTTTTATATTTTAAGTTAACAAAATTTAAATTCTGAAGTATTCTCAAATCAAAAATGTTTATCAATAATCTTTGTCGCCACAGATCCATCAGTTCTGCATAAATATGCTGGAAACAGCTTTTCTAAAAGTACTTGGGATCCGATCACCTGCGCCATAGGATTTATCTCCATCTCTTCTTCCATGTTTGGTTTGTTTCTCTTGATTCCTTTCCATACTGTTTTACCTACCACCAAGATATATGGATTCTTGATGACGACATATATTTGGTCATGTTGCAGCGAAAATCATTGACACCCAGGTATTGGTATTGACGTACCCGACCTGACATGAATACAGGTAGTTTTAAAAAAACAATTACACTCTCAATGAATTTGTTAATATGGGAAAAATCGGGCATCGTTATGTGATACAATACTTTCATTTGAAAGGCCTAAGTACAACCGATATCAAAGCCGTGGTTGACCAAGTGAGGTGACTACGTCAGAAAATGTGAAGAAAATGCAAAAAATCATATTGGATGACCGTCGACTAAAAGTGTGCGAGATTTCAGACATAGCGGGCATTTCAAAAAGTGCTGTACATCGCATTTTGACTGAAAATTTGGACATGCAAGAGTTGTGCGCAAGATGAATGCCGCCTTTCCTCACAATGGAGCACAAACAGCAACGTGAGGATGTTTCCATTGAGTGTTTGACAATGTTTCGCAGTAATAAAGCAGAGTTTTTGCGTTGATTCATAACCATCGACGAAACATGGGTACATCATTTTACAGCTGGCAAGGTCATGGCATCCGTTTTCTGGGGTGCGCGTGGAATGATATTTATTGATTATCTCGAAATAAGAATAACAATCAACGGCGCATATTTGAAATCAAGAAAAAACATCCAAGTCTGACGAAAAAGAAAGTGTTGTTTCATCACGGCAACGCACCAGTCCACACGTGCGTCATCGCGATGGCTAAAATCAATGGGCTTTTTCAGACGCAGCGTTAAAAGTGAGCGTTTAACAGGTTATATGGGCAAGAAGAGTGAGAGGCATTGAGGGGACCTGATGGTAAAAACAAGCCAACATTTTGTACGGCGAACGAGCGTTACGCACATACACAAACGCATTTTGTTGATCATTTGGTGGGGGAAATTTTATACAAACGCCGGTATTCATTCCGAATTGAACATTCGGTGAAGAAGGTAGTCGTCATGAAACGATTGCCTTTCTTTAATTTGCGTGCAAAAATGGATGCGTGGACGCGAGAAGCTACGCATTATTTAATAAATTTATATTGCCTATTGTAAATCTATGGAAAATTAACAGTACGCATAATCTTCATAGAATTACATTACAATGAGCAAATTTACAACACATCAAGAAAAATATGCGACTAAAAATGATATACAAATTTGGAATAAATATTTCAGAAAGCGGAAAAACACGGAGGATTCAAATAAATCCAATAGAAGTTTGAATCGACAAACTTTAACAATCTAAATACATTTTTCATTTCAGTTTTTATTACCTCGTGCACAATTCAAGGCTAAAACATAAATTCTCAATCGCTTATCTCTCCGTCTTCGCTTTCATGTTGTCCGCACGACGTTTAACGATCAAATGATCCTTTTGACACATACACTCGCAAGACGTGTATCGTATACAAAAATAGGTTGGCTGAACTATGCAACGTGTAAACATAAGGGCGTAAGCGCGAAACCTGTTTGGATATGGGTTTTTACCATTCCCGTGTGAAAGAGCCCAATGAGTTGAAGTTCAAACTGCTTCCTCGCGCATATTTTTCGCCAGATCTGGCTCTCTCGGACTATTTTCTTTTTCTGAATTTGAACGATTGGCTCGGCGGCAAAAGATTTGCGAACAATGAAGAGATAGAAACGGCAGTTATTAGCTACTTTGAGGAGCTTGACGGTTCCTACTATAAAGTGGGTATCGAAGCTATTGAACATTGTCGGGAAAAGTGTATCGAGCTGAAAGGAGAATATATTGGAAAATAAAAAACATTTTCGCTGTTCATTGGTTTTGTTGGTTATTGACAGCGGAACTTTCGGGAAAAGTCTTCCTGTATCCAAAGCTTACATTGAATGACTTGCAAGCCAAATTTTACTGAATTAAAGTATAGCAATATGCGCCCTCATGGTCAACTATACCCAAGGCCAAGGAATAATACTAATTTTGTTGCTAATATAAACTTTTGTAAAAAAACGTAATTAAGCCTTGTCTCTTGTGAATTTTCGTATTTAGCGCATTTCTGCCATTTGAAGTAAATAATTGACATGAGCTTAGCTTACGATATCGCTCGAATTTGTCTCGTCGCTAGTTTAATCCATATTGCAAGTTTTGTGAGTGAGGTTGGGCTGAAAAGTTAAAAACTTTCAATCTCTTTTCGTATGTCTCCTGCAAACTAAACGGCCACGAGGTTGAGAGTGAATCAGGAAATTAAGACTTGTCTAGGATCCGCACTACCATATTAGCAAGCTCGAATATTCCTGATGCGAAAATACAGGGATCTTATCTCAGAGTTATAATTAGCATTTAATTAATTAATAAAATACATGTCAGCGTACTTCTTTTAAGATATTTTCAGCAATTCAAATGTGTAACTTATCTATCCATATAAGTATATTATTTTCCAAGTTAATAAAGAGACATATAAAAAAAAAAATCTTGCTGGCACCATCAGCTAGCAAGGCGAATTTCTCGTTGGTAGCCTTATTTTTTAAACCAAAAAATAATTTTACTGGCCACCACCTTGAAAGTCAAATAATATTTTTAACAAGTTGGGTAGTATATCAGAAGGGTTTTGTGTTTGACCTAAAATATGCAGATATGTACTGTAGAATGATTTAATTCAAGACTAACTTTCATAACGTGCGCAAAAAATATATTTTTGCTACACAAGAACTTGATCTTAACCAGCCAACATTTTGTTCCAATATTGCTAAAATCATTGACTGACCTTAATCTTAAATTAAATTATTCATCTTATCTGAAAATTTGGAGAAGATCCAATTAAAGGTGTAGTTACTGGTTCGATAGAAAATGTATGAAGTAGAAAAATCGTACATGATTGTTGTAACCGGAGGAAATTCAAATGGCTATAGCTCCGGTAAATTTTATTCAAACTTATAGAATATAAAGATCTTTTAAAGAACTACTTAAATGGCTGATTTCATCCAATTTGATGATACTAATACAGTTTCACTGACGAAAATACTAAATCCTACTATTATTAACAAAGTACAACGAATCTACACCTCTAAGTTATTTGGTATTGGATGCACCTACATGATTTTTAAGGCTTTGCTAAAGAAATTTTCCACGTCCTGTCTGTCCGTCCGTCTATCCATCTGTGCAGTGGTCCGTCTGCCCACCTATCCGTGGGACACAGGAAGTTTCTTCAGAAACTATAGAAGCTACAAAGCTCAAACTTGTGAAAATGTCAGAAGCTGTGGACTCTCAAAAGCTTAGGACTTATCAAATATTTCAAAATTTTTTAAGGGAGACTCGAAGGTACCGTTGAACATTTTTTCATCAAATGTGATCGAGTAGGGTATCAAATAAAAGGTTTTTGCACTTTAAGAATCTGAAAAAATCAATTAATGCATCAGGGGGCCAGGAGGAGGCAAAATGTACAAACAATATTTGCGTCCCCTCGCCCCGCGATTTGACCGATTTGAGCTGAAAATCTGAAAAAAAATCACAAAGGTAGGTCTTCATGAGTACAAGGGCAATAAATACGTCAGAAATCGAATTCACTCTACTCAGTTAATAATACATACTATGGTTTGTAAATTTTAAATGTTCCCCCCCAAAATTGAAACAGTTCCTTAAACTTCTTAAACTTTTACAGAAATGTAGATTGATATAAGGCCCTTATGCCTACGAAATCTCATGGGAATCAAATCATAATATTTCAAATTGACCAAAGTGTGGGTACTCTTATTTTCTTCAGGATTTCATGAAAATGTTAGCAAAAGTGCTTAATTGGAACATGTTCAATTGGCTGAGCCTTCAGAAATATTATTTGAGCTGGACAAAATGGTGGTTGATATGTACTTATGAAAGAAACTCTGCACCTTTTAGATAAAATTGAATAATTTCTTAAGCAAGTATCGGACGAATAATTCAAGCAATCGATTCATGCTATACGAAAACTTGTTTCTAACCGTAGGATGCTTACTACGCCTTTCTGGTAGGAGTACTCTCCCACCTACTCGACTTGTTTCACCGCTCATCTTCAGCCATTCATTAATAAATTCAATCAAGCGTTACTAGCATTTACCTTAAATTTTGAAGTATGGAAAAAATAACTCAAATTTCTTCAATGTTCTCATTTAAAACTAGCGCCGTTTTGTTTTCCCATTACATATGTCATTAATTGAACAAACCCTCAAAGGCATTCATGATACCTATCATTCCTGAAAAGTTCATGCAAATCTTTGCAAACCTGTAGTGCCTGAGTCGGTAAAATGCGCATATTGTTCCATAGCCATATGGTTCCATAGTAAGACAGCGCATATTGTTGCATAGTAATACAGGAAAATTCGAACCGCTATAATTTCGTTACATACTATTCGATCTTTGTGACACTTCCAGGGCAGGTTAATTTTATAAATAACTATTTGTGTGTCAAATTTAATTGTATTTAAAAGTACCGTTCCGGTTTCATTCAAGAAAATATCAAATTGATAAACCATACTATTACTAACAAACATATTTTTTCAACGGCTATACAACTCTTGTGACTAATTTTTTTGACTTATCACATGAATGCTGTTAATTAGAACGTAAGCTACTTATCCAACCTCAAATGCAAAAAGAAAATATTCGGCTAAAAATAATATAGATCTATGCTTTTGTGTGAAACTGAAATCTGAACTCTTACAAATGAAAGGCTTCATTACAATGATGAGTTGCATTACTTCCCACTAGGAAATGGAAGTAGTATATAATTAATTATAGAATTGATTCCTTCGAATCAAAAAGCAGTTGCTTTTTGGATATTTCAATGTTTTTTATGCATTACATTTAACATTAGATGTCATAGGCTGTAATCAATTGCTCCAGCTACGATTACAGGGGAGGCATTCAGGAATCAATTACTAAGAGGCATTTTCGATACTGGTTACATAGTGAAAAATATAATTAATTTGGGAATCAGTTCAACAATTTTCGTTGGGATACAGGTATTTATAACCGTTGATTAAAAAATATTTGGTTGCAATACTAAATACTTTTTCATCCACGGTTTTAAATATTCCAATGAAAATTTTGGAAATCAGTATTTCCAAATGAATTTGGAAAATAATTTCCTCTATTTTTCATCTCCAAATTCAACAGGGCGCTACATCATTGCTTATTATTTCAAGTAGAAAAAAATATGAACAGCGATAAAATATTTATTCGAAACATCTACATCCGAATGCGTAAAACTAACCAAATTTCAATGGGCTTGACATGTGGGAAGAATGGAAGATCACCGACAGCCCAGGCACAAATTAACAAGTTAGTTAGGCAGAAGTATGCCGTGCCAGAAAGGTTTTGTATTCAATCCATGATACGCATGATAAGATTTTTTACTCAATCCATGATACGATTGTACTCAATCCATGATTTTGTAACTTATGAAAAAATTCAAAAATTCAATTTAAGCCGCCATTTTGTTACAGCATAGCATACAGTAGCTCAAAGTTATAATGGAATAGCATTGATATATAAGTTTATACCTTAATAACAAGTTAACCAAAAATCGGTTACTAACATTGTAATTATTTTAAGTAGTATAATTGATATGCATTTATTATCAACAAAATAACGTTAGCAACATTCACATTAAAAACAAAAGAAATTGCATTATATAACAAAACAAGTACTTCAGCCTTAAAGTTATAATGGAACACTATTTAAAATTATGCGAAGTTCACTATTGTAACTTCAGCCAACTTCATTTTCTCTATGAATCTGTACCGTTTAATTTTTTAGTACCCCTGAAACTCTCATTTTAGAAGTTTAGTTTATTTTTCGCACCGCGCGGTAAGCAGACATTGGTTGAACAGAATGAAGCCATAATTATATTATCCAAAGCGGGTAAATCTGTACATGACGTTAGTGTAATTGTTAAACGAGCTCCAACAGCTGTTTTTAGCATCATCAAGTGGCAAAAAATAAGACAAACTTCAATAATTATTTGAAACCGAGTGGTCACTAAATTTTTTCGGAGTCGGATGAACGTTGGCTACTAAAAACTGTTGAGAAAAATCCACATACCAGTGCTCCAAAATTAACATCAGAAGTGAAGAAGTATCTTGGGGAAACAGCCAATCCTAAAGCAGTTCAAATTGTGCTTAGAAAGCATCAATACCATGGACGATTATCTAGAAAAAAGCCATTTGTATATTAAGCAAGGTTAGCATACACAAACGAATGGAGTTCGCCAGAAATATGAAGATTTTTCATTCTAGAAAAAAGTTATATTTACAGATGAAAGTAAATTCAACGTTTTCCAACCAGATGGGCAATCATATGTCTGGCGTGAAACTAATGAAGAGCTCAAGAAGGCCAATCTTCGTCCTACAATTTATCACGGCCTATGTTGAATAATGGTATGGGTGCAATATCCGCTGCTGGACCAGGAAATTTGCATACAGGTATGATCGAGGGAAATACGGACAAAGTAAACTACTTGATTCTCCTAAAAGCAAATGTAAAAGATAGCGCTCGCAAACTTGGAATAGAAGAAGATAAAATTTTCGGTCCCGAACGATCCGAAGGACAAAGCTCATCTTGTGCGCAGTTGGTTGCTCTACCATTGTCCTCATGTGCTTCAAACCCTACCGCAGTGGGCTGATTTGAATGCTATCAAGCACGTGTGGAGTTACTTGGAGACAAAATTTATAAATCATCACATAAAAAATAAAATACAAATCCAAATCGTACGAAAGCGGTCGTACAGCAAAAAGGGCTCCCAACTGCGAGTAAATATTCAAACTCTATTAATTTTTCTTCTAACCTTAAACTTTTTATGAATTCATATTTTGTTCCATTTTAATTTGAGGCTGAAGTACTATTTTTCGTTATGTAATGCAATTTATTTTATTTTTAACGAACGTTGGTTAAAGTTTTTTTATTTATAATAAATATGTATCAATTATACCACTTTAAACAAAATACAATGTTAGTAACAGATTTTTGGTTAATTTGTTATTAAGGTATAACCTTATATGTCCATGCTGTTTCATTATAACTTTGAGCCGTAAAAATCGTTAAGGTACTTACATACATATATCACCTGAAATTCTTAAAAAAAATCCGATAAAAAATGGAGCGCCTGGCTTGAGCAAAATCCAATATGATAGGAAAATTATGCATTATTATTGCTGTAATGCACAATTTTCCTACCAAATTGGATTTTGCTCAAGCCAGGCGCTACATTTTTTATCGGATTTTACATAATCTTAGTAGATTTTGGCGAAAATTATATGATAAGACAACCTTGCATTCGGTTCCTAACTGTAAGACTTCATTGAATTAAAGGGTATCCATGTATTTTTATTGGGAAAAATATTAAATCTGTAAATCCAACTATCTTAATCACTTCTAGTGAACAGCCTTTATGATCTTTTTTAAATTACAATTACAATAGAGGCACAAATCATCCATACATTTTCACATATCGCGATGCTTTAATACTGTTTTAAGGCATGTTTTGAAAAATTTTCGTAACGACCTTTCATTTGCCACATGACTATCTTTGGTAAAAAAATATTTTTAAGATTCACTCTATTATATAGGAAGCCCCCCTCAATAACCTTTAAAAATTTTTTTGATAACTAAACTTTTAAGAGACCAGCACTTTACATCCACCTACCAAGCCTGGTGGTGTTAGCTACGACAGTTGCTGAGAAAAACTTTTTTGAGAGACGTACGGACAGATGAACAATCGGACCGGCGATTTCAATAGGTTGTTGTTACATATAGCGAAAAATACTGTCCTCCAAAATTAAACTTAAAGTTTGAGATTTCATCATTCCAGCAGTTTCTAAATAATCCAATTATTTTTGCAGAAATGGCCAGCCACAACTTCAACACAATTATTTGATGAATTAACCATCCATAAGGCTTTGAAAGTTTTATCTGCATACATCTCAAAATAAAATTTGCTGCTACACCTGACTGGAGTCAATTCCAATTAGATTGTTCATAATAGCCTTACCTAAAACGAAGCAATATCCATTTAATTTTCTCTCTAACACAGAGTTGATAATGAAATGTTACTTAGCAATCTACTTCAATGAATTCAAATCTTCGTTACAATATACTCGTATATACGACTACATGCACAAGAATCAATGGCCGTTGCAGGTAGCAAGTCCTTGTCAATAAATAGGCCACGAAAAAACAAACCATATAACTAACTTGAATTCTATAAGATCCGTTACTAAATTCCTCGAAAAGCCAGTTCATAATGCGGCGTAATTTAAGGGCAAAATGCAAATTGACAACTAACGGCCAGATTTTTTTTGTTTTGAGAAGGATAGCTTGACCATTGTCCACTAACCCAAATTTTCTTAAAGATTAAGCAGGCAGGTTAACTACAAAGTACGTTTTAAAAAAACCACCATCAAACAATTGTATGATGGGATGGACATCACACACACATTTAAATGCATTTCATTCCGTCCTGGGACTCGGTCCAATCAACAGGTAGTGTTTTGCTGCTCCAATTTCATTTAATTCCATCCATAAGGTGAGAAAGGCTAAAGTATTGCTGAACGACCTCCTTATACATTCTTTCCCCTTCGTACAAGAAAATATGGCAGGCAAAAAAGCGTTCTAATTCAGTTGATTCAATATTAAAATTCATTTCCCAGGAACCATCCAGGTAAGAATTATTTGAATATTAAAATTTATCCGCGGACTGGGATGTATACGGGATGTTTTGGTGCTTTGTCAAACTTAAAGGATATGGTCACTTCGGGTCTAATTTAAATATTTTGATGCATGCTTCAAAATACGATTTTATAGTTGTTGACCATTTCAGCACTACGTGAAGGAGCACTACTCGTCATATTGGTCATGGGAATAAATTTATATTATCCTCAGGTCCCTAATCTTAATCTTTCTTACCACATGATGAGCACCTTTTATCTGTAATTGATGCAAAGAAAGTTATCTGAAATATTGAATGTATGAGTATTTCGATGTCTGGCGATTGAGTGATTGATTCTCAATGCAAAGTGTCGAAAAATATAACAATACATGAAAGGTAGACAAGAATATTTGTATGTACAATATTATAAATTTTACACAAGCAAGTATATATATTCTTGTTGATCATCCTGTAATTCTCGAATACCTCAAGTTCACAGATAAAAAGCTTAGTATAAGCAACACAATTCGACACCATTTGAAAATACAGACCCATATTTTATTGCTGTAAAATCTAACATTGCAAAAGAATTACCAGAAATAAAAATATGTTAGGCAAGAAGAACCAAATAGCTCCAAATTATTGACACGTTGTTTGATTATTCAAAAAGAATGTTTCTACACTGAAAAAAATTTGAAGCAATGACAAGTTCAACCCGAACTTAACAGTTAATTATAGGGGAAAAATTCGAAGAAATTCACAGTCATTGAGATAGCTTCAGTTGAAAATTTGTAGAATTGTTTTGGATGGGATTGAATTTAAGGTATATAAAGGGCGGTCCAACCAAAACGCATGATGTTACTTTTAAATAAAACTAAAAGTTTTCAGAGAATTATGTTAATATGTTTTATTATAATAGAAGGATCTATGGCAATTATGCGGTAAAACAAAATATTGCCCAAGTAATTGCCACGGCTACGGTGGCATACTCTATCCTATGGTCCACATTTTCAATGACTCAGAGACATAATTGAGGTTCAATGTGGTTAATTTGCTAAATCATCTCATCCTTTAGCTCTTGAATTGTTCTTGGCTTATTGATGTACTCTTTTTCTTTTGAATATCCCCAGAGAAAGAAGTCCAACGGTGTCAAATCACAAGATCGTGGCGGCCAATTAACATCGCCACAACGTGAGATAAGACGGCCATTGAATTTCTTGCACAAAAGAGCCTAGTTTCGTTGGCTGTGTGACCACTGGCGCCGTCCTGTTGGAACCAAATTTCGTCCAGGTCCATAACCTCAATTTCTGGCCACAATAAGTCCATTATCATCTCGCAAAAGTGAACACCATTCACGGTAACTGCTTGGCCGTCCTTATTTTCGAAGAAGTATGGCCCGATGACACCGCTAGCCCATTAACCGTACCAAAGAGTCACCCTTTGTGGATGCATCCACTTTTCAACAATCACTCGTGAGTTCTCATTTTCCCAAATGCGGCAATTCTGGCTGTTGACGAATCCACTGAGGTGAAAGTGTGCCTCGTCACTGAAGATGATTTTCTTTGTGAAGTCACCATTCTCTTCTGTCCATTCAACCAACCATTCGGCGTATTGCCGACACTTGAAATAGTCAGTAGGCTTCAGCTCTTGAGTCAATTGAACCTTGTAAGCGTCTAAATTCAAATCTTTATTCAAAATTCGCATCAGTGATGTTCGTGAGATGTTCAATTGTTACTGCTACTGCGAACAACAGCAATGTTTTCCGCAGAATGAACTGGGCGAGCATGCACAGGTGATTTCACATTTCCTACAGTCCCGTTTTGCTGGAAATCGCGCACAAATCTCCCGATTGTGGACACACTTGGAAGTGCCAAGTGGTTCAATTGGGTTTTGATTATGCCAATGTTCTGAAATACTATATGTCTTTATAAACTTAATATTGGTAGATTAAAGAAACGCATTGGCATTTGAACTTAAATTTCCTATGTTCTTCTTTTCTTTTGAAGCTTTTAAGGTTTTGTCTTAAAATACAAGACCCTATTGAAATTTTATTTGTATGTCCAAGCAGTTTTTCTCCGAAACCATAAAAGCTACAGCCATGAAACTTTGTGGAAAGGTCAGATGTGATGATTTCTTGAAAGTCTTGAGCTCCAATAAATTTTCAGAGAGTTTCAATGGGGGTCTGCACATATAGTGGAGTGATTCTTAAACATTTTTTTTTCGTCAACGGTAGTCATATAGCGTGTCATATGAAAGGCCTTTCCAAACAGATCTTTCCAAAAATGTTTTAAAACTGAGAGGGACAGAAGAAGGGAAAATGTAGAAAATTCTCGTATTTTTGATTTTTCAAATCACAGGTGTGCAATCTTTCGTAGTTGAGTTCTGTGACACATGAACGGGCGGACAGACAGATTGCGATTTTAGTAGAGTTTTATCAAGTTATTTCACATCAGCGACCTCGAGTGCTAGATGACTTTCGAAAGAAGGTCCTCCTCAAACTACCTGGGTTACTTTGAACAATGCCTGATTTTGCGTTAAATATACGCAGAATGCTTCAATATAGAGTGCTTAATTTTTGCGGAAGAGCACCCACAATATGAAGCAAGTTGGGTTAACAGAACTACGCTCATGTCAGAAGGGTTTTTTAGTTAACCTACAATATGCAGATATGTATCGTAGAATGATTTAATTCAAGAAAAACTTTCATAACGTGCACCAAAAATATATTCTTGCTACACAAGAACTTCATCTTATCCAGCCAACATTTTGTTCCAATGTTGCTAAAATCATTGAATGACCTCAATCTTAAATGTATTTTTGTTATTCATCTTACCTGAGAATTTGGAGAAGATCTCATCGAAGGTGTAGTGTCCGGTTCGATGGAAAGCCCATGTGGTAGTAAAATCGTATATGATTGTTGTAATTGGAGAGAATTCAAATGGCTATAACTTCTGTGAATTTTATTGAAACTTATAGAGTATAAGTATCTTTTAAAGAACTACTTAAATGGCTGATTTCATCAAAAGTACAAAGAATTTCAACCTCTCACTTGTTTGTGATTGGATGTACCCCCATGATTTTTAGGGCTTTGTGAAAGAAATTTTACAAAACACGTACTAGTTCTACGTTCTGTCTGTCCGCCCGTCCATCCGTCTGTCCAATGGTCCATCTTCTCGCCTATCCTGCTCAAAGCTCAAACTTTGTGAAAAGGTCAGAAGTGGTGGTCTCTCAAAAGTTTAGGTCTTATCACACATTCCAAAATTTTTCAAGAGAGTTTCTCTTGACGAACTGGCCATTAAACATTTTTTTCATCAAATGTAGTCGAGTAGGCCATCAGATGAAAGGTTTTACCACTTTCAGAATCTGAAAAAACCTCAATTAATGCATTAGGGGGTTCAGGGGGAGGCAAAATATACGAACAATATTTATGTTCCCTCCCCTCGCGATTGGACACCTTTGAGGTGAAAATCTGAAAAAACGCAAATGTAGGTCTTTATGAGTACAAGTCAGTAATCAAAATTCAATAAATTCTGTTAATAAGAGTATGATATGTAAATTTTAAATTTTCCCCCAAAAATCAAAACGGTGCCCTTAAACACCTTAAAGTTTTACAGTCATGTAGGTTGATATATGACCTACGAAATCCATGCGAGTCAATTCATAATAAAATGAGTTATCGGTATTTCAATGGTATGGAATTATAACAACAATAGCACGTGTTGAAGGCTCATGCATATTTCAAATTAACCTAAGCACTTTATTTTCTTCAGGTTTTCGTGAAAATATAAGTAAAAGTGCTTAATTTGAACTTGTTTAATTGGCCGAGCATTCAGAAAAATTATTTAACATTGCCAAAATGGTACTTTTGAAAGAAACTCTGCATCTTTTAGATAAATTTAAATAATTTGTTATGCAAGTATTGGATGAATAATTCATGTCATCGATTCATGCATTCCTAAAACTTGTTTCTAACCATGGGATGTTTACAAAACTCTTCTGGTAGGAGCACTCTCCTACATACTCGACTTGTTTCACCTCTCATATTCAGCAAATCATTAATAGATCCAATCAAGCGTTAATAGCACATACCTTAAATTTTGAAGTATGGGAAAAATAATTCAAATTTATTCAATGCTCTCATTTAAAACAGCCGCCATTTTGCCTTAGGATTACGGATGTCATTTTGTTTTAAGATTACTCATGATACCTATCATTCCTGGAACTTTCATGCAAATCCTAGCAAACCGGTAGTGCCTGAGTTGGTAAAAAGCGCATATTGTTCCATATCCATATGATTCCATAGTAGTCACATATTCGTACAGCGCTTCTTGTTGCAAAGTAATACAGGAAAATTCAAACCTCCATAATTTCGTTAAATACTATTCGATCTTTTTGAAACTTTCAGGGCGGGTTAATATTATCAATAACCATTTGTGTGTAAAATTTTATTTGTATTTATAGGTACCATTACGGTTTTATTCAAGAAAAACTTGATTGAATTTCGACCTCTGGCGTTTTTTTTTTGTTATGTTACTCATAAAAGCTGGATTCATGTTTTTTCAGATTTTTCAAATTAAAGGTCTGCAATTGCAAGGGGGTACGCGAAAATTTTGTACACTTCCCTTTCCCCTGCCCCCCTCAGTTATGATACCTAAATTTTAAGACCTGTTTTGAAAAAATCTCATTGAAACCTATCCACTTTCACTCTACTCAACTACCAATGGTGAAACGAACATTTTGAAGGATTACCTCTCTATATGGAGAGACCCCCCTTAAAATTCTCGGTAAAAGTTGTCATCCCAACACTTTCAAGAAGTCACCACTTCTGATCTTCCCACAAATTTCCGTGACATTTATAATTTCGGAGAAAAACTGCTGTGACCTACAGATGGACAGATGGGCACGGGTCGTGATTTCAATAGGGCTTTGTATTTTAGTACAAAACCCTAAAAATGTTGTCTTCTCTCATGAGTTTAATATTATTAGAAGTAAAGAGTTTTCACCGCAAGGCCGGAAACAATATTTAAAGCGATTAATCTAGCCCTTGAGTTTGAATCAGCCTCAGAGATAGATTAAGTTTACCATGTCAAAGGAGAAATGAATATTTCAACGATGGAAATGGTATGAATTACATTAATCCAATCCATTTGATGCAAAGGAAGATTGCTATAGCCATAAGTATATTCCAAAATTAATAATCAGTTACAACAAAACTACAATAACTCGAAATAAAATTATCATATATAGAACTAAACCATCGTCAAATCAAACCAAACTATCGAATCTAATTCAAAATATTCCTAAAAGACCACAATAAGACTCAAATAGAAAATTGTCCAAATTTCTTGATTGAGACAACTAAACACGTACATACGAGTACAAGTATAAGATGACTAATTCATAGCCATTAAATTAGGGAAATTAGATTGAAGCAACCAAATGGAAGCATTTCAAAAAAGCAGACAGATCAAAATGTAGAAGACTCTTACAATATTGTAGAAGTTATTTCAGAATCATTCCGAGATTGAAATTTAGATAATGTAAATAAAGACAGTAAAATTAATATAAAAACTGAATCAAATTTTGAAGACGCAGTACCAGAACCAAAAACTGAAAAACAATCAATATTAATCATAAAACGAATTATGAAAAGCAAGCTTGCTCTTAAAATTACAAATAAAAAGTTCTATATCCGCACAACTAAGCTAGATAATCATATAATTATTGTAGAGAATATTAGATTAGGAGGTACAAGAAATGAAGGAATACAATGCAGTGAAACTTTTAAATAGACGTTTCAATGAAAAAGACTATCTATTAAAAAAGTGCACGATTTAAAAATATTTTATTTTCTTCAAAAGTAGTCGGATCTTG
>OZ017739.1:182763040-182993040 GCA_963969285.1 Odontomyia ornata | reverse complement strand
CCTCGGTACCGATAAGGCAATTTTAACACTTGTTTTGAAAAAATCTCATTAAGACCTTTCCAATGACACCCTACTCGACTACCAATGTTAAACGTTTTTTTTGAGGGGTCACCTCCCTATATGGGGAGCCCCCCTCCCCTTAAACCCCTTTGAAAAATTGTTTTACCCTTGAACTTTCAAGAAGTCACCACTTCTGACCATTCTACATAGTTTCAATAGTTTCATGGCTGTAGCCTCTATAGTTTCGGAGAAAAAGTGCTGTGATATACAGACGGACGGGCGGACAGACGGACACAGGTCGTGATTGCAATAGGGTTTGTATTTTGGTACAAAACTCTAAAAACTATCATCTTAAAGTGATTGTTTAGATTGATTAAAAATTGAATTCGAAAGTACTTAATGTACAACCGTATAAATAGAAATCATTACTAGAATAAGAAATACTGATCTATACTAAGACAAAAAAAAATTATATACATAAAAAAAACATGAGATCTGAATTATAAATAACAAATGAATATTATTTGAAATTTTCTTACCTGGGAGGATGAGAGTGTAATGCATGGAACGTGAACATACTTAAAATATCATTTTTAATGGATAATATTTCGAATTTAGTTGTTGATAATATTTCACGCTAGTACATTTAACGATTAAATTCTGCATAGTCAAGCTTAACGCTAGTATATAGTTAAGTTTAGAATCACTTTATCATTATCATCTACAGAGCAATGGGTTATGTTTGCGGTGTTTACCCGGCATCAATCTCGTATTTTTTTCTTATTCAGGATGGCACTAACATACACAAAATTGTCCACACTTTTCAGATTATAATCTACCATGGTAAGATTTTGTTGGATTGACGTTTCTTCTTCGTTTGAGTCATGAATTTAGTTTTTGTTTCATTAACACGTAAGTTAATTTGATGCACATCAGATTGTAGGCTCAAAATGCTTATTTGGCATGTAAGATTGAATGTGCCATAACATTGATATCGTCAACATATGCCACCAATTAAGTAAACTTCAGCATTAGGGCTCAAAAGGTTCCAGCTGTGGTCTCCTGATGACGTGTTCCAGCGCAATACTAAAGAGCATTGGGGCAAGCTTATCCCCTTGTTATTAGGCTGATTCCATTATGCAACTGTCTACTGGTTCACCGTTTACTTTGATCTGGGACTCTGTGCTCACCAGCGTGACGTTGACCATATGGACTAGTTTTATTTAGATACCAAGGCCATGCATTATTTTGTACAGCGCACTTCTGTCGACACTGTCATATGCCTACTTAAAGTCTGTAAAGAGTTGGTGCATTTCAATTTTATATTCCCAGCACTTTTGGGCCCGTGCTTAAGTGAGAATAATTGGTCTATAGTAGACCCTCGACGTCGAAAGCTTAGTTGATACCCCCATATAATGCTTTCAAAGTAGGGCTTAAATTTATTTTTCTATGATTTTTTTTTTTGTGGTAGGGAGGTGAATGCTATTTAGGCACAGAGTGTGGGACTCCCATGCGCGACTGGACTACCCACTAAACACCTCCCCTGTCAACCTGAGAACTCAGCCTGGAACCGTTTGACACATTACTTCGGGCCAGGTCTCGTTTTGTTACGCCGTGGGGCGCCTTCAAGCTGGGGGTCCCTTTCCTAGAGGGAGGGGAGAGGGGAAGAGGAAATGCCAGAAGAGCGATCCCCCAGCCCCAGCGCCCCCGGCTGCTGTGAGTCCCTTTTATATTTTAGGACTGCCCGAGCATAATGTGCCACCTGGTTCCATTTGTCAACCGATTCGAGCATCACCGCAACTATATTATCCGGGGTGAGCTCTCCCGTCTCCCTGTAGAGTTCCCTTTGCAGCGTGACCCATTTTGTACACACAAAAAAAGGTGTGACAGGCATTGTCCTCCTCTCTTGGGCAAAACCGACAATCGGGAGACCGTGACTTACCGATCTTGTGCAGGTAAGACTGAAAACACCCGTGCCCGCTCAAAATCTGGGTCAGATAGAAGTCAGTCTCACCATGCCTTCAATTCAGCCACGGTCTCACATCCGGGATGAGGTGCGCTGTCCACCTTCCTTTCGTGCAATTCACCCAAGACTGCTGCCAATCGTTGAGCGAGCGCTGTCTCTCCTCGCGGACAACTATCTCCCTCGCATCCTCGTTTCGGCGCAGGTAAATAGCGCGGCGCTCTCTAGCAAGGAGGGCAACAGGTATCACGCCTGCAATCACTCTCACCGCCGAGTTGGAGACTGTTGGATACGAAGGTGCAATTCACAGTGCTCCGTACCTGTGCCAAACGTTTTCGGTATACATCCTTGCTGAGAGCGTCGCCCCATACCTCTGCTCCGTACAGTAGCACTGACCCTACAACACTCATCAAGAGGCGTCTTCTTGATGGGCTGGGTCCCCCTACGTTGGCCGTAAGTCAACTCAGAGCCGATACTCCCGAAGCAGCTTTCTGAGCCGTTGCCCTGATTTGCTCAGAGAAACTCATCTTCGAGTCGATCAGCAGCCCCAGGTACTTCACCGCTGGCTTCGATTCGATTTGTATGTCTCCAATACTGATCAACCTTACTCTAGGGATTCTCTTTTTTGTCAAGATGACCACTTCGGTTTTCTCCAGTGCTAAACTCAGCCCGCGGGCAGTCATCCAGTCCCTCACTCGGCGCATTAGCATACCTAGCCTAAGTTGCGGTTGTTCAACGGTGCGTCCAGCGACCAGAGCCGCAACATCATCCGCATAGCCGACCAAGCGCGACTCATCTGGCATCTCAAGTCTCAGTAGCCCGTCGTAAGACACGTTCCACAGGTCCGGACCAAGGATAGATCCCTGGGCAACACGCGATGTAATTTCCATCCTTCGTTGGCCCTGTGTCGTATCGTAGAGCAGTCTTCGGTCCTTCAGGTAGTTCCTCAAAAGCCGCATTAGATATTCTGGAACTTGAAAAGAGTTTTCCAGCGTGTCCAGAATATCCACCCATCTAGCGGAGTTGAAGGCATTCCTGACGTCGAGTGTCACCAATAGGACGATCCGTCACTTGGTGCGACTATATGCCTCTGCCTTTTGGACCGCGTTCACCACCTCTGCAACCGCATGAATGGTAGAACGTCCTGCTCTAAAGCCGTACTGCCGAGGAGATAGGTCCCTAGCAGCACGAATCGCGTCAGTGAGTCTTCCCTTGATGAGTTTCTCTAGCACTTTCCCAGCCGTGTCTAGCATGCATAACGGGCGGTATGCAGACGGCGATCCAGTATTTCCCTTCCCCTTGCTGATCAGCACGAGCTTCGCCACCTTCCATCGTACCGGGAAAACCCCGTCCCGTAGGCAAGCGTTGAATGTGCTGAGCAGCAAGTCAGGACAATGGTGATAGACGAGCCGCAACACCTCAGCTGGAACACCATCTGGACCTGGAGCCTTCCTCGCTTTCAAGGAGAGGACTGCCTCCTCCAGTTCCAGCTGTGTAAAGAGGGGGGACTCTACTGCTGTTTCACCATAGACAGCGTCAACACGGACGGGATGGGCGGGTAGGAGTCCCCGCACTATCGTGTCCATCTTTTCCGCGTCATGTATACAAGGCTTCCGTAGGGCACCAAGTTTCCCCATGACCAGCTTGTAGCCAAGGCCCCACGGATCCTGGTTCACATCGTCCACTAGCTCTTGCCAGCAGCGAGCCTTGCTACTGTTGATCAGTTTGCGAAGGCATTTCCTGGCCGACTTATATGCTGCCATCTAGTTACATGCCTCGTCACGGCTCCACGCCCGTTGAGCCTCACGCCGAAGCTTGTGACACTCCCTCCGCTTTTCAGCGATTTTAGTAGACCACCAGTACACTGGGGGTTTGCCATGCCGGGGTCTTCGACGGAGCATAGAAGAGCAGCAAGCAGTCGTAATGATGCTCATAGTAGAGTTCACCACGTCTTGAGCTGCCAGTTCTTCCGTCCCCTCCAAAGCTCCCTGTAGCGGCTCACCTGCTGTCAGAACCTTGACGAACCTCTCGACGTCCATCCTTCCGATGTTCTATCCAGTTGTAGAAGGCCGAGAGCACGGACGTCAGGAGACAGCATCACTTATCTCAAGCAGAATGCACTGATGATCACTGGCTGAGTAGCCCTCTAATACTTTCCAGTTGTGTATCCTCTGTACTAAGGACTCCGAGGCGAATGTCACGTCCGGTATGGTTCCCTCACAGCCAATACGGCGGGAAGTCGGCGTGTTTCCGGAGTTTAGTACGACGAGGGCCGTCTTGGCCGCCATTTCCAGGATTCGTTTCCCCCGCGGATCCATCTGAGGCATGCCCCATTCGATTGCTTTAGCATTGAAGTCGTCCCCAACGAGCACTTTGCCCTCTGCATTCGAGCCAGCGCCCTCCAAAGCATTAAGCTTGGCTTGGAAAGATGATATCGACTCGTTAGGCGTTAGGTACACACTAAAGAAGGTGATCCCTGAGCACCGAACCCACACGAAACCATTCCCCCGTCGACGACTCTCCGCCTGAAAGTCACTGTTCCGAACCCAGATGGCGGCAGTACCAGTTTCATCAGAATACCATGATGTAGGACTTTTATTATGGTGTCGCTCACTCAGCAGCAAGAAGTCGGCTTTCATGTCTCTCGCAAACTGCTCAAGCAGATTTTGGGCGGTTGAACTGCGGTGTAGGTTTAGCTGCAGGATGCGGGTCATCGGAGCTCTGATTTTGCCTTGGCTAGGGCTTCCTGGAACACGCAGCATTTTCCTGATCCCAAGACGTGTCCAAAATCAAGTTTTGGATCAGCATCCTTGCAAAGAATACAGTGTGCCTCTTTCGTATACTCTTTGCTTTTATGTCCCATTTCACCGCATTTGCAACACAGGGAACTCCTATCGGGTCCTTGCATACTTGTGTGGTGTGACCATAACCAAGGCATTTGAAACATTGAAGAGGCGTTGCTCTTCGCCGTATCCTACAGACAACCCACCCTATTCGTACTTTGCCCTTGTTCAGGAATTGTTCGGCGTCCTTTTCGGTCAAGTCAACTATGGCCATGCGTTGTGCCCTGTTGTTTTCTGGTGTCAGTCTCGCTTTGATCCTTCCCACGCTAGGGAACTCCTTTTTGATGGCCTCTTCTACCTCAGCCAGATCCGTCACGCAGTCTATGTCTCGTATTTCGATCGTTGCCATCGGCTCGAGCGGGGCAATAGTTGCGCTTTTGCCGAGGACTTACTTTACTGCGTCACAGAATGCTTCTTTATTGCCGGCCTCTGCTCCGAATTCGACCAGTATGTGGCCCCACCACGTTGGTCGTACTACTTTAATGGTAGTATTGGTGTCTTCGGGCCTTACGTTTCCCCTGATGTCCCGCAGTACCTCCGCGTAGGATCGGCCATCTTGGGGCTTTACAAGCAGTGCCTGCTGCCGGGGTCTTTGTCGGGGCTTCTGCCTATCCTGCTTTGCATCAGGTCCTTTTTGTAATTGGGCGTCCGTACGAACTTTACTTTCTGGCTTTTTTTGAAGGAGTTTTTTTGTGGCTTTCTTCGCTCCTTTTGTAAGCACTGTCTGGAACCCCTGATCTAGTGCTCCACGCCCTTCCAGTGCCTCTTTCTTCCTTCATTCTTTTATACCGATCTCCTTCGATTGGGCTAGACGCCATTCTTTTATTGACTTTTAATGATGGAGCTATCTGCACGTCGCCTTTAAATTTCGTCCCAAGCGCCTCTTTAGCCTTCTGTTCATCTTCGGCCCTTAACCAGCTCCTCCGATAGTGCCCTATGCGATCTAGGAGCTCCTCTAGTTCAAGGAGCCCTTCCTTTGCTGCTTTGCTGATTTTTGGGGAGTCGCATGCAGCTTGTATTCTTTTCAGAATATCTCCCGCTTTTCGGAGTAGTCTTTCTTCTTCGTATCGCTGGGCCGCAGTTGTACCTTGCAACCATCCTTGGGAGACGTTATTGCGTTCCGTTTCCGAGTGCAGTACTTCCGCCACATTTTCAACTTTGGCGGTGCAATAACGCGGTGTCTGGTCACTCTTTGCTTTTAGTGCCGTAATCTCCTCGTTGGCTTCTGGATTTTTCGTTGCAATGTCGGGGTTTGCGACCCTTGCATCGGTCGCTTCGGTAACGATCGCAGTAGTGACAATCGAATTTTTGGTGCTCTTTTTGTTATCTCCCACCGCTCGAATACCTGAAGTGTCCTGCAGAGTTTCCCGTTTCTCCTTAATAGGACGCTCGGGCGTTCGCATCATTTTTTTGCTGCGCCCGAACGCCGCAGGAATCTCAGTCTGTATTCTCCGTTTTTCGTCCGTCTTCACTGTCGTTGTGTTAGTCTTCGTTTTTGTCGTTATTAGTACCGTTCGCGATGTACTGTTGACATCGTGGCTGCAACCGCTGGTTGCGTCGTCGTTATTATTTTTCGTTTCTTTTTGTGGGTATTAGTGGTCTTTTGATTTTGTTTGCTCCAGTTTTGTTGGGTCCCCCCTCAGAGCCGCTATCACGGTTTGTGTGTGTAGTCACCTTTTTGGTCCCATGGTTATCTTTGCAGAGCAGGGAGGCCATGCGAGGGTTGGCACAAGCCCTTATGGGGACAAGTGCTCAGAGCCAGAGCAGCGCTAATCAGGAGTCCGTCTCAACCGAACCTACACCACCAACCCAATGGTGCGAACTTCGAACGTACTCCGAGGCCTGCCAAGGTTTTACCAGGACGGAGACGGTATGATAGTTGAATTGGAGCCGTTTACACACGAGTTTCGCCTTGGCGCTACTGTGCAAAGCAACTAGGTCCAAACCATCACATCCGCCAGCCCAAACGTCATTTCCAGTTCGTTGTCCAAAGCGTAGTCCAGGTCCAATCAGAGTCGTTACCTCATCCCAGGAGGGAACCTCACGGCGCCCCCCATATCCTCGGGTCCGTGGGGGCGGCGCTCCCCAAAGAATGCCAGCCTCCAAGAGTGCTCTTGTCGACCGGCATTCTCCCTGCGGGAATTTCCTCGGGTACGTGGGGGCGGAACTCCCCAAAGAACGCTAGCGTCCAAGATTACTCTTGTCGACCGGCATTCCCCATGCGGACTCCTCGGGTACGTGGGGGCGGAACTTCCCAAAGAATGCTAGCCTCCAAGAGATCTCTTGTCGACCAGCATTCCCCCTGCGTTTCTATGATTTTGGCGAGCACTTTGAAACACGTGCACAGCAGAGGGATGCCTTTATTGTTTTCACACATAAACTTGTCTCCGTTGTAATGTGCGGGATATATTATACTTTTTCGCCACTCCCCTGATAACTTCTCCTCTGACCATATGTTGCCTATAAGCTGATGCAGAAGATACTTGGATGGGGACCTCTGCTCTGGAGCACTTCTGCTAGTATTCCGTTTATAAAAAGAGCCTTATTTTTTCTGATGTGACGTAAAGCAGTCTGGTTAATGGTGTGACTTAGACCTCTCGAACTGCTTCGGGTATGTTCACAGCTTTAGTCATTGATGGGCACGCTGCGAATAACTTTTGGAAATATTGTGACTAGGTTACCAATGAGTGCTTCTTGTACACATTTGCAAAGGCTTGTTTGTGGATTGAAGCCATTTCTTTGTTATTTAATAGAGGTGCTAGTCAATCTGGCTTCATGCTGGTCATGTTTTTGTTTATCTGTTGTATCTTGGTCGTGAGGGTCAGTCGTTTCTTCCTTAAGCACAGAAATCTATAATAAGACCTGTGTTGTGCTATGGGTGTGAAACATGGTACCTAACCCAAGCACCCCCAAATATTGTATATTGAACGCCTTTGCGTGACAGATAATGAGGCGAATAATTGGAGAAGAGCTACATGGGAGCCAATGACGAATTCGATACAACCATGAGCTGTATGAAATTTTTGATAAGCCTGAGGTCTCAACGATTGTAAAGCTGCGGAAGCTGCGATGGGCTAGCCACATGAATCGTATGGGTGAACAATGGATACCCAAAAAGGTATTCGCTGGAAGAACTGAAGGGCGAAGACTAGTTGCGAAACCGAGGAAACGCTGGTGTGACTCAGTCGACAAAGACAGTTCATCGCTGCTCGGATTTTGAAATTGGAGGACGCGGTCAATGGACTGAGGCAGTTGGAGACGCTACTTGCAGGAAGCGAAGGCCCGAGAAGGGCTGTAGTGCCACGAAGAACGGGAGCTAAATCATGGCACAACGCTATCCTGGCCCAGATTTATTATTACACAAATCTCGCATGAAAAAATTTGTTTAAAGGGAAGGTAGTTTCGAGATGCACCCATATTAGCATCGCGTATCAACTCATGAGTGTGCATCAACTCACACGACAACAGTTGGTCGATAAGACAACACATGGGAGATGTTATCGTATTCTGAGCTAAATCATCATATAAGGTACTCTCATTTGCGATTGTTATTATGTGTAATTTTGATTGCCTTAATAGCTTAGCGTAATTTCCTTGAGTTTCCAGTGCAATTTGTCAGATAACTTACCTAAGGTTATGCATGACGGTCTCTATAATTTAAATCTTCATATGAAAAAAATTCAACTATATTTGAGGTTTTACCCCAGTTTTTTCTCGAAGTGTTGTGTTGCAAGAATTGGCCCCGATGCATCCTCTTCTGTTTCAACATGATGAAGGTCCGAAATATTTTTCGCAACAAAAAATGTTGTCTTTTTAAAATGCCCAAGTCGTTACAGACAAGTCAGTTTTAGGGGATTTATAAGATCAGTTTTACAAAATACTAAAAACTTTAGTTAGCGTATGCTAAGTTATTTTATATGAAAGTTGTTAGATTTTAGTTTTCGTTCGAGTTTTGCATACATATAAAGAATATTTTCTTATGTTTTATTTTTTGCTTAGTTATTTGATTTCAAAAAATGATATACTCGTATTGAAGGATTGCTTGATTTAAAGGGTTTTTGTCATGTATGTATATAAGTTTCAACTGTACAACTAAGTCAACTTTTCAGCTCACAGAATAATTTTCAATAAATTTCTTCCTCTCTCCCTCTCTCTTATACATTGGCCACTGGAACCTCTAGCGATCTTTTAGAGAAATCATAATAGTTCATACCGGCTGCACATATTTTTAAGAAATACTTCAAGGGAAACGAATGATAAATCATTAAATTGGACTATTGTCACTTTACGTTGACCTATTTCCTTGAGCACTGCAACTAGTACAAAAGCCAATTGTTTGCAGTGATATAGCTTCTAAAGTTGATTTGTTTGTTTGAAGCCAAATTACATTCAATTGATAAATATGGCGAGGTAACTGATAATTTTAACCGAAGAGAAAAAGGGCATTGTATTCAGCGCATTATGAGCTGAAACAAGAAAGCGTGGGAGCTACGATAAGAAAACCTAGAGCCTGTTCTTTACTGCTAACTTTATTCACATGGAAAAGTATCTCAAACGATTAGCATAATGAGGGTATCGAAAACAATGCATTTTTCTATAGCGCAAATACTCCATGTTAATTGTCTCGTTTTGAAATTAATCACATATTATCGTAAATTATTGTCACTCAGATGATCAAGTAGGGTAGCATGTCTACAAAGTTCATTGTTTATCGAGTGAAGCTTATCATGCAGTTTGTTAATGCGCTGATTTCAAATTATATCAAGACTTTTTCTTGAATATAATTACTGATTAATTACGTAGTTATTATTTCAAATAAATTAATTGATATCCTTCCATCGGGAATGTTTAATGTTCCCTCTTAGAAGGAAATAAGGTTTTAGATGGCTACGACTAATACTCATTCAATTTTACTAACGTATGTTTCAGACATAAGAAATGGATGAAAATCATAAAAGATTAGTGTTCATCGTACCCCTTCTTGGGCATTGTATACAAACTACTTAAATCATCAATAAGCAAGTTTTATGCGTTCACGTTCTTTGAACCTTCGGCAAGACTCATGTTTAAATTGCGTTACCGGACATTGTCTCTTCAGCACTGATTCAGAGGAGTGGACTGACCCCTGGTCAACTCTGGAATTGAAAGGTACATTAGCATTTCTTTAAGTTCAACTTACTACACTTGAAGGCACTGTATAATATCATGAGCCCCAAATGAGTGACCCTTCCTCCGATTAGGCCAAGGTAAGGTATTTGTGAATTAGTTTTTATGCTAATATTCTGATAAACGAGTGACGATTTTAGAGCATTTTTTTCATGACACACAATTCAAAAGGGTCGGAAGGGTCATCAGTTACCTGGACTCGTTTAAATTCACTTTCAAGTGACTTGCCTAACATTGGGATGAAGCAAACATTATTATCTGGATAGGTGTCTTTGAGATTGAAAAAATGTCTCAACAATCCCTTGAAACCTTATAAGTGTTCATTCTAATTAGATTTCTACGTATGATTGTAAGGATAATGTAAGATGTTGGGAATTTTCTTATAAACGAATGGGAAAAACCATACAATATGTATAAAAAATTAGTGATAGTAAGAGGGAGGTCAACTATTTTCTAAATAGGCCGGGTTAACAGTGACGGAGTTATTCATCCAGGTAGGCATCCGTTAAACAAATCATTTCCAGTATATATACCGAATTACAACATTGAAATAAGTTGGGCAGACAGAACTACGTTCATTTCAGAAGGGTTATTTATTTAACTTACAATATGCAGATATGTATTGTAGAATGATTTAATTCAAGAAAAACGTTGATGACGCGCACGAAAATATATTCTTGCTACACAAGAACTTCATCTTAACCAGCCAACATTTTGTTCCAATGTTGCTAAAATCATTGAATGACCTCAATCTTAAATGTATTTTTATTATTCATCTTATCTGAGAATTTGGAGGAGAGCCAATCAAAAGTGTAGTGTCTGGTTTGATGGAAAGCTTATGTAGTCGAAAAATTATATATGATTGTTGTAATCGGAGGAAATTCAAATGGCTATAACTCCTGTAAATTTGATTGAAACTTATAGAATATAAGGATCATTTAAAAAACTACTTAAATGGCTGATTTCATCCAATTTGATGATAATAATACAGTTTCGCTGACGAAAATAGTAAATCCTACTATTATTAACAAAGAAAAACGAATTTCAACCTCTCAGTTATTTGTTATTAGATGAGCCTCAATGATTTTTCAGGCTTTGTGAAGGAAATTTTACAAAAACATACTAGTTTCACGTCCTGTCTGCCCGTCCGTCCATCCGTCTACCCAGCGGTCCGCCTGCCCACTTATCCGTGGGACACAAGAAGTTTCTTCAAAAACTATAGAAGCTACATAGCTCATACTTTGTGAAAAGGTTTGAAGTGGTGGTCTCTCAAAAGTTTAGGTCTTATCAATTGTTCAAAATTTTTTAGGGGGGTTCTCCTTCATAACGAAATGATCGTTAAAGATTTTTTCATCGAATGTAGTCGAGTACGGTACCAAATGAAAGGTTTTAGCACTTCCAGAATCTGTAAAAATGTCAATTAATGCATCAGGGGGTCCAGGAGGAGGCAAAATGTTTGAACAATAAAAGTTTTTGTGTCCTCTCACCCCGCGATTGGACACCTTTGAGGTGAAAATCTGAAAAAAATCACAAAGGTAGGTATTTATGAGTACGAAATTCAACAAATTCTGTTAATAAGAGTATGATATGTAAATATTAAATTTCCCCAAAAATCAAAACGGTGTACTTAAACTTCTTAAAATTTTACAGTTTTGTGGGTTAATATAAGACCCTTTAGCCTACGAAATTTTATGGGAATCAAGTCATAATAAAGTGAGCTATTTGTAATGCATGGAATTACAAGAACAATAGCACGTGTTGATGGTTGATAAATATTTCAAATTGACCTATGTACTCTAATTTTATTCAGATTTTCATGAATATATAAGTAATAGTGCTTAATTTGAGCATGTTCAGAAAAATTATTTAAGCTTGACAATATGGCGCTTGGTATGTATGTAGGTACTTATGAAAGAAACTCTTTTTAGAGAAATTTAAATAATTTGTTATGCAAGTATTTGATGAATAATTCAAGTCATCGATTCATGCCATCCGAAAACTTGATTTTAGCCCTATGATGTTAACAACGCCTTTCTGGTAGGAGTACTCTCCTACGTACTCGACTTGTTTCACCTCTCATCTTCAGCTATTCATTAATAAATTCAATCAAGCTCTCAAGCTACTCAAATTTCTTCAATGTTCTCATTTAAAACTAGCGTCATTTTGTTTTACGATTACTGATGTCACTTATTGAACAAATCCTTAAAGATGTTCATTATTATTCCTGAAACTTTCATGCAAATCCTAGGAAACCTGTAGTACTTGAGTTGGTGAAAGGCGCATATAGTTCCATAGTAGTACAGCGAATATTATTGCATAGTATTACAGAAAAATTCAAACCGTCATTATTTCGTTAAATACAATTCCATCTTTTTGAAGCTTTCAGGTCATATTAATCTTATAAATAACCATTTGTGCGTTGCATTTTATTGTATTTGAAGACACCATTACGGTTTTATTCAAAAAAGGGTAAAATTGATAAATAATTCTATTACTAACAAACTTGATCGAATTTCGACTTCTGACGTACTCTTTGTTGTTGTACTCATATATTTTGCGGATGAATGGTGTATAATCGCGAGGCGGGGGCGGTGCTACGCAAAAATTGCGTACATTTCCCTTTCCCCTGCCCCTCTTGGTTGAGACCTGTTTCGAGAAGATCTCATTAAGACCTTTCCAATGGCACCGTATTCGACTACAAATGGTGAAATTTTTTGTTGAAGGGTCACCTCCCTATATGGTGAGAGCCCCCTTAAAATCCCCTGAACAAAATTTTCACCCCAAAAATTTCGAGGAATCACCATTCTGACCTTTCTATAAATTTTCATGGTTGTGACATTTATAATTTCGGAGAAAACCTGCTGTGACGTATAGACAGACGGACGGACACAAGTCGTGATTTCCATAGGGTTTTGTATTTTAGTACAAAACCCTAAAAACGGTGAAAGGACGAAGCTATGAAGAATCGCGCTTCCTTGGAGAAGGGTTTCCAGACGGTCTCTATGGCAGCCAAAGAAGCCGCTTTAAAGGTGAAAAACGATTAATTTCCTCAAGAACTGAAATACAAAGGTTCAACGGTTGCGGCTCAAGAAATCAAGAATAAAAAGTATCGAGCATGCGATGTTCGTCAAATCCAACAGCGGTAGATACTACGCGAATATCCTGCGAGCAATTCAACCTGCCACTAGAACTTGTTCCAGTGACCTGCTGGTGGAATTTGAACCAGAAACTACAAACAAAGTTGCGTTCAGCTATGCAGCCAAAAAAAAAACTTTTGGAGAAAAAGCAACCGCAGCTTCACTCTTGCCTATGCCTCTTGAAATTAGGGACATTGACTACGATATGTATTTGCTCGAAATAGAAGATGCCTGCACATACGTTAACCGAGACAAATATTAAAAGTAAGCGCACTAAACAGTTGATAAGGAAGAAAAAATCAAAATATATTGGGTTATTTCTAGTGTACGGGTAACAGCAATTCCTTTCCGGTATTTCAAGTGCATTTGATGCGAGTATACCCTGCAGGGCTGTCTAGTGGCCAATAGGAGCTTCTTCTGCTACGGTTGTGGCAAAAAAAGAATGAACAGGAGAAAAAATGTCACGTTTACCAAGAAGGCGTAATTAAAGCCAACGCACTTCTGAAATGGGCTTTATCGTAAAAATTTATCAGCATCGGGGTACGCTTGCTCGCACGACTTTCAAGAGGCAGGCAAACTGACTTACTGCTGCTCAGCAAGCTAGATTATAATAGAAGTTCGCCAGCATGGTATCCTGACGAACTGTTGTCAGCTGGGTTCGGAAAAGCGTTCACTTCCAGTTGCAAAGCCAGGGACAAGGAAATGGTTCCTTTAGTGTAAACCTAACATTGGATGAACCCTTGCCATCTTTTCAATCTAGACTACATGACTTTCAGGATACTGTTTCGAGCACAGAGAGTAATGTACTCATTTTTTTGTAGTAGGGAGGTGAGTGCCATTTATGCAGCACAGAGTGTGGGACTCCCATGCTCGCAAGAAGGCGGCTGGACTACCCACTAAACACCTCCCCTGTCAACCTGAGAACCTAGCCTGGAACCGTTTGACACACTACTTCGGGCCAGGTCTCATTTTGTTACGCCGTGAGGTGCCTTCAAGCTGGGGGATGCCTTTGCCGGCGAGAGAGGGGAAGGGGAAGTGCCAGACAAGCGGTCAAAAAAGGTGAATCATCACAAACAGCTTCAAAGCCTGGATTGACACCAAATAAGGTTATGCTGTGTGTATGGTTGGATTTGAAGGGAATCGTTTATCATGAGGTACTAGTACCTGGCCAAACACTCAATTTGGCTCTATACTGTCAGCAATTAACCAGACTGGAACAAGCAATTCGAAAAAACTGACCAGAATTTATCGATGGAAAGGGCGTTGTCTTCCATCATGACTATGCCAGACCACACATATCTTTGATGACCCGGCAAAAATTGACTGAGCTTGGCTGCGAAGTTTTGATGCATCCACCGTATAGTTCAGACTTTGCACCATCAGACGACTATTTGTTTCGGTCTCTGCAAAACTTCCTTAATGAAAAGAAATTCACCTCAAAAAGGGACTGTGAAAATCACTTGGCCAAGTTTTTCGCCGATAAACCGCAGAAGTTCTACACACATAGAATAATGACTCTACCCAAAAAATGGCAAAACGTCATAGATAACAATGGACAATATGTACTTAAATAAATTCCATTTTAAATAAAAGAAAAATTCAATTGAAAAATGACAAACTAGGCTCAATACTTTTAAGAATGTCCAATATTTTCGCTGCCATTTTCACTAAAAATTGAATACATTTGCCCTGTCTAGAGCGAAATCCCGATTTGAACGAGATTTGGTACACAAATTGATAAGATTCTAGCACACAAAGATTTAAAATAATTCAAAATCAAATGCATGCATTCAAACTGGCGGCCCCCAAAGGTCAGAAGGTAAACGCTATTCGCTATTTTAGTGGCAACTGATGCAACAAATAGAACGTTTTAAATGGCTTAACTTGGAAGTATTTATAAAGTAGATCATTTTTAGGATATTGTAAAATATTTTTACAATACCCTAAAAAATTATAAATACCGACCTGTCTGTTCGTCCGTCCGTTCATACGTCACAGCAAGTTTTCTCGCAAACCACATGAGCTAGAATGAGGAAATTTTCTACGTAGGTCAAAAGTGGTGCCTCTCAAAATTTTCCATGCAGGAAATCCTTTTAAGGTGTTTAAAGGGGGTCTTCTTATACAGAGGGATGACTTATAAACATTTACATCGCATTGTAAAGCTATATCATCCGCTTTATTAGGGCAGTAATTTATTACGCATCTAAAAATGTTATTGCTCCTGTCGTTCTCTGGAAAACCACCCCATCAACCCCTACCGCATATTTCGCCCCCGGGAAATCGTTAAAAGTTGTAAACATATTTTTTCACCCTGAAAAAAGTTAGGCAGAACTCAATCTGACTGCTCCAGAGCTTACCCGGGAATGTGGGCAATGTGACTTAAGATTAGCGGCATTAGCTGCCCGCGTATCTCAAGAAGCAATACAGAAAGAAACGTATTCGAAGTGGCGTGTTTTACTGCTAATTTATTGGCGGTGATGTAAGCAACAAGTAAGCTCCCAAAACCACACCATCAATCCTTACCGCGTATCTGATCTCCCACCAATTGAGCTTCATAGTCCACCGTAGAACCATGTATTATTGCTAATTTATTACGAAAAAAAATTTACTGCTCCATCCTTTCCCTCGAGAAAGCGGGAAAAGTGGCTTAAGCTATACCAGCTCCACACATATTTCAGAAGCAAATGCGATTTAAAGATTTATCGAGGTGGCATTTTTAGGGTTTTGTACTAAAATACAAAACCCTATTGCAATCACGACCTGTGTCCGTCTGTCCGTCTGTCCGTCCGTCCGTCCGTCCGTCCGTCCGTCCGTCCGTCCGTCCGTCTGTATGTCACAGCACTTTTTCTCCGAAACTATAGGGGCTACAGCCATGAAATTTGGTAGAAAGGTCAGAAGTGGTGACCTCTTGAAAGTTCAAGGGTGGTAAAATTTTTCAAAGGTGTTTAAGGGGGGTCTCCCCATATAGGGGGGTGACCCCTCAAAAAAAAATTTTCACCATTGGTAGTCGAGTAGGGTGTCATTGGAAAGGTCTCAATGAGATCTTTTCAAAACATTTCTTAAAATTGTCTTATAAGTACCGAGGGGGGCAGGGGAAGGGGAAATGTACGAACTTTTCGCGTACCCCCCCCTCGCGATTGGACACCTTCCATCCGAAAAATCTGAAAAAAATCATGAATGTAGGCCTTAATGAGTACAACAACAACAAATACATGAGACACATGAGATAACTCAACTTTGTTAGTAATAGTATGATTTATCGATTTTGTGTTTTCTTGAATAAAATCTAAACGGTACCTTTAAACTCAATAAAATTTAGCATAGACATGACTATTTATAAGATTAATCTTTTCGGAAAGTTTCATAAAGATCGAATAGTATTTACTGAAGTTATAGCGATTTGAATTTTCGTGTATTACTATGGAGCAATGTGCCCTGTATTACTATGGACACATATTGCTATGGAGCCATATGCGCTATTTACCGATTTAGACACTACAGCTTTGCTAGAATTTGCATGAAAATTTCAGGAGTGATAGGTATCATGAAGATGAGTACTTACAATTGAAAGAAGTCGAAGAGGCAGGAGAGAGCTCCTAGCAAAAGGGCTTTGTAACCATTCTTGGATTCGAAAAAATAGGCCATGAATCGATGATTACAGTACAGAGGAGTGGTCCCTGAAAAAAAATTTCATGAAAGGTAGCCGATATGAGTATCAAATGAAAGTTCTCTATGAGAGCTTTTCAAAACAGTTCTTAAACTGACAGTTTTTGCTTCAGTGGGAGCACAGGGGGGGAAATACATGAAAAATGTGTTTCCTCCCTCGCGAATGGACACCCGTGATATAAAAAATCTGAAAAAAATATCAAAGGAGATATTTATGGGTATAACTATAACAAATACCTCAGAAGTCAAAATTCGTTCAACTTTGTTAATAATAGTATGATCTTTGAATTTCACATTTTCTCCAATTAAATCGTCTTTGACATGTTTCTTGATTTTATTCGTTGCTGGTTACTACAATTTGTAATTTGAGTACAAAACCCTTCTGACATGAGCATAGGTCTGTCTACCCAACTTGTTTATTGCTGTTATTTTGTTGGCGATCTAAGTAACAAGGAAGTTGCCGAAACCACCCAGTCATCCGCAGAAAAGTTTCAATAGTCGCAAAAAATCTCCATACTTCTCAGGGAAATTAAATGGAAAATTTATCAATGTCGCTCATCCACACAGTGTTATATTTCAAATCAAAAAACTGTAAACAAACTTTTTACCGAAAATGTGCAAAATGAATATTTCTCTTATATTGGAGTTAATTACGGGTACTGTCACTAATAGTTTCATCAACCACTGCATTTTGCAATTTATTGAAAAGCCGAGATATAACTTAATTAATGCAGGTAGAGAATTCTATTTCAAGACCGACTAAAATATTTTATCGTAAGCCATCCTATCTTGGCTTCGGAACAAGATTAATAACCTTAATCTAAAGTATCCTGTGTTGAAGATCTGAAAGTTCTGATCCTATATCGTGATATTGTGTAATCCAAGTTCTAAAACCAATTTCAAACATTTGCATTCTTAATCGGAACCGTTCTAAGAACAAGGGTTCTGTAGAAAAACAAACAAGTAGTTGTCTAAAATTGTATAATAATTCGTGCAAACAAATGATTTCTTTTATTTTAAAAATGTTTGTGCATGGATAATGGTCGTACTAGAACTTAGGGCTTACTTTCCACTACAAATTTTTTTTTCACATCCCATAAGAATAAATTCATGCAATTTTGAAACTCCAACAAGGCGATATTATGACTGTGTAATGTCAGATCCCCTCATGCATATAATATGTTGAAAAGACTCTTCGCGTACCAGTTAAATGTTTGTTTCTTATTAAAATTATAAAATATATTTATTTTTAATTTAATAATATTATTGAATGTTTTCCATGTGTGTTAACTTACCTCTTTCGCTCGGCATTTCATTTCTCATTATCATTTGACGTCAGGAGCAGTTGCCATAGAAACATACACTAACTACAGCAAGCCTCAAACGTTGGTGCACCCAGTTCTAATACACGTCTATTTGTACATTTGTTAAGATACTTCAATTTCAAATTTAATATATTTCAATTTCCAATTTAATATAATTACATTTCAATTTAAAATTCATCGCTACATATCTTTGCAAGCCCTGTAGTTTTGCGGCTTGTTTATCCGTCTGTTCATTTGTCTGTTCTTCCGTGTATCACAGCAAGTTTTCTCAGAAACTGCACTAACATGAACCATAAAATTTTCTCCTTAAAGTTTAAATTTTGAAAAAATTGTATAAGGTATTCGAAGGTTTTTCATAAAAGCCTTAAAAATTGTTTGTACTAAGGAAGCTAATAAGATCTTGTCGAAAACATTTCAAAAAATTCTTTAATTGGTAGTTTTGCTTCAAGAGGTGCAGGGGGAGGGGAAATGTACGAAAAATGCCCACCTCTCCCCGCTATTCGACATTTTTGATCCAAAAAATCGGAAAGAAAATCATGGAAGCGGAGATACGTCGGAGGTCAACATTCGATCTTGCTTGGTAATAATAAAACATTTTACAATATGACCGTTAACTTCTCTTTTCTGTTTTACATACATTTTTAACGTAGGTACTAAAGGGTAATTATCTTTTAATTTTTTGATTTTTAGAGCTACTAACTGCTGCTATTTACCCTGTGTTACACCTTCAGTAGGCATATGTAATGTAATGTCTTTCTGGGGTGGACCAATCAGATTGAGTTCTAAGTCAAAGTTCAACAATAACTTCGCCTGGTTTTATTAAGTATTCAAAAATATTTTTAATAACTTTTAACAACTTCCCCGGGGGTGTTATATGCGGTGGGAGTTGACGGAGTAGTTTCCCGGAGAGGCGGTCCAAGAATAAAATGTTTTGATGCGTAATATATTAGCAATTGATTAGCAATAAAATATGCACATATAATCAATGCTCCCTAATAAAGTGGATGATGTAGCTTAATATGCAGGAGAGGTGAGATACGCTGTAGAGGTTGAAGGGGTTATCTTGGGAACCTGATTGTTGCTTCGTACATCGCCAGGAATAAATTAGAAATAAAATATGCCACCTCGAAAGTGTCTCTGCCTCCATTGATAATTGAGATACGGGGTTAGCTGATGAAGCTTAAGTCTTAAGTCACATTGTCCGCCTTTTGGGCAAAAAAATTGTGTGTTACGTAACAAATTAACAATAAATTAGAAATAAAACAAGTTGAGCAGACAGACCTACGCTCATGTCAGAAGGATTTTGTACTTAACTTACAAAATGCAGTCACCAGCAACGAATAAAATCAAGAAACATGTAAAAGACGGTTTTATTGGAAAAAATATGAAAATCGAAGATCATACTATTCTTAACAAAGTCGAATGAATTTTGACTTCTTAGGTATTATTGTTATACTCATAAATATCTCTCTTGATGATTTTTTCAGATTATTTAGATCACAGGTGATAATACACATTTTTCATGTATTTCCTCCCTGTGCCCCCATTGAAGCAAAAACTGTCAGTTTAAGTACTGTTTTGAAATGCTCCCATAAAGAACTTTCATTTGATACTCATATCGGCGGCCTTTGATGAAATTTTTTTTTCAGGGGCCACTCCCCTGTGCTGTAATCATTGATTCATGGTCAATTTTTTCGAATCCTAGAATGGTTATAAAACACTTTTGCTAGGAGCTCTCTCCTACCTCCTCGACTTGTTTCACCTATGAGTATTAATTTTCAGTACTCATCTTCAGTCATTCATCAAATTGAATCAAGTGTTAAAAGCATGCATCTTAAACGTTGAAGTTGGGGAAAAATTTCTCAAAATTATTCAATCTTCGCAATTAAAACAGCCACCATTTTGTATTACGATTACTGATACCACTAGCTCCGACTGACTCTCAAAGATATTCATGATATATATCATTCCTGATATTTTCATGCAAATCCTAGCAAACCTGTAGTATCTGAGTCGGTAAAAAGCGCAAATTGTTCCATAGGCATTTGTTTCCATAGTAATACAGCCCATATTATTCCATAGTAATGCAGGAAAATTCAAATCACTATAACTTCGTTGAATACCATTCAATCTTTATGGAACTTTCAGAACAGATCAATATTATAAATAGCCATCTGTCGACTGAACTTTATTGAATTTAAGGGTACCGTTAAAAATCTTAACATAAAATAAGCATAAAATCGATAAATCATACTATGACTAACAAAATTGAGTGAATTTCGATTTGTCATGTAATTATTGTTTTTGTACTCATGAGGGCCTATATTCATGATTTTTTTCAAATTTTTCGGATGAAAGGTGTCCAATCGCGAAGGGGGTACGCGAAAAGTTCGTACATTTCCCCTTCCCCTGTTCCCCTCGGTACACATAAGGCAATTTTAAGACTTGTTTTGAAAAGATCTCATCAAGACCTTTTCAATGATACCTTACTCGACTACCAATGGTGAAAAAAAATTGTTAAAGGGTCACCTCCCTATATGGAGAGACCCGCCTTAAAACCCTTCGAAAAATTTCTCCACCCTAGAAATTTGAAGAACTCACCACTTCTGACCTTTCCACAAAGTTTCATTGCTGTAGCTTTTATAGTTTCGGAAAAAAAGTGCTGTGACATACAGACGGACGGACGAACGGACGGGCGGACAGACGGTCACAGGTCGTGATTGCAATAGGGTTTTGCATTTTAGTACGAAACCCTAAAAAGGAGTTATTATGAATGCTCCCTAATAAAGTGGATGATGTGGCTTAATAGTCATCACTTTACCTCCGCCTGGACCCCCTAATGCATAAATTGACTCTTTTCAGATTCTGAAGGTGACAAAACTTTTCATTTAATACCCTACTTGACTACATTTGATGAAAAAATGTTTAACGGCCACTTCGTTATGAAGAAGAACCCCCCTTAAAAAATGTGAAATATTTGTTAAGACGTGAACTAATGAGAGACCACCACTTCTGGCCTTTCTATAGTTTCTGAAGAAACTTCTTGTGTCCCACGGATAGGTAGGCAGACGGACCACTGAGCAGGAGAAAGAACGTGAAACTAGCACGTTTTTACAAAATCCAATAACAAATAACTTAGAGGTGGAAGTTCGTTTTGCTTTGCTAATAATAGTGGTATCTAGTATTTTTGTCAATGAAACTGTATTAGTATCATCAAATTGAATAAAATCAGCCATTTAAGTAGTTCTTTGAAGCATGCTTAAATTCTATAAGTTTCAATAAAAATGACAGAAGTTGTAGCCATTTGAATTTCCTCCAGTCACAACAATCATATACGATTTTTCTATGTCATGGGCTTTCCGTCGATAGGATGAATAACAAGAATTCATTTGAAATTGAGGTCAGTCAATGAATTTAGCAGTATTGGAAGAAAATATTGGCTGGTTCAGGTGAAGTTCATTTTTAGCAAGAATATATTTTTCGTGCAAGTCATGAAAGTTTTTCTTGAATTTAATCTTTCTATAATACATACCTGCATATTGTAGGTTAAGTGCAAAACCCTCCTGACATGAACGTAGTTCTGTCTATCCAACTTGTTTAAAACTCAATCGATGATTTTCATTTTGAATCAGAATGAGGGAGACACCATCTCTTTGATGATTGATTTGCATGACGATTGCGATATAGTTGCTATCGTAAGGAGGTACCTGCAGTTTTCATTAAGGGCTATTAAAACTGGGTTCAAGGGTTCCGTCAGCAATGCAGAGGACCAAATTTGAATTTTTCCTAGGGTATGTTGGGAACTCCGGTCCATATACTCGTAGATTGCACCAATATTCAATTTCGTTCTATGTTAAGTAATGCTTTTCGTTTCAAATCGTTCGAACGTCGAGATTTCCCGAAGGAATTCGGTCATCGGTTCTAGACGTGAAGTCTGAGTTGTGCCAACAAATGGAAATAATCGGTCAACCAGTCCGTGCACTCATAATTCATTTCGCGGCAGCTGCTTGTCGGCCAACTAGTTCGAGGAGGATTTCGTTCGCAGGTCTTTCAAACGGATTACGCTCAATTACTTTGTTTCAGCAACCATCAAGTGCCCGTTTCAAACGCGTCTAAAATACAACATAAGGAAAAGAAACCTTACGTTATTCCGTATTCAATTTCCATCCAGTCAAGGCAGATAACAATAAAAACACTGTACTTAGTTTCGCGTTTCCGAATTTACTTTTACTTTTTCCGGACGCGGTACCAAAAAATCTTCTAGTCTAACGCAAGTGTCGAAACAATCTACTCTAAAGAAAACATCCTCAAAACAAACGATGGTACCGCGTACCGAGCGCGACGCAAAATCGGCCATCCGCCGATTTCTAAAACCCTACCCTAGTAACGGCATACTTACCGTTCGCTCTCATTCCTGCTGGAAAAAGAAGGGTCTGTTTGAAAGGAAAGTCATTTTTCTTTTAGCAATTCATGTTATGTTTTCTATGCGTTTCCTAATTAAATTTCAACAATTGAACCTATTAGAGATTTATATTGAGCGGTAAGACTAAAATTGCATATTAAACTTGTGTATAGTACGGTTGAAGTTTTCAAGATACGTAACGGATTATGCTACATAAGTAAACTATTATCGCCGATTAACTTTTGATACGAAATTATGCCTGATGTATGAATGTGCTTGTTGTTGTTGTTCCTTTTACTCCGATACATACTCCTACATATAAAATTAATTAATATATTCATACGTAATACTTGAAAATATTGTTCATTATATTGTTTTTTTTCTAGGTTATGCGGAAATCTAAATAAGGAACAATTATTTGAATTTATCACTGCTAATCTTACACATATTTCGCATATGCTATGTACTAAAACAATATTCCCGTATCATTTGATTTTGCAAAGTCTTGACCAAATACAATTTATCAATTAAGTTTATATTGTATTATATTGATGCCTTCTTTCTTTCCAAAATATATTTTAATTCATCGACACTGCCATGCATGATTAATCGCGATAAAAGACACAAATGATCGCATCATTTACGAGCCTACCTTAAAAATAAATGAGGAATATGGAAACTTATCAATTATTAATTTGATTAAAGTCAGCTAAACTACACAATCTGAGATAACCACTCATAACAAGCACACGTTGAACTTAGATCTACCAGATTTTAAGCAAATCCTTCGAACAAAAATTAATAAGGTGCTTTAAATGTTCAAATCACACCCTAACTTATTCTATAAATTATATTTAATTTATTGCAATTATTCAGTTCTTTTTCTCAATTTCTTTTATTCAGCGTGTAAGTAAAATAGGAGTTTAATGTATGCGAACGCGTATTCTATATTGCAGGAAATACTTATATTAATTCGTTACATATTAATGCTGGTATGCAGGTGTGTATGTGTTCGACTATGTATCCTACAGAGCAATTTGTATAAAATTCAATCTTTTCAATAAAAGAAAATACTGTTTATAGGTAGCAATCATAGTAATAGCAGAATATGACGACCACATACTCGGCTAATGCCATACTGCATAATTTATTCGGTTTTCCATAAGGGGTAGAGTCGATTTTCGTCAAAGGACAAATTCTGCATGACCGTGTTTGCTGTTTATCTACGTAATTTGCCTTTTATGAAAGCTTAGCTATTATTATGGAGGGCAGAAGTGTGTTATATTGGGTTTTAATCATAATACAAGTATTTTAAAGGAATTCCTGACGTCATAAATTCAACAAAGTCGCAATAATAGAAATGCATTATACAACTAGCAATAAGTTGGACGCTATTTCCTTGTTTTTCAAAAGATTATAAACAAATATAGCAAGGAAATATGATTCAAAATAAAATTATTCTTCAGCATGATTTTAACGACTATATGGAAACTATATGCACAACATGTTATGAGTGCATAACAGTGATAGTTACTTTCAAATTGCTTGAAGTGTCCTGTTAATAGGCAATGGCAATGCAAACTACTAATCATGAACAAACACTTTAAAATGTGATTCGTGTTTCTCCCTTTCAATTATTTTTTTTTTGATTTTGTTTAAAACAAGTTCCTTTGCTGTTATGTTCTTCGAAAATATTATCATTACTTCTGAATCAAAATCAGTATATACGCTTCAACAATAAGGCACTTCAACGAAATTTAAAATGAAGTGAAAGAGAATACTGAGTAGATCAACTAATAAATTTACCTAACATCTATACTTTGCCTAAAAGCACCATTAACTTCAAGTTTTATTTACGTAGTACTCTAAGTTTCTGAGTAGTTAACAATCAATTGAATATCATTCTTCACCACCGCGAATCTAGTACGATTCAATATGAGTTAATTATAAGTGTAATAATGTTAACTAATTTTTTTATGTACGAATTGCCTATAGTTTCCCCAACAAAACAAAGTTCGTTTAACGGCACAATATTCGTTTCCTACATACAATTTTCATCCCGTTTAAAATGTTTAACTTCCCACATTACGCAAGGAGTATCGCAGTCTCCATTTCCGATAAATTTACTATTTTATCACTGTTATCGTCATATTTATTTAAAAAATCAATAATTCCATTCTATATCACATTAAAGTCAAGTATCTTTATCCGGAGCGCATTCAATAGCAAGCCAAAGGAAAAAAACCGTAGAAACTAACTAAGCGCGATTATGCCATATCTCAAAAAATATTGTGCCTTTATCTAAGAACACGACAAATCGTAATAAAATATTTTTAGTATAAAATGTAAAAATGTGGGTGTGTATAGGTTAACCTGACATATAATGCATGTGTGTATATATAATGAGTTTTAATGTCATAAATCTCTTATATCAACAGTACAGTCACCTTCTCTTGTTCCTTTGTTGAAATTCTAGTCGATTGGAGATTCCAATGACAATTTTTGCAAGTCAGCGTGGTCGACAATTACTCACTGCAGGAACTCGTATGGTGCATATGTATCTAGAGGCAAACTCTGCTGTGAACTTAATTTTCTCGTAGTTGTACATACATTCACTTTTCTCTTTGTTCTCAGCTGCTGAACTAATATGCACATTGCGATAAACATTGAGCCCCGTGCCTGAACCGCAATGAACTCGACACCTTCCTCGGCAAGGCATTCCCCAAATCCATGTCACAGAAACTCTAACACGGGCGGTCCATTTTTCATATCCGTCTGCCGTGAATTGATCCGCTCTGATCGAACCTTGAAGAAAGTGCGCTATTCAATTTTCATCGTACTATGCACATAACCTAACATTCTAGCTAGGTGCAAATTCCAAGGACACACTTTTCGGGCATTCCCTTTGGACAATATCTTGTCTCTCTAGGTGGTGTTGGTGTCCACTCTCTTGTCCGTATCCTGAATTGCGTAAGCCGATTGACCCTCCAAACCTTACTACTTTCCTGCTGCGTGGAAAATGGCATTCAAACACGTGCACTGCCCGCCGACTTGTATCCAGACCGATGAGATTTTCGGTGCAATGGTATTCCCGTCAGTTACTGATGACAAGCCTTAAAAATGAAGACGTGATAAATTCCACAATTCGAAAGAAAACCTCTTTCGCGTTTCTAAAATTTACTTTCAAAATTTACAGTATGAGACTCTATTTGGAACTCCTCACACAATCCACTCTGTCACTGCAAACCGACAAACGTAAAACAGCGCGCGAAGATGCCCGAATACGATTGTTCAGTTTTAGACTTTCGCGGACACTTTAACAGATAGAAACACTCACTGCACTCCTTGTTCCCGTCAACTGCTCAAACGCAGTTCCGTGACAACGAGTGGTTAAAGGGAGCGGTCCGAACCGTCCACGTCAATAACGCCTGGCGGATTATTGTCAGTGGCGTAGGGCTGGTTCATTACAGTTATCCACGAATTCAGGAATACACCTCTTGGATTTTTGTCTTCGTTCAGCCAGGATGAATGCCGTGCGTTAAGATCACCGGCAAGAATATAACTATGCAGCCTATTCGATTCAGTCTTTCAAACAAGGAATCAAGCTCTTCCTTGAACTTGAGACCATTTCGACCAGCTGCATAGGAAGAAATTGAAATTTTGATAACGGACACTTCAGAAAATTCAACGATTTTGAATTCGGCTTTATCAATATTTTGAAAACAATAGGGTCATCTAACTAATATCCCGGTAGCACCTCCTATATCACCTTTCACCTTATCATTTCTTACGAATTCAAAATCCTTGAATGTCATAGAGTGCCATGAATTGAGGTGGATTTCAGTCGAAATATGATGTCAAAAGTCACTATCCAAGAAGATAGCCACGTCTATGTAGAGAACAATAGAGTTGACGTTGATCGACATGATATAAAGCCTATCCTAGGGATTGTGACTAGATGGCAAACTATTTTGATGCATATTGCCCTATTATTATTATTATTTTAATTATTATTAGTTGATTTATGTTATTGTCTACTGGTCCTCTAGCAGTAAGTGCAAATGATACCTCGGGCTTGACGACGCTAGGCGATATTACACAGCGGCATACTTAGGTTTGTTTTCAGGAAAATGTAACTTTTGCGCCTAGATATCAACGATACGATGCTGGATGATCAAATATGCTACAGTTCAAACAGTATAATTTCTCTTTTGGTTCCATCTGAGCCAACTGGCACTCACCTGGAGCATAAGCATATTTATATTTAACGCAACGATAGTGTATAGCACAATCGGCAGCCAAATGACCACTTCTTTGACACTTGTAACATTGGTTGAGGTCATTTTTTTGAAGAAGCTCCCACTTCACAACTCTATAGTTTAAAAACTGTACCTCACGGAGGGTACTTGGACTGGTATCGTATGAAATTTGTATCAAATAAAATGTTAGCGTTTATCATTCAATAGTTGATCTCTTTGTTGCGAAATTGTTTACACTAATTAATTTGAAAGCTGGTGCTGCTTTCTGTAACAGTTCAAGGCAATCAACTTTACTCTCTCCACAATCCAGACCCTTCAACAGAAAGGTCAGATTTTTCTCTGCCTTTGGCATGTATGTGAAGTGGAGAGCTTTCACATTATTTACAACATCTTCAAAACCAGCCAGTATTTTCATTTGGTTGTGATATTTCCCGCGATCACTCTTTTTACTTCGGAATTATTTACCCTATGTTTGGCTGCCTATCACCAAACCATATCCCCTTCGCGTTACCAAAGGCATTAATCGGTAAAACTTTTCAGTGGTCTTATAGCTTTTAACAGAAACAAAAAACCAGCATACATACCAGTTAGCTACTTCTCCTTATTTTTAAATTTCAAATATTCAATAAAATTATCACTCCAATAGCAATAAATATTACCTATTTTTTTTTTTGACAGTACATTTCGATGTCCATGCCAGCAAATAACGCATAGTGATTTGCGCAATCGTTATCTCCTCTTACGCTTAGTATGATATCGGCATCATGAATTGTTGTCTTCTTTTGCATCTTGTTCTGTTGGTTACTTTCCTTGTTGAGCCGTTTGCGTAGCTACTTTATTTTCGCTCGTCTTGTTGGTCATAGCTTCTTGTTTTTCGGTCGTATTTTGTAGCTTGATTGTTTCAGTTTTATTAACGTTTGATCATTTTCGAATTATTTTCTCCATCAATTGTATTTGGACTTTCATTTCTTTGTTTTCTCTCGTAACTTTTTCTAGTTTGTCGTTTGATAGCATAATACGCTTTTTATGTTCAACGTTTTCTTGTTAAATTTTCCATTTCATTATTTTTTCGTTGATTGTACTTGATGCGCCTGGTTCCGAACTCCCCAGCGATGGAACGCCATCGGGTTCCTCCATCCCCCCGGGGAAAAGAATTTTCAGCTTTTTCGAACTTCTTGAAACTTATCCGCAAATAGAATTCAAATATTCGATAAACTGTTCGAATGATTTGATGATGTGATGAGTTTTTTAATGTAAAAATTAGTTAAAAAAAATTACGTTATTTTTTAAAAATTATTGACAGGAGCTTTTAAAAACATATCTGACCGTAATGAATGCTAGACGCATAATCTTAAACTAAGAGTACTATTTCCGATTAACAAATTATAATATTAATTATATTCCCTGTATTCATCTTCCACCTTTTTTTAATTAAACCTCTAGAGTTTGTGACGATAACGAAAATGAAAAAAAAAACTTTTACTTTTTTCATATAATCATTGAACATCATTAAATATATCAACTATCTTGCTATATTTTCCTCTTTCAGGTAGGATCTTTCATTAAAAATTCAGCCTATTATAAGCTTCGTCTTCATTCCTGACTACAAGCACAAACAATAATAGATTACATTACTAATTGTTTACTGCATACTATACTACATTTTAATCCCAATCCCTTAATGCTCATTTATTCGAAAGTAACATTTATTACACCTGAAAATGGGTAAGCATGGAATAACCGAACTGAACGGATATGTTGATTTTACTCGTATTTACATAAAAAAAATTCATTACACTTTATAATCAAACGAGGAAAACGAAAATGTGCATATTCTGATTGTTTCAGAAACTCCTCTTGAAAATCACAAAAAATCGATTATTGAACATGATAAAAAACTGGAGATAAATTTTTCGAAGCTCTAATTTGAAATTTATGATTGATCAATCTTTCAGCAATATCTGATAAGAAAACTACTAATATCAGCTCGAGCATGAACTAGATCATCAAATATTTGGGTTAGTATCAAATGGTTTTTCCAATTTTTATGGTATCTCAGATTGATTACAAACTCTTTTTTTTACAAAATAACTGTCACCCTCTGAACGGAATAAATCTGCACTTTTATACGGAATAACGCAATCGAAGCTCATACTTTTAAGGAAAACTTGACAACCACTACAATATTAAACAAGTTGGGTAGACAACCTACGCTCATGTCAGAAGGGTTTTGTACTCAAGCTACAAAATGTAGTAACCAGCAACGAATAAAATCAAGAAACATGTCAAAGACGATTTTATTGTAGAAAATGTGGAATTCGAGGATCATAGAATTATTAACAAAGTTGAACGAATTATGACTTCTGAGATGTTTGTTATTGTTATACCCATAAATATCTCCCTTGATAATTTTTCAGATTTTTAGATCACAGGTGTTCATTCACGAGGGAGGAAACACATTTTCCATGTATTTCTCCCCCTGTGCCCCCATTGAAGCAAAAACTGTCAGTTTAAGAACTGTTTCGAAATGCTCCCATAAAGAACTTTCATTTGATACTCATATTGGCTACGTTTGATGAAATGTTTTTTCAGGGGCCACTCCCCTGTACTGTAATCATCGATTCATGGCCTATATTTTCGAATCCTAGAATGGTTACAAAGCCCTTTTGCTTGGAGCTCTCTCCTTCCTCTTCGACTTGTTTCACCTATGAGTATTAATTGTAGGTACTCATCTACCAAAGTTGTAGTGTCTAAGTGGGTAAAAAGCGCATATTGTTCCATAGCCATATGTTTCCATAGGAATACAGCGCATATTGTTCCATTGTAATACAGAAAATTCAAATCACTATAACTTCGTTAAATACTATTCGATCTTTATGAAAATTTCAAGAAAAAAATAATCTTCTAAATAGTCATCTGCTCGCTAAATTTCATTGAATTTAAGGACACCGTCAGATTTTATTCAAGAAAACGTAAAATCGATAAATCATGCCATTACTAACAAAGTTGAGTGAATTTCGACTTCTCACGTATTTGTTGTTGTTGTACTCATAAAGGCCTCTATTCATAATTTTTTTCAGATTTTTCGGATGGATGGTGTCCAATCACGAGGGGGGTACGTGAAAAGCTCGTACGTTTCCCCTTGCCCTGCCCCCCTCGATATGCATAAGACAATTATAAGACTTGTTTTGAAAAGATCTCATCAAGACCTTTCCAATGACACCCTACTCGATAACCAATGATGAACATTTTTTCACCCTTGAACTTTCAAGAAGTCACCACTTCTGACCTTTCCACAAAGTTTCATTGCTGTAGCCTCTATTGTTACGGAGAAAAAGTGCTGTGACATACAGACGAACGGACGGACCGACGGAAACACGGACACAAGTCGTGATTGCAATAGGGTTTTGTATTTTAGTACAAAACCCTAAAAATAGCTGCAATACTATGTTTTATTTTGAATTTTCATTTCTTACTTGTCTTCAATCAATCCATTGGACGACTGGTACACTCCACTTGATCCGCACCATAAAGTCAAGCATCCACACGCCAAGCAGAATTGCACAAATCACAATTCAGCGAAGCAACTCGCAGCACACCTTCCGGCCAGACAATTGATTTCATAATATCTCAGATAAGCAGCTCCTTGAGACTTCAAATTCCCTTCAGATTGCATTGACTTTTGACGGGTGGGTAAATTTTTTTTGTGGGTCGAATTATTAGGCTCTTCGACAAAGAGACAATTCTCGTAGTTTTCATATACTACGAGTATTATAGCGGGCAAATCAGATTAAATGAAAATAGCTAATATTCAATCAAATCCTGTTGAAAAATTATTGAAAGCCAAACAAACTCTGACTTTGCACAAATGTACTATACCAATTCCCACAAACAAAATGGTGCGGGGCATACCGACGAATGACGGTGACTTCCACGTCAACCACTGCATGGAATATCAACTTAAAATCCAGAATGTCATTTCTAACATCCGGGCTGCTCTCCCGTGTGAACTTAGTTACGCATGTATGATTACAGTGGCTTTGTAAAATTTTTCTATTCAGCGGCTCTACACCATGACTTTATTACATATGGCTATTAATTTTAACTGTGGAGCGAATATTAGTATATTAAATGTAAAATAATTACCAAGCAAAGTGTCCGTGTCCTTTTATGTTTCCGCATTTACTCAGCAGTCCTTATTAGTCAAAAATCCTTGGCCAGGAAAATCTAAACCACAGAATTGATTGATCCCAGGCCAACCAAAAGCAACAAATACGGACGACTAAAACGGGGTATCATTATCTAGTGCATAACTTTTTTTTCACCACGATGGAAAATTTCACTATGCACTTTCATTCTCCAATGCTCTGACAGCGGCATTGCTGATTTCTCTTAAACTTGGAATTGCTAATATGTCCCTATATCCTAAAGGTTCTCTAAACCTTCCGCCAAATGATCAATGACACAATTGTACGCCTCACTGTTGCACAAAGTTAGCAAATGTGACAATACAACAAATATCCTCGTCATACTGTACACTGTTGAGATTCCAATTGTGAAACTAGAGCCTTCATGATGATGTCGTGAAATGGAACAAAATAAATCGCGTCAATATAAGCATTTTCCTTCTTTTCTGTGCCTTTTTCTTTTGAGTTGGAGGTCACCAATGTAGACACAGTTTGATTTTCATTGTATTTAGGTAAGATTTATGGTTCAAACATCTTTATTCCTATCAAGAGTTGTGTTGGACTGAATAACCATAGGATAAGATAATCAGGCTTAAAAAATTGCTTTGTATTTTATTTGAGAAGTACAATTGGCACCGGTTCAAATGAGATAAACTTACTGATTGAGATGAGTCAAATAATTGATTAACTTGAAATAAGAGCTTGATATTAGTAACATTTATTTATAGATTACTTTTCTCCAAATTAAAATTTTACATTGAACGCTACATTATCTGTATTGGGACGATATTGAACGCGACATATGCTTCCGAGTCCCTAGTGTACAGGCTTCAGAATTGGTGGATCTTAGAAAACTACTTCGGAAGTGATGAACAGTACTTCACCGTCATCACATATGGTGTGGACCGTGACCTCCAGGATTAATCTTCTCCAATCATCACAGTTCTGGAAACTCATTCGCCAGCTGTTCACTTCCAACTAAGATTTACTGTCAGCTTTTATCGTGTCTTCCCATTGAGTTCTCAGTCTTCCCGCTAGACGTCTACCTTGTGCTCTACCCTTTAATGTACTTTTGGGTAGCCGGTTTTCTTCCATTTTTGCTACATGCCCTCCCCTTTGCAATTCGCGTAATTTAAGCAAGCAGATACGGATGGTTCGTAAAATAATTCCCACAATTCATCGAAATAACGATGTCTCCACTCTGTTTCCTGTTTCATAGGGCCGTTGATTTTTCAGAGTACTTTGCGTTAAAATATGTCCACTATCTTTTGAAATTCGTTCGTCAGGGCCCATGTTTCACTTCCATTTAACAGCCCAGATTTTCCTGTTGACTTGTAAGTCCGCAGTTTATTTTGCCTGTGCACAACTCTGGACTGGAGATTCGGAGGCAAAGAGTAACAGGCTATATTCTCAGTATCCAATCCCGTCCTTTTTAGTGCCTCTTCCATTCCAGTTGGCTTCAAAATAAGCAAAATTATCCACACTTTGAATGTTCTGGTCTCCAACGGACAAGTTTGGTTGGACTGGAGCGTTCTTTTTAATTCGATTCATAAATTTAGTTTTCGTTTTGTTAACCTAGAGGCAATTTGGTATGGTTCAAGTTCTAGACTTAGGAACTCTTCTTCATCATTTGAAAGTAATTGCACCATAATACTTACATGATCAGCATATGCTACTAATCGTGCGGTTTGAGAGGTTTGAGCTGATGCCTCCCTGATGGCGTGTTTGAGCGTGATATTAAAGAGCATTGGGGCAAGCTTTTTCCCTTGTCTTAAGTCAGATTCCATTATGAAACTGTCCATTCAATTCCCGTTAACCTTGACCCAGAACTCTGTCTTCACCATCGTGACTTTAACCATGTGAACTAGTTTTTTAGGATGCCGAAGTCAAGCATTATTTTGTATAGCGCATTTCTGTCGATACTCTTGTATGCATGCTTAATTGAGAATAATTGGTCTATTATAGACACTCCACGTCAAAAGTCATCCTGATACTCTCGTAAAATGCTTTCATCTAACGGCGCTAATTTTTTTCTATGATATTGGAGACTCTTCCATATGATGTACGTAGTAAAGCGATGGCTCTATAATTTTCATATCTTAGCTTGGCGCCTTTTTTGTATACAGGATACATTAGACTATTTCGCCGGTATTCCGGTAACTGCTCCTCTGAACATATTCTGCATATTAGTCGATGAAAACCGGCACTTAGATGGGAACACCCTCTGAAGCAAATCTGCTGGTACTCTATATATTCCAGGAGCCTTTTTTTTCTGAGGTCACGTAATGCTGCCTGTGCTTCTTCTATTTGGGAGTGGAACTGGGACCTCTTGCTTTGTTCTTGGAACCTTGATAGCTTCAGTCTTTGTTGGGGACGCAATGAATAGCTTCTAGAAGTATTAAGGCCATCTGTTTTTAATTTCGACTGGGTTATCTATGGTTGCCTCTTGTGCACTTTTGCAAAGACTTGTTTGTAGATTGTAGTCATCTTTTAGTCATTTAATAGAGACAAATGCTAATCTGACTTCATTTAGGGTCATTTTCTCGTTTATCTGTTGGGTCGTGGTGTTGATGGTCAGTCGTTTTTTTCTTCGCCACATTTTTTTAAGCTTGTCATGGGATGGTGTTCTATTATTCTTCTTTGGTTCGAGTTGAATGCTAGGTGTATTATTTCTACGCCTGGTTTCTTTTTTTTGACCACTTCCTCGCATTCCTTGTCAGACCAGTCATTCTTACTTTTGTGATCAGTGTGCCAAGATCTCTTCAGCCGTTTCTGTTACCGCGTCTCTTACTATCTTTCAGATGGTTATGATGCCAACATCACTTTCTGACGGCTGCAAAGATATGCTCGTACAGGTGCGCAGCACTGACTTTCATGTGAACGTCACCAAGCTATAATTCGGCTTATGTATCTGGTACCCTGGGGTAACTGATCTGCCTTGGTTCCATCTCTACGAGATGCAGCATAGAAACTTGACCCGTATGAGATTGTGGTCTAAATTCAAGACAGCACCGCAGAGCAAAAGTGTGTCGAGAATGCTGGTTGCCGCTTGTTTTTATATGAGAACATATTCGATCTGGTTGAATGTGCGACGGTCTAGGGATGCCCACGTTCTCTAGTGAATGTCTCGATGCGAAATTTTGTGGAGCATGCTATAAAACGTGTGCTAGTAGCCAAGTCTATCAGGTATTTTCCATTGACACTGGTCTCTGCATGATAACTGTGCCCTGCGGTTGCTCTTCTTTGCTCCAATTCTCGGCCGATTTTAGCATTGAAGTCATTTAGAACAATTTTGATGTTATTTGCAATGCATCGACAGTGCATTCCAGGGAGCTGTATAATTCATCCTTAACGGCCTACACCTTGTCTTCTGTAGGCGTGTTACAGTTGAGCAGTTAGGCATTAAATAATTTGGCCTTGATACGAATCACACAGATACATTCGTTAACGTGCTTGAAGTCAGTGCCAATTTTTTTAAATGTGCTGTCCACAATGAAAGTCACTTCAAATTCACGGGTTTCATGTAATTTTCCACTTTTGAACATGATGTGCATTTGTATGCCAAATGTTTCTTCACCGACCCATCTAGTTGCTTGTAATCCGAAAATGTTGATTTTCTAATTCTTCACTTCAACCCGAAGGTGTTGCAGTGGGTCTGATCAGGTCAATGTCCTAAAATTCAAAGCTCCAAAAAAAACACAACAAAAACAGCCCTTCATTCGTTGCAATAGTCGTTGCCATTTGCTCATTCCGATCAAAAACTGTTGTAGCGGTAGCAAATGGTCTCAGGGTTGCACATTGGGTTTACAGTTCCCCAATGTTGCGACACTAAATGCCGAGAAATATCAATAACTGCAAATACACCTGCAGCTCTACTACTAAACTTTACTTACACGTCCTTTGTGTTGAGGTTAGAGGATTAATGCGAGTCTGCCATGCCCGATAAAAGAATCGAAAGTAATAACCATGCCGCTAGAATGGAAGTGACGAAACCTGCAAGAGAGCTTCAGAATGGATTGAATCTACGACAATGACCTTGCAATCGAAAAAAGGACCATGGCATTAGATCCTAGAATGTCAGATCACTGTACTACCCTGGCTCTTTTAAGGAACTTATAAATATAACAGGCCACTCAATATAAATTAAACATACTGGCAATCCAAGGTACGAGCTGGACTGCAAGTTATTTTGAAGATATGAGATCGCACATAATATTCAAAAGTGTGAAGCCTGCTGGAAAGCGAGAATTTGGAGTGGCCTTAATTTTAGATAAGGAGCTCAAATCGCAATCAATGAACGGTTATGTGCGATCCGTATCAAAGAGAAATTCTTTAAAATTTTGCTGGCAAATATAAATACCCCAGCCAAAGAAGAGAACGAACAAACGAAGAAAACGTTCTTCAATCACCTGGAATGACTATTCGACTCATTGCGTACAAACAGTATAAAAACAAGTTGGGTAGACAGACCTATGCTCATGTCAGAAGGGTTTTGTACTCAAATTACAAATTGTAGTAACCAGCAACGAATAAAATCAAGAAACATGTCAAAGACGATTTAATTGGAGAAAATGTGAAATTCAAAGATCATACTATTATTAACAAAGTTGAACGAATTTTGACTTCTGAGGTATTTGTTATAGTTATACCCATAAATATCTCCTTTGATATTTTTTTCAGATTTTTTATATCACGGGTGTCCATTCGCGAGGGAGGAAACACATTTTTCATGTATTTCCCCCCCTGTGCTCCCACTGAAGCAAAAACTGTCAGTTTAAGAACTGTTTTGAAAAGCTCTCATAGAGAACTTTCATTTGATACTCATATCGGCTACCTTTCATGAAATTTTTTTTCAGGGACCACTCCTCTGTACTGTAATCATCGATTCATGGCCTATTTTTTCGAATCCAAGAATGGTTACAAAGCCCTTTTGCTAGGAGCTCTCTCCTGCCTCTTCGACTTCTTTCAATTGTAAGTACTCATCTTCATGATACCTATCACTCCTGAAATTTTCATGCAAATTCTAGCAAAGCTGTAGTGTCTAAATCGGTAAATAGCGCATATGGCTCCATAGCAATATGTGTCCATAGTAATACAGGGCACATTGCTCCATAGTAATACACGAAAATTCAAATCGCTATAACTTCAGTAAATACTATTCGATCTTTATGAAACTTTCCGAAAAGATCAATCTTATAAATAGTCATGTCTATGCTAAATTTTATTGAGTTTAAAGGTACCGTTTAGATTTTATTCAAGAAAACACAAAATCGATAAATCATACTATTACTAACAAAGTTGAGTTATCTCATGTGTCTCATGTATTTGTTGTTGTTGTACTCATTAAGGCCTACATTCATGATTTTTTTCAGATTTTTCGGATGGAAGGTGTCCAATCGCGAGGGGGGGGTACGCGAAAAGTTCGTACATTTCCCCTTCCCCTGCCCCCCTCGGTACTTATAAGACAATTTTAAGAAATGTTTTGAAAAGATCTCATTGAGACCTTTCCAATGACACCCTACTCGACTACCAATGGTGAAAATTTTTTTTTGAGGGGTCACCCCCCTATATGGGGAGACCCCCCTTAAACACCTTTGAAAAATTTTACCACCCTTGAACTTTCAAGAGGTCACCACTTCTGACCTTTCTACCAAATTTCATGGCTGTAGCCCCTATAGTTTCGGAGAAAAAGTGCTGTGACATACAGACGGACGGACGGACGGACGGACAGACGGACAGACGGACACAGGTCGTGATTGCAATAGGGTTTTGTATTTTAGTACAAAACCCTAACAATTCTGGGTGATTTCAACGCTAAGATTGGCAATGCGCTATCTCATCGGGGAATGAATGGAGGATATAGCATACAAAATGAAACAAATGACAACGGCCAGCGCCTGATTGACTTTGCAGGTAGCGGAAATCTAGTCATACGTTCGACTGGCTTCTCATATCGACGCACACATTAAATGACCTGGGTATCACCAGATGGCAATACACAAAACCATATCGACTAATTCTGATCTAACAAAGTTGGGTCTCGAGCATACTTGACGTCCATACATACCGAGGAGCCAGTTGTTACTCGGATCATTACTTGATCAAATTAATCTATCAATGTCGTTTGTCAAAGACGTATTTGGTGAATACCAGCCGACTATAGAAATTTGACATTAAAAGGCTCCAAACGGCATCTGTGGCGAAAAATTTCATGGAGACCCTCGACATTTAGCTGGCTTCCAACTTATCAGATACATCGCCGACAACGAGCAAAGAGCTATGGGTGGAAATGAAACGTGACATTTAAGCCCGGCGCAAAAGAAATGATTGATTCGATGATGAGTGGCGGAATCTGTTAGACAAAAAGAATCAGGCGTACAAGGAATATTCAGGTAGAAAAACCAGGAGAACGAGAGAACAATATGAAAATTTCAAAAGAGCAGCGAATAAGGTGATTAGAATTGAGAACAGAAAATACTATGACGTCCAATTGAGAAATTTCCATGTAAATCTAGCAAGCAATAACACAAGATAAGCACACAAAGTAGTGGAAATTCTAAAACGTGGGATTAAGGAAAGAATGGCATCATACTTAAAGAACCTCGCAAATATTTCGCACACCTCCAGAGGATCGGAGCTTGTAGATATTCCTACAGAGCGACCATTGGCCGAACTTACTCTGGATGAAGTTTGTTCCAGCATAAAACCCCAAAAGGATAATAAAGCGCCACGCCTTAACGAGAATTCAGTGGAGCTCGTCAAATATGGTGGTTTTTCAAAAAAAGGTGAAAAACTACAGTGCGAAGACTATAGAGGCATATCACAACTTTGTACGGCGTACAGAAATATTCAAAAATCTTGCGAAAAAGAAACAAATCGTACGCCAACAGTATTATTGGGGAGTATCAAGGTGGCTTTAGAGCAGGTAGATTAACAATATACCAATTGTTCAGAGTCAAGCAGGTACTTGAGAAATGCTGCAAGTTCAACAAAGATGTATGCAAATATTCATTGACTTTAAGCAAGCAGCCGACAATATTGATCATAACTTACTGTACCAAATAATGCTATGCTTTGGTATCCCAGCATAATAAGTCCATCTTACTAAAATGAAAATGACGTTGACGACCTCTCAAGTCAGCATCAATAACGAACTCATCGACGCCTTTGCCACAACTATCGGACTGAAGCAGAGAATGGGCTGGTCCCTTTGCTATATAATTTGGCTCTGGAACATGTCATCAGAAGGCTACCTGTTGATACAAGAGGTACGTCATTATACAATTCGAGCCAAGTGGTAGCATATGCAAACGACATCAATATTTTGTCATGGTTGTTAACAACCACTAAAGAACTTTTCCTGAAACTCGACAGAGAAGCAAATCTAGTAGAGCTTCAAATCAATAAGAACAAAACAAAACTCATGACGCAGTTGAGGAAAAATATCTCAAATACACAAAATATCCCTATTGACAAAGAAAATATCAAAAATGTGGTAAAATTTGTGTATCTAGGTGCCAAAATAACGAGAACTGATAATGAAACATGCGAAATACAGTGAAGAATACAGCTCGCTAGTAAAGTTTTTTGCTCAGTTTTGACGACCTTGTAGACTAGCTGCAGAGACAGAAAGACAAAGCCCCAAGTATACAAATCTGTGATTAAACCTATGCTATGCTATGGGTTTGAAACATGGATTTCATCCCAAGCCTTCAGAAGATGGGCCCTGAGGCGAATAATTGGAGCAAAGTGTAATATTCTCTGAACAATACCCAACAAATATCTGCCATCCTTGCACAATATGTCTAAACAGTTAGCCAGCGTGAGATGGCATATTAAGTTGGTAAGCGCGCAGTGGCAGATCTCTATCTGTTAACCATCGCGGGGTGGGATGTTCTATTCTGAGTGCAAGTTATGGCTGAATCGGCAAGATTTCTGCAGGCAGCAGCAGGTGTCATCCTAATGACGAGTTACATTTAAGATTTTATAGGAAGGATGAGCAAGGCGAAGCAGAATTCGGCGAAATTCGATCAGGTTCGGTGTGGGGAACCCAGTTTGCTCTGGGCATTTTATTCAAATGGAAAAATTCCATCAAAAGTATCATTTTGTCTTTGTTTTCTCTTTTTCAAGGCACGAATAATTAATTTTGTAGTGATACGTGGTTTTATTTTCAGATTGAAATTAAATGTTATGCTAATGGGAAAATCTTGCCAGTGAAAATTCAAAAGAACTTGTAAGAATGTGCAATTCAGTGGCCACATATACCTCATACAATAACCCAAAATCAAAATCGAGAGCCTCAACTACGATTTGATCGAGGAGTTCAAAAGATGCGTTGAGGGATCCTTTCTGTCAAAAAATCTGCAACGTGTATTGCAAAGTTTGCCTCGTGAGATAAGATGTGAAGTGGTCCGCAAAATCCGGAATAGGTGTGCGCCGCTATTCATTGGCTGCAAACGTGGATGTGTTGAAATCGCTGAATATCTTGTTATGATTTGTGAAGCTGATGCAGAGCAGAGAGGATTGTACGTCTCCTGTTAGAAGAGCATATTTCTTGACGCATATGGATATTATACAATTCTAAGTTGAGAATGGAGCTGACATAAGCAAACCTTATGTTAATGGTGGCACTTGTCTTATCAATTCTGTACAATTGATTCAGCTTTCTATGTATTTGATAAACAAAGGTGCCAATTTGAACGCAAAGGATATGCAAGGCAAGAACATAGAATCAAGACAACCAAATTGTTCTGAGAAAATGCGGCTGACCCATTTGCAATTAGCAGATATGGGGACGATGATTTGCAAACGGCTTGTTTCAGTAGATAGGCTGGTCGATGCTCGTGAATTAATGTGTTCCACATTTCGTGTCGAACATAACGAAAAAGGAGTCACTGGCGTCTGGTTCACCATATTAAGCTCAGGGAAAATATTGTAGTTATATAGATAAACGACTGCAAGTACTATCTCGATCTGCTTACGGGACTACTGTTGAATTCAAAACAATGGAAGAATTAGACAAGATCGCCGCAGAAGTTGATACAATGAGAATATACGACACAGGGCCAAAGAAAGATGGTGGTTAGATCGGGTGTTGCGCAGGGATCTATTCTTGGTCCAGACCTGTGGAATGTTCTTACGACGAGCTACTGAGACTGGAGATGCCAGATGAGTCGTGCTTGATCGGCTATGCGGATGATGTTGCGGCTCTGGTCACTGGACGAACCGTTGAACAAGCGCTACTTGGGCTATGTATGCTAATGCGCCGAGTGAGACACCGGCTCAGTTTAGCATTGGAGAAAACCGAAGTGGTCATTTTGTCAAAAAAGAGAATCCCTAGAGTAAGGATGATCAGTATTGGAGACATACAAATCGAATCGAAGCCAGCGGTGTAGTACCTGGGACTACTGATCGACTCGAAGATGAATTTCTTTGAGCAAATCAGGGCAACGGCTGAGAAGGCTGCATCGGGAATATCCGCTCTGAGTCGACTTATGGCCAACGTAGGGGGACCCAGCCCATCAAGAAGACGCCTCTTGATGAGTGCTGTAGGGTCAGTGCTACTGCACGGAGCAGAGGTATGGGGCCACGCTCTCAGTAGGGAAGTATACCGAAAACGCATGGCACAGGTACAGAGAAGAGGAGCGCTGAGGATTGCATCTTCGTATCCGACAGTTTCTGATTGCAGGCGTGATACCTGTCGCTCTCCTTGCTAGAGGGCACCGCTCTATTCATCTGCGTCGAAACAAAGATGCGAGGAAGATGGTTGTCTGCAAAGAGAGACAGCGCTCAATCAACGATTGGCAGCAGTCTTGGGTCAATTGCAGGTGGAGGTGAGACCGTGGCTAAATCGAAGGCATGGTGAGACTGAACCAGCTTTTGAGCAGGCATGGGTGCTCTAAGTCCTTCCTGCACAAGATTGGTAAGTCACGGTCCTCCGCTTGTCGGTATTACTCAGCAGAGGCAGACAATGCCTGCCACACCTTTTTTGCGTGCATGAAATGGGACAGGCTTCAAAGGGCCCTCTACAGGTAGAAGAGAGAGCTCACCCCGGATAATATAGTTGCGGTGATGGTGGCACATTATGTTCGGGCAGTCCTAAAAGATAAAATGGACTCACAACAGCCGGGAGTGCTGGGGCTAGGGGATCGCTTGTCTAACACTTACTCTTCTCCTCTCCTCTCCCGCTAGAAGAGGGATCCCCTAGCTTGAAGGCACCTCACGGCGTAACAAAACGAGACCTGGCCCGAAGTAATGTGTCAAACGGTTCCAGGCTACGTTCTCAGGTTGACAAGGGAGGTGTTTAGTGGGTAGTCGAGTCACCTTCTTGCGAACAAGGAAGTCCCACACTCTGTGCGTAAATGGGCATTCACTTCCCTACCACAGGAAAAAAAAATGAGAATATACAGCCTCCTTATACGTGAACGTGTTCTAGGTATTCATCACAAGGAGATGCTGTTTTGGCTAATATTTAGAGAAGCTGGCTCACCAAGATTACGACGCTGCATTCACTTGCGGTATCTTGCGTTACAAATCTGCGCAGTTGGCATTCAATTTTATATTGACATATACTTTGCTGCACAAGCGACTTACGACTTATGTCGGGTTTATCAGATAGGTAAAATAAAAGCGATTTTGGTGATTATTATGTGCCACCTTTTGGAGATGTTTTGGCTGTATTTAATATATGTACTTACAAACAAAATATCAGAAGCCCAAAAGTTAATGCAAATACGTCCGGTATATAGAAAGGAACAAGAATATTTTGATCGTAAATTGAAATATGCTACACATTTCGTTTAGCTTTGCTTAAAACTGCTGAAACTGCTACGAAAAGGCTATTCTCGTAATTTTAACAACGCGAAGATTGCAAATTCACTATCTCCCTACGAGCTGTCAGATATTACTCCCTATTTTCCTTGCTATATATAATATTAATTGAATGTCACGCTTCGCATCCCAAACCATATTCGTACCTCATATGGAGTATTTACGGATTAGTAAAAATAAAGTAGCTATATAAGGTTAAAATTCTTAACAAGGAATGGAAGAAGAACGCCAAGCATTTATGGATTTAGACGAAAAAGAAACTGAAGATTTTGATAGAGAGTTCACTACTAAGGCACGTGGTCCATCGGGTGGGGTTACCATTCAAGCAATTACGGATGCTCCATCTACCCTTCCAGCTTTGCCAGCGCCTCCGAGCTTCGTTGATAGATCATCACTACGGCCGCTAAGAAACATATCAAAAGTTGCTTCGCTTAGACCATGGCGTACCCATATTCCGCCGCCACACGCCCTACCTGCTTCATCACGTACAAATGTTACTACATCACTAAAAAGGTTTGTGTTCTACAGATAAAATATGATCGCAAAAAATTTAAAAACAAGTTGGAGTAGCAGGAGAGTACTCCTGCCGGAAGGCTACTAAACAATTAGTAAATCAAACAATATATTCTGCATATCAAAACTTGACTAACATACAGATTCCGTAAATTGAGTTCGAAGAATTATTATGGTTATTATATTTTTATATCCGCCGCCATTTTGTTTCAAGTGTTTTGACCCCGACGTTTAGTTAGTTATGGTAACACATCAATATTACGAACCATTTCTGAAATTTTTGTCAAAATTCCTACATATTTATAGTGGCTAGGTCCGTTGCAAACGTGTATCTCCCTAGTATCACGTGTTAATATAGTTGTAATTGTTAAATATTCAATCGGCTATAACTTAGCTTTTTATCGTTTGATTATTGTGAAATTTTCAGAACATATACAATTGCTTTCAAAAAACCTAAATTGTAGTTTTTGGGAAATTTGAGGGTCCCATTTTGATTTTATAGGCAAAAATGTAAAATTTATAAAATGTACTATTTTCAACAAAGTTGATCGAATTTCGACTTTGAAGTATTTGTTGCCCTTGTACTCCTAAGGACCTACCTCTGTGATTTTTTTCAGATTTTGCGGGTAAAAGGTGTCCAATCGCGAGGGGGGGATACAAAATTTTCGCACATATCCCCTTCCCCTGCAACCTTCACAGCAAAATTCGTCACTTTAAGACCTGTTTTGAAAAGTTCTCATTCAGGCCTTTCAATTGATACTCATATTGTCTACATTTGATGAAATTTTTTTAGGGGCCACTCCCCTGTATGAAACACCTTATAAATTTCTTTTTGTAGTGAAACTTTGAAGAGGGCGCCACCTTACAACTACTTACAAAATCTAATGTTTCTAGCTTATGTAATTTGCCAGAAGTGGTGTGACACACGGACGGACAGACAGGACGCAATTTTAGTAGGGTCTAGTAAAATTATTTTAACAAAACCCTAAAAAAAAGATTTGACCTTTATTCATATTACTAGATATCGTTCATAAATTGTTTTAATATTTTTGTTATTTATCAAATAAATTTAAGTAAACAGATTTAAAAAAGTAACTTTTGTAATTAATAAAAAAAAATGAAACTTAAAAGTCATAGGGTGTAATTTCAAAATGATTATGGAAGATTGAGTTTAAAAAAGGTAAAAGAGTTAATAATACTGCCACCAAGAGGTAGGGCTTACATAATCAACGAATGGTCGATTTCGTGTTGTGGTTCGGTACGTGGTGTCGTAGTTTGACTTTGTTTTCAATTAGAGTAGATTGGTACGATTTTGGATTCGATTAGTTTATTTTGAATACCACTTCGGAGAATATTTGGGGACACCTAATATTGATTGAGGTTGTCTTATTGTGAATCCTCTCTTTTAGACCTGACATACAGCCGGAAAGAGATAGAAGGTAACGTAAAGTCAAGTCAAGTTACTGGTAGTTGATTGACGCGTTTTTAAATCGGGCATTTGAATCGGTGGAGGATACAAAACTTGTCTTTCGGATTTAGTCTGCGCGCGGAAGAACTGCAACTGGAATCTCTAACTGAACTAGCTAGCCTGCCATCAGCGAACTCAGGGTAGACTAAGGATGTCTAGATTTGTTGACCTGATGGGTACAGTTTGTTGTCTCATGCTAAAACTTTACGTCTTTAACCAAAGAGGGATCGGTTCAGATTTCCTTCGGGAAATCTCAAAATGAACGGATATCGAAAAATCATTACAGAAGCTAGACAGGGACCAATTGCGTACTTGTTACAACCATGAGTTGTATGAAATTCTCGACTAGCCGGCGGTCGCAACAATTGTAATACCACAGAAGCTGCAATGGTTTGGCCATGTGTCTCGTATGGACGGACAACGGATGCCCAAAAAGGTATTTGTCAGGAGAATCGAAGGGTGAAGACCAGTGGGGAGACCACGGAAACGCTGGTCTAACTTGGTCGACGAACGCAGCCCATCGCTGCTTTCGAAATTGGGAACGCCTTCAATTGACTGAGACAGTTGGAGATGCTTGCTGCAGGAAGCCAAGGGTCCAAAGGAGCTGTAGCGCTACCAAGAAGAAGTTATCAGCGATCGAGCAAAGTCGGTTTTTAGTTCGCGAGCGGTATCTGATTTCCCACCATTTCGATATAAATAATGTACGAGTGGAATGAAATAAAATATTCCATTGCATAACGCTTTTCTTTTCATCTGGATTGAAGACGTTGCTATCTCCTATCGAGAATGCATTTTCGCTTGCATGGAAAGATAAGCATTTCACATTTAGTCAATTATATTGTTTATTTGATATAGGCAGGCCTATTCTCTTTTTCTTGAAACCCCCCAGGGTCTTGCCTTTTTAAGTGAGCAGATGCATTTTGACTCCTTTGACTCATTCTCAGTGTCTAAGGGCTATGAAGAAGGAATGCCTTTATATAGGTTAGGCCAGATGGAGGGATATTGGATTTTTGTGTTTTTGGGTAATTCGGCATCCGTTTGTTTGTAGGAGGGTGTGGTACCAAGAAAATAGCTTCGGAATTTGTAATAAGTTATTTGTCGATAATTTTCCTCTCTGTCTTTCTTTGTATCTATATTTCAAATCTTTCAAGGATGTCAAACTTTGGCCCTATAATTTGTTTGTGTGACAATTTAATTGAGTTTTACAATTTAACGAGCGATCCCGCGATTCTACTTGGCAGATGCTACTGCAACAAAATCTCGGTCAGCGAATTCGTGGGCACCAAGGTCAAGCACTGATATTAACATATTCAAGGAAACTGCAACTAAAGCAATCAAAATACATAGTATAAATTAAATGAATCTTTGTAAATATACACATTTTAATATTTCTATTCGTACGGGGAACCTCTACCCGTTTTTCATTATAAATAAATTTTTTTGTTAAAACTTTAAGTGAAAGTGTTAATTGGCAACCAACATGAGGCTGCGCTCGTGCGTGCGTACAGTGGATATGTTAGATGAATTTTCCCGGATTGAACAAAGTTACATTATTTGTGAAGTAACATTCAAAATGAAACTATCCGGTTTAAGTTAATTATAGTTAGCGAAGTAACATTTCAACTGAAGGAAAGTAACATTCCACCGGGACTATAACCAAATCCCGAAGACGCCATATATCCTGACTGGCACCTTCGTAGCGAAGTAGTGAAGAACCAACACCCGCAAAAAGGAAATTACCTAAGGATACTGATCAGCAGCCTAAGTGAAGAACCCACCTTTTGGAAGGAAATACCAAGTGAGTCAAATTCACGAAAGGAATTGGGAAAGGACCAAAATGATGAACATATTCATCCTTATGTGAGTTTATATTAATCTAACTACAGAACTAAATTACAAGTTTGTCCACATTGATTGTAATTATCAATCGACTTTGAAGAAAGAATATTCTTTGCTGACAGAATAAAAATTTGAAATAACAAGTTTGTCTATACAATTAAATTGATTGTAATTATCAAGCGACCTTGAAGAAAGAGAGAATATTTTCCTATCAAGTTATTGCTTATAGAATAAAAATTTGTGAATAAACATTACAAAAACAATTTGAAAATACTTCACATTATATATTAAGCATTCAAAAAATGTTATATTTAAAAAAATAGGGGGACATTTTCCAGCATTGTAAATTGTGAATGATATTTGTAAATCGTTGCTGTGGTGTCCTCTTCATTAGTGTGGATCTTTTTCAGTATTGAGTATTGTTGTCATCTTCGACCCGTTAGCTCTTGGTTGTTGTTTTACCTTGTCCTATTTCGAAAATCTGTATTCTGCGAGCGGAAATAGGATAACGTACGTTCAGATCCCTAGGGAATTTTCTCTCAGCCTACGAAGTTAAACTGAAATATGGTTGGTTACGAATCCCAGTAATCTCATTCGCCCTGCTCGTTTTCCTATTACCCTGGCAAAGAACAATGGCGAAGAGCACCGGAATACTGTTCCTACTAATTCCGGAGGCTTTAGTGGGACTTTAAATGAACTCACCGCTATCGTAAGCCAAATAGTGATGGAATCACTTCAGGCTCAAGGAAGACAAATCTTCCAGAGCCTGATGAACCTTGCTTCCGATATAAATAATGATGCGGATATAGGAATCTGTGCTGAAAATAATAGAGATTTATCGGATATGGATAGAGTCCCTGATGTGGTAAAGAGCTTGAGAGACTTCTCAAGAAACCCAGGGGAATTCAGCTCATGGAAAAAGAGTGTCGAAAAATACTCTCTATATATGAACACCTAGGGGAAACCTCAAAGTACCACAGAATTTTGTCCGTTATTAGAAATAAGGTAGTCGGTCAAGCCGACATCGCCTTAGAATCGTATAACGTAACCATCAACACGGTTGCCCTTAAATTAAGACGCAAGGGCTTCCGTACCAAACATACGAGATTTCTATCCCGAACTCGTAAACAACCCAACCGCGCCACAGCCACCTAGATTTTATCAGCCGAGACAACAGCAGCAGTACTCAAACCAATTACCGTTACTACCCAAACCAAGCGGCATAGAGCCAATGGACATCGATCCATCCATTAAGACCCATGCAGTTATCTACCAGAATAGACCGCGTCCAAGAACCCCAAATGCCCCTGAAAACCTCAAACTCCCGTTCGGTCACACGGACACAAACGACAACGAATATACTTTACAGAGAACAATAAAATACAGCCAGAGGCATCAAACACAACAACGGATTACATTTGGGAACCAGCTAGATAACAGCGTAGAAATACCCGGTACTGATGAAACCCAAGACGACATACATTTTTAGGGTTTTGTACTAAAATACAAAACCCTATTGCAATCACGACCTGTGTCCGTCTGTCCGTCTGTCCGTCCGTCCGTCTGTCCGTCCGTCCGTCCGTCCGTCCGTCTGTATGTCACAGCACTTTTTCTCCAAAACTATAAGGGCTACAGCCATGAAACTTTGTAGAAAGGTCAGAAGTGGTGACCTCTTGAAAGTTCAAGGGTGAAAATTTTTTTCAAAGGCGTTTAAGGGGGGTCTCCCCATATAAGGGGGTGACCCCTCAAAAAAAAATTTTCACCATTGGTAGTCGAGTAGGGTGTCATTGGAAAGGTCTCAATGAGATCTTTTCAAAACAAGTCTTAAAATTGTCTTATAAGTACAGAGGGGGGCAGGGGAAGGGGAAATGTACGAACTTTTCGCGTACCCCCCCCTCGCGATTGGACACCTTCCATCCGAAAAATCTGAAAAAAATCACGAATGTAGGCCTTTATGAGTACAACAACAACAAATACATGAGAAGTCGAAATTCACTCAACTTTGTTAGTAATAGTATGATTTATCGATTTTGTGTTTTCTTGAATAAAACCTAAACGGTACCCTTAAACTCAATAAAATTTAGCTAAAAGATGACTATTTGTAAGGTTGATCTTTTCTGAAAGTTTCATAAAGATCGAATAGTATTTACCGAAGTTATAGCAATTTGAATTTTCGTGCATTACTATGGAGCAATATGCCCTGTATTACTATGAAAACATATTGCTATGGAGCCATATGCGCTTTTTACCGACTGAGACACTACAGCTTTGCTAGAATTTGCATGAAAATTTCAGGAGTGATAGGTATCATGAAGATGAGTACAAACAATTGAAACAAGTCGAAGAGGCAGGAGAGAGCTCCTAGCAAAAGGGCTTTGTAACCATTCTAGAATTCGAAAAAATAGGCCATGAATCGATGATTACAGTACAGAGGAGTGGCCCCTGAAAAAAAATTTCATGAAAGGTAGCCGATATGAGTATCAACTGAAAGTTCTCTATGAGAGCTTTTCAAAACAGTTCTTAAACTGACAGTTTTTGCTTCAGTGGGAGCACAGGGGGGGGGAAATACATGAAAAATGTGTTTCCTCCCACCAGTGATCTAAAAAATCTGAAAAAAATATCACAGGAGATATTTATGGGTATAACTATAACAAATACCTCAGAAGTCAAAATTCGTTCAACTTTGTTAATAATAGTATGATCCTCGAATTTCACATTTTCTCCAATAAAATCGTCTTTGACATGTTTCTTGATTTTATTCGTTGCTGGTTACTGCATTTTGTAAGTTGAGTACAAAACCCTTCTGACATGAGCATAGGTCTGTCTACCCAACTTGTTTAGATTAAACACCTCTTCGCTTCCATACATCGAAAGAACTGCGAGGAGTAGCGAAACACTCAAATTCTTAATAGACACAGGTTTCAACAAAAATTTTGTCCAGCCTCGTTACATTCGGAATCCTTTAAAAAATAATGAACCGTTTAGTGTGAATTTAGTGGGCGGTGCGCTTAAAATTACGTACCATGCATTTATCGATCTCTTTCAGTTGGTTACAGGAAAACTGATGTTCTTCCTCTTACCCAGCTTCAAAACTTTCACCGGAATAATCGAGAATGACTCCCTAAAAGCCATGGATGCAGTCATTCACACTAAAGGGAGTTTCATGACCCTAAACCCAGAAATAAGCGTTCCGCTAAGGCAGCCCGCTTCACAATCAATTAACAAGCAAAATATAAATACCGACAATCTTTCCACATCTCAGAGGAACAAACTAAAAGCGGTCCTGGGAAAGTATATTGACGTGTTTTCTGAACCGAACGAACGACTGGCATATACAACGACGGTGCATGGTGAAATCCGTACAACTACGAACGATCTTATATACAGCAAAGGCTACTCTTGCCTAGTGCCTCTTGAATCTCAAGTTGAAACAGACGTTAAACTTTTGCTAGAAAATGGCATTATCTGACCATTAAGATAGCCGTATAATTCGCTGGTTTGGATCGTGCCAAAGAAGACGGATTCCTCTGGGGAAAAAAGGTATCGAATGGTTATAAACTACCGAAAACGAAACCCAGTCACCATTTCTGACAGATACCCTGTCCCAGAGATAAATGAGGAACTCTCTGAGCTCAGGAGGAACAAATTCTTTTCTGTAATTGACTTGGAGAGCGAATTTTACCAGATTCTCCTCCTGAAAGAAAAATATATCGAGAAAACAGCATTCTCGATTAATGATGGCAAATTTGAGTTCCTGCGGCTTCCATTCGGACTCAAGAATGCACCCTCTATTTTTCAGCGCACACTAGATGATATCCTTTGGGGACACATTGGCCTGCACTGCTACGTCTACATAGATGAAGTTATCAACTTTGGAGCTGACAAATCGGAACAATTCGAAAACTTGGAAAGGGTCCTCAAGACACTCTAAAAGGCTGACATGAAGGTGCAGCCCGAAAAGTTTAAATTTTTGATGAGCGACGTGGAGTTTTTGGGGTTTGTGGTCAGCGCTAATGGCATTAGAACAAACCCTGAAAAAGTTGGTGCAATCGCATCATTTCCTCCGCCAAGGGCCTTTAAGGACCTGCGATCATTTTTTGGAGTGTCAGGGTATTACCGTCGCTTCGTTCGCGACTATCCAAAGCTCGCAAAACCTCTGACATCCCTTTTGAGAGGGAGGGATGGACGGGTGCCCAAGCACATGTCAAATAATCACCTTAGATAAACCAGCCATGGATGCATTTTTGAATCTCAGGAGAGCGCTCATGTCCAAGGACGTCATACCATCGCATCTCAACTTCAAAAAGGAGTTCGAACTGACTACAGATGCTTCCAACTATGCCATCGGTACAGTAGTCTCTCAAGATGGCAAAACAATGTCTTTCTTGTCGCGAACCTTGCACCAAACCGAAGAAAACTATGCTGCAAACAAGAGGGAAATGCTCGCCATCATATGGGCATTGCAGAAATGTAGGAATTTCCTTTACGGGTCGCGGAATACAATAATTTTCACGGACTACCAGCCCCTTACATACGAGGTGCGACAATTAAGTAATGAGACTGATTTTATTGCCACGCTTGTAGTAAATCTGCGACCTTGAAATTCCCTCCCCCTTCTTTCGCATCCTCCTTCTCTATTGGTATATTTACCATTGCTCTAGCTTGTTTAGTTCGCCTGCTGTGTCATGATGTTGTTGGTGGTGCTCGTCACGAAAATGGAGAAACAAAATCAAAAACAACGCGTTGCGATAAAATTTTGCGTCAGATTGGGCGAAACAGCTTCGGAAACTTACGCCAAAATTGTAAAAGTGGATGGTCATAGAGCTCTTAGCCGTGCCCAGGTTTTGTCGATGGCATAAAAAGTTTAAGGAGGGGCGTAAAAGCGTGGAAGATGAAGCGCGTAGCGGGAGACCAGTGGAGGTGTGGACTGACGCGAATGCGCAGCGTGTGCGCGCCCTAATCGAATATTGGCCTCGGAACTAGGTATGAACCGTGAAACAGTCAGACAAATTTGAACCGATTTTGGGATGAAAAAGTTGTGCGCGAAAATGGTTCCAAAGAACTTTTCTGAGGAGCAAAAGCAGCATCAAATGATCGTCGCTGAAAACTGTTTGGAACAAGTGAAAAACGATCGCAGGTTGCTTGATCGAGTTATTACAGGCGATAAGAGCTGGTTTTCCAATACGACCCGAAAATCAAACGCCAAAGCTCACAATGGTTGTCTCCGCACGCACCTTGCCCAAAAAAGCTCGTATGAGCAAGTCGAAGGTGAAAACGATGATTATTGCGTTTTTCGATAGCCGTGGAATCATCCACAAAGAATTTGTTCCATCGAGGCAAACCGTAAATCAAGTCTACTATTGCCAAGTACTCGAAAGATTGCAAAAACGAGTCAACAGAATGCGCTCAGATATCGCTCGTAACTGAATCCTTCATCACGACAACGCGCCGTGCCACACCGCCCTCAGCGTGTCCCAGGATTTGGCCTCTAAAGGGATCGTCGTGTTGCAGCAGCCCCCTTATTCGCCCGATAAGTCACTCTGTGACTTTTTTTGTTCCCTAGAACAAAATCGGTGGTCACAGAAACCCATTTCGAGTCAATTACGGACTTCCAGGCGGCTGTGACGAGGGTACCCGCGGACATCCCAATCGAAGCATTCCAGAACTGTTACGAAGCATAGAAAACACACTGGAATCGTTGTATAGCTGCTCAAGGGGACTACTTTGAAGGTGATGGCAGAATTCCAGAATAATTTTACATAAACGGTTTTCATGGAATCAGTCTCACTTAATTTGCACACCTCGTATGCCCTTAGCAACAAAAACACCAATCGTAAAATAAAACGCTTGAAGTCTAACTTGGAGGCGTATAATTATGAGCTCTTTTACAAACCATGTCGAGCAAATGTTGTTGCTGACTCCCTCTTAAGACCTCTAAATCCAGGGGAAGTTAATTCTTTAACACCCACAGAGCATAGTGATGATAGTTCCTCCCAAAATCGGATACATATGGTCGAAACTCCCATCAACGTCGTCCGGAATCAAATAATTCCGAACAGGGATAACAAAATAAGCTACCAGATCCCCCATCCTTTCGATAATTATACGTGGCATATCCTAATTCCAAAAGAATACACTGAACAAGACATTATAAACATACATAGACGGTACATGAACCCACATACGCGGGTGGTCCCAAAAGTACCCGCCCCGACAAAGAAAACTGCAAAACAATTGCAAAAATGTTTTTTATTTTTCTACATATTCTCTTTTCAGCTCGATACACTTTTCCTAACGATGTTCAATAGCTTCGATACCCGCATTATAGTAGGAACCGTCAAGCTCCTCAAAATAGCTATAAGCAGCAGACTCTACCTCTTCATTGTTGGCACATCTTTTGCCGCCGAGCCAATTGATCTAATTCGGAAAAAGTAAATAATCCGAGGGAGCCAGATCTGGCAAATAGGATGCGTGAGGAAGCAATTTGAACTTCAACTTATTGATTTAATCCATTGCAATGCGTTGTCGTGATGATATAACACTTTCTTTTTCGTCAGATGGGGCCGTTTTTTCTTGATTTCATCACTCAAACTCTGCAATAAGGCTGCATAATATGCGCCCTTGATTGTTTTTCCTTCTTCGAGAAAATTAATAAATATCATTCCACGCGCATCCCAGAAAACGGATTCTATGACCTTGCCAGCTGACTGAACTGTCTTTGCTTTCTTTGGAGCCGGTTTTCCCTTTTCAGTCCACTGCTTTGACTGCTCCTTGGTCTCAGGTGTAAAATGATGGACCCATGTTTCGTCCTTGGTTATGAATCAACGCAAAAACTCGGCTTTATTGCTGCGAAACATTGTCAAACATTCGATGGAAACATCCTCGCGTTGCTGTTCGTGCTCCATTGTGAGCAAAGGCGGCACCCATCTTGCGCACAGATTTCTCATGTCCAAATTTTCGTCAAAATGCGTTGCACTGCACTTTTGGAAATGCCTGCCATATCTGCTATCTCGCACACTTTTAGTCGACGGTCATCCAATACCATTTTGTGTATTTTCTTCACATTTTTTGACGTAGTGACCTCACTTGGTCGACCACTGCGGTGTTCATCTTAGCAGCTAGTACGACCTCGCTTAAACTCAGCTACCCAATATTTGACCATTGTAAACGAAGGAGAAAACTTACCCAGGGTAGAATTCAACTCGGCCTTGATATTGGTTGGACCTAGACCTTTCAAATGAAAGTATTGTATAATATAATAATATATTATACAATAATGATGATGCCCAATTTTGCCCATATTTACAAATTCATTGAGAGCGTTCACTTTGGATGTCTGTAAAAAATAATAATAAACGTACCGTTATGAATTTTTCACATTAAGTTGTTGAAATGTGGTATTGTTAATCGCAGTAATTGTTTTTTTAAAACTACCTGCATTCATAAGTCAGGTCGGGTACTTTTGGGACTACCCTCGTACGGCAAATGGACTTATGACAGACGAAAGAACGTTTGGACTCATGCAACAAATCGACCCTATCACTTTCAAAATTACAGAGTCCGCTTCGTATGCAAGATAGTTGAAGATCTGCAAAACGAAGTGGAACAGGAAGAGAGAATCTTGAACACTCATTGCAGAGCTCATAGAAATGCTCAAGAAATTAGGCTTCAGTTATTAGAAAATTTTTATTTCCCGAAAATGTCCACTGAAATCAAAAGCCTCGTTTTTCGTTGCATAACGTGTAAGGAAAACAAATACGATAGGCACCCAAATAAACCCCTCCTATATGCAATCCCCATTCCAAATTACCCCGGACAGACAGTTCATATAGCTTTACTTCTGACTGCAAGAAAAAATTGGTTCTCACGGCCATAGATAAATTCTCAAAACTTCTCCAAGATAAAATGCTCCCATCAAGATCTGCTTAGGACGTAAAACAGCCGCAAAGGAACATTTTGTTCTTCTTTTGCGTACCGGAAAACTTTGTAGTGGATAACGAAGGCGCGCATGATCAGTATCTTGGCTTCCATAGTGGAGGACGATTTGCAGATAAAAGTCTTCAAAATGCCTCCTTATAAAAGCGAGGTAAACGGACAAATAGAACGTCCTCACACCACCCTTATAGGAATCATGCGATGCCTAAAGTGTGACGATCCCGGCTGACCTTTTGAAGAGCTGCTTCAAAGGGCAGTAAATGAATATAGCGTCACCCTCCATTCAACTAGAAGCCTGCAAACTATACCTAAATCACCTGCCGAGAGCAACTCCGGAAGACCTCGAACAAATACGACAGAAAAATGTAGAAAAGCTCAAATCAAGCAAGCAAAACAAAGACCTTGCGTACCATAATAATAATAGGGAACCCCTCAAGGATTATAGCCCGAGAGAAATAGTTTTCGTGAAATGAAGTAGAAGATAAGGGTCACAATTAACTTCATGATACAGACAGGAGACGTTAGGGAAAATGAAACCACCACAATCATTACCAAATCCGGAAAAAATCATACACAAAAGTAATATACGCACATAACTTCTTCCTTTTAGGGTTCGGCCACATTGCGATTTTATAGTCGTAACCAGCGATTTTTAGACGCAAATACGAACGCACTGCGACAAGATCTCCGAAGGAACTTCAAGCATGCGCAGAACTAATATGCTCATTTCAAGGTATGTCTTTGCCAGGAACACATGCGCTAACTCATTTGTGCGCTATGCAAGAAACTTCCATGCACGTCAACGTCAAATGTCCAAATGATGTGCACCTGCGCGAGTATCATAAAAACTACCTACTAAACTGGTTTTAGGATAAATCGCATATTCCTGCGACTGCCGACCTGGAAAAAATTGTCGAAAATCGCAGTGCGCGGGCTTCCATTTAACCATGTGTAACTTGCGACAGAAGTGCGGCTAAATAGTCGTAGTCTGATGCATCCCTTAGACTCTCTATCCACATGGCTACTTGCAGCGTTAAGGTTCTCGACTGTACAAATTCCCAAATTATAACCATCAAATCTGGCCAGGTGGAAATAAAAACGGGAAGTTTCAACACCATACATTACGTAGACATTGGACAGTACGCGCAATTAATATCAAACATATCAAACGCTACTAGGCGAGAAGTTAATTGTAGCAATCCTCTGCATCCCTATTTCATCTTTGAGCTACCCCAAACCCAACAGCTATTAGGGTATCAAGTTCATTGGACTTTATCGGAACCGCATGGAAATGCGTTGCGGGAAATCCCGACCACGATGACTTCAACATATACAAGATAAAATAAACATCGTCCTGCGGAATAACAACAACCAAGTAGTAATTAACAAATTATTAACAGATAGAATTAAACCTACATTAATAAGAATTTCACAACAAATCAAAAATTTTGTCAAAACAAACGAGCAGCACAACCACGATATAGCCATAAGTCTACAATATAAATTAACATTGGTAAAAGAAGAACTAGTTAGTATAAATTATGCCTCAAATTTTGTAAAAACTGGAATTGTAAACTCCATGATGTTACCACAGGAAGAAATCACAACAGCAATCGCAATTCTTGACAAGGAAAACTTATCATACATATCAATCGAGGATGCACTAAAACTTTGTAAAACAAAAATTGTAACAGACGAAAAGTCTCTTTTGTATATTGTACAGATACTATTAAATACTGAAAATACTTTTGAAAGATTCCTCATAAAACCTGTTTAAAAAAACAATAGAGTAATTGAAATTTCACACAATAGCATTATAAGAAATCATAAGGAAATATGCAGTATCATCAATAACTAACGCATATGGCGAATTAGCAATTTGTTGACAAACCGACTTTTAGACATATAACTCTCGTCTGGCCTTCCCAACATCCTGAAAAGCGTCAACTCGACTTGTAGTATCGTAAGCAATCTACAAGTTCCAGCTAATTCCCGGTCAGCAAATTTGTGGGCACCAAGGTCGAGCACTGGTATTCACATATGCAAGGAAACTGCAACCACAGCAATTAAAACATATAAATTTAATGAATCTTCGTAATCTTACACATTGTAATATTTCCATTGGTACGGGGAACCTCTACCCGTTTTCCATTATAAATAATTTTTTTGCTAAAACTTTAAGTGTAAGTGTTAACTTACATAGCGTCAGGGTCGTGTGCGTAGTTTTGTTGGTGCGCCGCATAGTTGGAGTCTGCTTTTTTTGTATAAGAACGATCGTAAGTGCTCTTTGTATTTTGTCGTTAATTTCAGTAATGTCCTTCCTATGTATATCATATCGCAGTCCTTGTATGTCAAATTATATATGCCGCTGTTCTTGTATATTAATGTTTCCTTCAATTTTGGTTTCAGTTTGTTTCCAATGTGATTGTTAGATTTGAATAGTATATGCAATTTCCAAAACTAATAATAGCATTGAAAAGATACTAAAACCGAATAAGACATCGACATAGAAAAACAACGGCATATAGAAACTGACATGCAAGGACTGTGACATGGTTTACATAGGAAGGACAATACGGAAACTAACGCCAAGATAATAAGAGCACTTACGATCTTTCTTACATAAAAAGACATACTTCAATCACGCGACGCATCTAAAAGCCCACGCACATGAGCCTAACGCTATGAAAAACTCTATGATATCGTTAAACTAACAAAAGAACGTGCTTATACTTAACATCCCAGAAAGACTTGAAATATATAAACATAAAAAGACGGACGGTAAAATCATTAGCGAACAATTTGTGATAAATTTGAATGCAAATTTCTTAGTACTAGACCACACGCTCCAACAAAAATGGAAGCGAGACCAGCAGTACAAAGGGACATCCAACAAGCGAGACGACAAAAACCTTATATTCCTTCATCTGGCCCAACCAAAAGCTTACATGTTCAATCCATCCCAAACGTACATATGTATGTAAACGCATTCTTTTCCACACATATTTTAGACACTGAAGATGACTCAAAGGAGTCAAAACGCATCTGCTCACGAAAAGAAGCACAACCTGATGACTTTTCAAGAAAACAACAAATGTTAATTTTGGTTGAAATCATTCAAAAAATTTAGGAACATTTGAAAAAAAAATAAATCTTGTGGGCTTAAAATAAAAATTTTTCAAACTTCTTCTCTTCTTCGCAGTGCTACAGCCCCTTTCGGGCCTTCGCTTCCTGCAGCAAGCGCCTCCAACTATCTTGGCCAATTAAAGGCATCCTCCAATTTCAAAATCCGAGCAGCGTTGAAGTGTCTTCCTCGGCAGAGTCAGACCAAAGTTACCTCGTCTCTCCCGTTGATCTCCGCCCTTCAGTTCTACCAACGAATATTTTTTTGGATATCCCTTGTTTTTCCATGAGATTTACATGGCCAGCCCGTTGCAACTTGCGCAGTCTTACAATCGTTGAGACCTCCGACTCGTCAAAAATTTCATACAGCTCATGGTTGGTTCGAATTTTACATTGGTTTCTGTCTAGCTTCGCTCTAATTATTCGCCCCAGGACCCGTATTTCGAAGAGTATCAATATCCTTACGGATGCGTGCGTTAACATTCATGGTTCATATTCATAGCATAACACAGGTCTTATCACAGGTTAGTATGCTTGGAGCTTTGTTTTCTTGTGTATGCGGATGGTCTTCAAGGCCTTCAAAACGAAATAAAATATTTTATTTGCAAGCTGTACTCTTCGCGAATTTCGTCTCTTTCATGACCGGTTCTCGTTATTTTGACACCTTGATATAGAAATTTGCCCAAATTTTCGATATTGTCCTTGCCAAATGTAATAATTTTGGCATTTGAGATATTTTTCCTCAACTGCGTCATGAGCTTTGTTATATTCTCCTTGATTTGTAGTCCTACTAGATTTGCTTCGCTGTTGAGTTTCAGGAAAAGTTCATTGGCGGTTGTTAACAACTGTGACCAAATATTATCCGCATAGGCTCCCAATTGGCCCAACTTGTTTAGTAACGTCGGCAAGTAGCTTTCTGATGACATACTCATATTCCAGAGCCAACTTGAATAGCAAAGGGGCCAATCCATCCTCTTGCTTCACTCCAATGTTTATGTCAGAGGATTTGGTGAGTTGGTTATTTATTCGGACTTGGAAGGTCATCAACGTCGTTTTTATTTTAGTAAGATGAACTCCACCACAGACGGTCCAAAGCCCATTTGAGAAAGGAGGAGGGAACCACTTTGTTTCCCCAACCCACAGCTTCCATGATTCCTCACCCCAAACCCCCAGTTAAATGGTAGTGTATTTGAAATGCCAGAAATGCTAATAACTGTAAATACATCTAAAGCTCTGCTACTAAATCCTACTCACACCTCCTTTGTGAGGACGTAAGAGAGTGAAGGTGAATCTTCTGTGCCTGATAACGGAATCGAAGTAATAACTATGCCACCGGAATGGAGGTTGGGCGACGGGCTAGCTCCCCACCCCTGGAAAACCTTAAAATGTTTCGAAACCTGCAGATGGGCCTCGGAATCGATTGGACTCACGACAACAACCTCGCAAAAAAGACTATGGCATTGGATCCTGGAATGTCAGATCACTCAATTCCCCTGGCGCTGTTAAATACCTTTTACAGCAGGCCAGTCAATATAAATTAACAATACTAGCAATCCAGGAAACAAATTGGACTGGTAATGATATTCAAGACATGAGATCGCACAAATTATTCAAAAGTGGGAAGCCTACTGGGAAACGAGAATTCAGAGTGGCCTTTATTGTGGATAAGTAGTTCAAATCACACGTTATTGATTTCAAGTCAATAAACGAACGGTTGCGTGCGATCTGTATCAAAGCAAAATTCTTCAAAATCTGGCTGATAAATATCCACGCTCCGACCGAAGAAAAGCACGAAGAAACGAAGGAAATATTCTACAATCACTTGGAATGACTAGTCGACTCATTGCCTACAACCGACACAAAAGTAATTCCATGTGATTTCAATGCTAAGGTTGGCAATGAGCTATCTCATCGGGGAACAACTGGAGGATATAGCTTCCTCGATGAAACAAATGACACCGGCTAGCGCCTGATAAACTTTGTATGTAGCAGAAATCTAGTTAAACGTTCGACTTACTTCCCACAGTGATGCATTCATAAAATAACCTGGGTATCATCATAGGATGGCAACACACAAAACCAGATCGATCATGTTCTGATCTAACAACGTTGGGCCTCGAGGAAGCTTGACATCCGTGCATACTGAGGAGCCAATTGTAACTCAGATCATTACACGATCAATGTAACCTATCAATGTCGTATGTCAAAGCCATATTCGGCGAAGACTAGCCCGCTAGAAAAATTTGACATCGAAAGGCTCCAAACGGCGACTGCGGCCAAAAATTTCACGGAGACCCTTGAAAACCAGCTGGCTCCTAATTTATCAGACGCATCGTTAAAGACAAGCAACGAGCTCTGGATGAAAGTCAAAGCGGCTATTAAGACCGTGGCAGAACAGACGATCGGACATCAAGCCCGGCCCAAAGGAAATGATTGATTCGATGATGAGTGCCAAAATGCGTTAGACAAAAAGAATCAGTCAGGCGTACAAAGATTACGTAGGTAGGATAACCAGGACAAAAAGAAAAAAATATGGAAATCTCAGAAGAGTAACGAATAAGATAATTAAAACCCAGAAAAGAAAATACTGTGACAATCAATTGAGAATTATAGATGTAAGTTTATCGGGTATCAACACAAGAAAAGCATACAAAGTAGTGAAAAGCCGGAAACGTGGTTATCAGCCCCAAATCACGCTCTGTCGTGATGACATCAACAATGTCATCACTGATAAAACCAAGATTAAGGAAAGATGGGCATCATACTTCAAGAACCTCCTTAATCCACCGCACAGCTTCAGAATACTGAAGCCTAAATATGTATGTGGAGAGCTTCTATTGGCTTCACCAACTTTGGATGAAGTTCGTTACGCTATCAAAGCCCAAAGGAATAATAAAGCACCGGGCATTGATGAGATTCCAGTAGAAAGTTATCCAGCACATTTGGCAACAAGAACATATGCCAAAAGGGTGGAGCCAATCAATTATACTCCCTACCCAAAAAAAGGTGGCAAGTTATAGTGCGAAAATTATAGAGACGTATCATTACTTTATAAGGCGCATACAATAATTTCAAAAATTTTTGAAAATCAAATCGGATCATACGCCAACAGTATTATTGGGGAGTATCAAGGTGGTTTTTGGGCAGGAAGATTGACAATAGACCAATTGTTCACTGTCAGGCACGTACTTCGAAAATGCTGGGAGTTCAACAAATACATGCACTGAATTTCAAGCAAGCATACCACAGCATTGTTCGTAACGTACTTTACCAAATAATGCTTTGCATTGACGTCCCAGCCAAATAAGTCCATCTTACCAGAATAACAATGACAATGACGATCTCCCAAGTCTGCATCAATAACCAACTCACCGATACCTTTGACATAAATATCGGACTAAAGCAGGGAGATGGGCTGGCTTCTAAATGTCGATACGTGAGGTACATTGTTATACAAGTCGAGCCAACTAGTAGCCTTTGCAGATGACATAAACATTTTGTCACGCTCGTTAACAACTGCCCAAGAACTCTTCCGGAAACTCGATAGCGAAGCAAAACTAGTAAGGCTACAAATCAATCAAAATAATATGAACCTCATGGTGCAGTCTAGGAAAAATATCTCAAATACACAAAATATCACACTTTGCGAACATAGTATCGAAAAAGTGGACAAATTTGCGTACCTAGGCGCCAAAACAACGAAAACGGGTAATGAAAGAGAAGAAATATGCCGAAGAATACAGCTCGCAAATAAAATGTTTTATTCACTTTTGACGATCTTGAAGACCAGCTGCATACACAGGAAAAAAAAGCTCCAAATATAAAAATCTGTGATAAGACCCACGTTATGCTATGGGTGTGAAACATGGACCCTAACCCAAGTATCCGCAAATATATTGAACGCCTTTGAGCGACGGGGGGCTTAGTGCTACGAAGAAAAAGACGGGTACCAAAACAAACGATTATTTGGTGCTGTGTGTTACGACCAATAATGTCGTATGCTTACTTAAAGTCAACGAAAAGTTAGTGTACGTCTATATTGAACTCGCAGCGTTTCTCAAGTATCTACTTGACTATAAACAATTGGCCTATCATTGATCTACTTGCTAGAAAGCCACTTTGATACTCCCCGATAATACTGTTGGCGTATGATCTTATTTTATTTTCTAAGATCTTTAAAAATATGTTGTACGCCGTACAAAGTAGTAATATGCCTCTATAGCTTTCGCAGTGTAGCTTGTCACTTTTTTTGAGGATAGGGAATATAATCAATTGACTCCACTCATTGGGCATATGTCTTTGTTGCCAAATGTACTGAACGATTTTATGGATTGCTTTCTGAACACCGCTGCCACCATATTTAATGAGTTCCACTAGAATATTACCGATGCCCAGCCCTTTATTATTCTTTTGGGCTTTGATGGTGGAACAAACTTGATCCAGAGTAGTTGGGGCCTATAGAAGCTATGCAGGAATATCTACAAGCTCCACACTAGCTTTCATAACAGTCAAATTTGTAATGCAAATGAAATTAAATTAATGAAGTGTCCTAACGGTCCCAATTTTATCATTAGAATATTTGAAAGTTCAAATGGCTATAATTTCATCGAGTACGGTCAGATTCTAATGCAATTTGAAGGTAAGGAGAGTTATGTGATGAGTTACCTTGGTATATAATTTCAGTGGATATGTCCAATTTTATTAGCGAAAACGTGAAATCAGAGATCCTACTGTATTTACAAAGTTAGTTGAATTTGACTTCTAACTTATATGTCGTTGTTTTTCAAATTCATATTCAAATCTGCTATATTGGTTCAATCATTGTACTTTATCAAGAACATAAATCAAGTTTTAAGATATTAAAGTTTTCAAAACCTTAATGACCAGTAAAGCAGCCTTAATTTAAATAATATTCAATCAGAGAAATGTCAAATAATTGTATCAAATGATATCAAATAAAGATAACTAAATATTACGTCAAAAGTGGGTATCAAATCAACCAACTCATTTAAAAATAACATAAAACTAAAGAACACAACAAAAAATGTGCTCTGAGTTTACTAGTAATGTGTATCAACTAAATTCTAATGAATGGTATAAAAAAATAAATCAGTACAATAGGACAATATTCCTAACCTACATGGCAACCTTTTTTCTAGTTATTTAAAATAACAAACATAAACAAATTACAACAGAAATTAACGTAGCAATAATGAGCTGCCGCAAAAACAACAAGTTGGGTAGACAGAACTACGTTCATGTCAGAAGGGTTTTGTACTTAATATACAATATGCAGATATGTATTTTGGAATGATTTAATTCAACAAAAACTTTCATGACGTGCAAAAAAAAAAATTCTTGCAACACAAGAACTTGATCTTAATCAGCCAAGATTTTGTTCCAGTATTGCTAAAATCATTGACTGACCTCAATCTTAAATGTATTTTTGTCATACATCTTATTTGAGAATTTGGAAAAGATCCAATCAAAGGTGTAGTGACTGGTTTGATGAAAAGCCCATGTAGTAGAAACATTGTATATGATTGCTGTAATCGGAGGAAATTTAAATGACTGTAACTTCTGTAAATTTTATTGAAACTTATGGAATAAAAGAATCTTTTAAAGAACCACTTTAATGGCTGATTTCATCCAATTTGATGATACTAACACAGTTTTACTGACGAAAATACTAAGTTCTACTATTGTTAGCAAAGCTCAACGAATTTCAACCTCTCATTTATTTAATGATACCCATCATTCCTGAAACTTTCATGCAAATCCTACCAAACCTGTAGTGCCCAAGTCTATAAAAAGCGCATATTGTTCCATAGCCATATGATTCCATAGTGATACAGCGCATATTGTTGCATAGTAATACAGGAAAATTCAAACCGCTCTAATTTTGTTTAATACTATTCGATCTTTTGAATCTTTCAGGGCTGGTTAATCTTATAAACAAACATTTATGTATCAAATGTCATTGTATTTGAAGATATCGTAACGGTTTTATTCAAGAAAATGACAAATTGATAAATCATACTACTACTAACAAACTTGATCGAATTGTCACTTCTGACGTATTTATTTTTCTTATACCCATAAAGCTGTCCATTCGCGAGGGGGTACACGAAAGGTCGTACATTTCCCCTTCCCCAGCCACCTTCAGTTATGATACCTAAATTTTGACTCCTGCTTTGAAAAGATCATATGAAGACCTTTTTAATGACATCCTACTCGACTACCAATGGCGAACAATTTTTTAAAGGTTCACCTACCTATATGGGGAGACCCTCCTTAAAATTCTCTGAAGAAATTTTTCACCCTAAAACATTCAAGAAGTTACCACTTCTGACTTTCCCACAAAGTTTCATGGCCGTGACATTTATAGTTTTGGAGAAAAACTGCTGTGACGTACAGACGTATACAGGTCGTGATTTCGTATACAGGTCGTGATTTCAATAAGATGTTGTATTTTGGTACAAAACCCTGAAAATGAAAGACACTGAATAGCCACAAAGGGGCCCAAATAATTTACTAATAGTAATTTAGCCACCGAGACCCAGACTGCTTCATGTCTGCTCAATCAAGCTCAAAATACCTCGCAAATGAGTATCTCTATTGAGTCCGTTGATCCCGTAAGCTTAAATTCAGAGGGTATTGTATCCTCTTATCGGTGAATATATATAATTGGAGCACCATCTGGATCAAAAATGTACCAACTCATATCCAAATGCTCCTGGAGGTATGAAACCAGTAGTGCAATAAATCTTAATATACTCATCTGTAGGGAGGCTACGAAATCCAAAGGTTTTCACTCATACATACAGACTCCACGATATGAGTTCAAACAAGCTTCAAAATGTATGCATCGACTTTCATCATCGATATATACGAGTAGTGTTTAAAATTCATTTCAGGCTTTCTGTATGGACCAGTACATACGTGAAGACATTCCCTTTCCGAGGCTCGTAACATTTCTGTTCAAACTGATAATAATTTTCATATTCGACGCGTGGACGCATATGCATATTCCATACAATTCATTGACTATGAATTGCATATGCATGCACGTGTGAACCAAATTCCAAGCATTCATAGGTCATTGCATTCAATTGCAATATACGCAAATTCTTATTATCCAATATTTAATGCAATGACCTATGAATAAGCAATGTTATCATTTTTTACTAGAATAAGCGATGTTATGATTTTTTGATTAGAATAAGCATAATTTGTATTTGTATAAATTCGTCAAGTTAAAATAAACTCAGATCATTCCCGATTGTAAGTCCATCGATTGTATTCATTTCTGCTATTATCTTCTACTAAACATTGACATTGGTGGACCCAGTTGTCCAAGAAGGGATATATTGAACACTTTCCTTGTATTATCTTAAATGTATTCATTTATCTTATCCTATTGAACATTTATTTTATTTCGTTTCAGCTATGTTTGAATTATTTGATTTGTTTATTCCAGCTTGTTAACTGAGCTTTAAATTATTTTGCTGTGGTTTTGCTTGTTTGTGTCTCTCATTTAGGAACGATTCATGGGTTTTTTCAATGGAATTACTTTCATCGCAACAAGCCGCTGCTGGTCAGGCAATAGATCGTTACTTGACCAATTTTTTTAAGGATTCGAAATCCCGAAAAAATAAGCGCTATTTCGAAAATCGACTCCACAAACTTGAATCTGACTGGGCAGCTTTCCAGAAAAGAGACGCTGAGATTCAGATGTTCCGTGCAGTGAACAGAGATCCTATTCCCACGCATAGGCTCGTGAAAAAACAGCTATCCGTTATTGCTTGCATGAATCAAGCAGTCGACTTGGATCGTTCTAATCCCTTATTGTCAGCAATATTTATCCTCATTGACCAGCTACTGGCAGTCGATTATGAGCGCCCATCATGAGCTTGTCTCTGAAGGAACGGAGTATAACTCGGAACAGGTGTTGTTTTTGGAGAAGAGTCAGCAAGCTATGGCGGTAAAACTTTCAAAGATTATGAAAACCAACGGCTCTATTCCTAGCAGTAGCCACAGCACACCCAGTTCTTCAATAAAGCTGCCTAAAGTTACCATTCCAATTTTTTCAGAGGATTATCTGAAATGGTATTCGTTTGCGAGCTTTTTAGGCAAATGATTGATGGACAGCCTTTATCAGGCACTCAAAAACCTTGCTATTTACGATCATTTTCTATCTTAGAAAAGCATCAACTAAACTCGGTGCCACCGGATTGCAGCAGTTATTCGAACGAGATCTCAAAATACAAAGCTGCAAAGTGGAGGAGTTACCGCATCGGAATAAACATCGACGCGCTTTCAAAGTTTTTATACCAAGCAGGTATGCATGGCTTTTTACAAACCTAAGAGCCAAGAATGGAAAGTATGTCTGGAATGGTATGGTGTTTAGCAAATGGCAAGCGGCAAAAAGATCAACAAATTCAGAGCACCCAAGTATTTATTTAAGTAATAAATTTTCGGTAAAAGAAATAACACGTAGACTAAATACCAAAAATATTAATATTAATAATACATTAAATCAAAACAATGTTAATGTTAATCCTAATCCAGATTCCAATCAAATAAGTCATGGCTCCCCTCCTAATCTCCCAACGGATGATCTCTTAGAGCATCACTCAACTTCCGAAACACCAAGTGATAGCACTATTGTTCAGTGCGAAAATTCTTTAACCTCAACTTCAGCCGCTGAAAACACGGGATCCGTGGATAAATACTCTAATTTTGTACATGGTGGTGTACAAGTCTCCACCTTACCATCTCCTGAGACGAATTCATTTTTGAACCCGCTCATACCTCCAGTGGTGAAAGCCACAATCAATGCCAGCAATGATATGGAAGGCAAATATCTCTTATCCCGACTTAGAGATCATAAAATTTTTGAAAATGTTAGGCTTTATCTGGCATACATGTACAAGGCTCCGGACACAACGTGCATTGATGGCAAAACAAAGACAAACATTATGGTTATGATCCAGCGGGAAGGCCTTCCTATAGATATTGGGGCCCTCCGTAGGATTTATATCAAATACCACGAAGAGTTAGGAATAACATCAGCACAAACTAATAAAGATCTGGAAACTTACGCGTCGCATGTGAGCTCCAATTATATATCAGCACTTCAACGATCTAGAGAGCAACATCGTAAATTTTTTCGTCCCCAATAACGCACTAACTTCTAAACGCCTCAACCTCTTTTACCATAATTGCGGTGGTATAAGAGGGAAAATTAATAAACTTTATCTGGACGCCAAATCATGCCATTTCAACGTTCTTACCTTAACTGAAACGTGGTTGAATGAGTCTTTTGTCAATGAAGAGATTCTGGATGGAAACTTGTCAATTTTTAGAGACGACAGGGATTCTCACAGCACTGGGTAATCGCGCGGAGGAGGAGTCTTGATTGCAGTGCAAAATTCGTTTTTCAGTGAGCCCGTCAGTACTGTCTCTAACAATTCCTACCAGCATAAAATTGTTCGTATTAAAATTGCGAATGTAAACTTGTATATAGGGGCTTTTTATATCCCTTCAAGATCCAATGAAGAAGTTTACAATAATGCGTGTGACATAATATCGTCACTAGCTGCTTCCATCAATGAAGAAGACATAATAATCGTCACTGGGGATTTTAATCGACCGAATTTGACATTCACTGTCGATGAATCTGATAATGGACTCCTCCCAGTCAATTTTCTAGACAGTATAGACTTCAACATTATTAGCACCATGTATGGCAATGATTTGCAGCAAGTTGCTTCGACCCCCAACCTTCATGGTAATTGGTTAGATCTCATTTTTACAAATGCGTATGACGAAGTTGTGGTGATTCCAACTAGCGATGCGGAGCATTTGTTTTCTAACACCCGCCACCATTCCACAATTTCTCTTGAATTAGCCACTACGGATAGAGAATACCATCTTTCATACAATAATTCTATCGTTTTTGACTTCCATACTATGATAGCATTAACAATCATCTTCATACTATTGATTGGACTGGTACGCTTTCAACGTTAGGTACAAACGACACAGTAGATTGTTTCTACAATATATTCATGTACGCCGTTGAGAGGTACGTGCCCAAAATTAAAAAGAAAAATAAGCTCTCTGAGCCTTGGCTTGATGGTGACCTTAGGTATTTAAGAAACCAAAGGAATAAGCTCCACAAATTAATTCAAAAAAGATCCAACGTTAGCCAAGAAATGAAAAATAAATATGATGCGCTGGTTAAAGAATTGCAACTCAAATCTCGGGAAGCATATGATTCTTACGTTAACATAATTGGTGAAAACATTATCCATAACCCAAAAAAGTTTTTTGATTTTGTAAACATTAAACGTAAGTCCCAAGGTTTTCCCAATTCTATGGTGTATCAAGACTTGAGCTCGTGCAATCCCGTAGACATCTGCGAATTTTTTGCAAGTCATTTTCAATCCGTGTACTGTCCAACTAACTCCTCATCCTACATACCTTCTTCAGTCGAAAACTCAGCGTCTCCCATCAAGGAACTCTGCATTTCTGAAAATGATATATCCAACGCAATAGAGGCACTTGACATCGATAAAGGGCCTGGTCCTGATTTACTCCCTCCTCGCTTCTTGTTTCACTGTAAAGAGCAATTGATTCTTCCTCTGCATATCATTTTCAATAAATCCCTCTCTTCTGGAATTTTCCCAACGACATGGAAGACATCCCATTTGATTCCAATTTATAAAAGTAAAGATAAGGCATCAGTTGAAAACTACAGAGGCATTGCAATACTATCTGCAATTCCTAAACTTTTTGAAAAAATAGTCTGTTCAAAAATATCGCCCATCATTGAGCCTCTGCTAAACGATCAATAGCATGGTTTCCGAAAAAATCGCTCAACAGTTACAAATCTTACATTAATGGTTTCTAGTATCCTCTGTGAAATGGAAAAAGGTAACCAAATTGATGCGACTTACACTGACTTCAGCAAAGCGTTTGATCGTGTTAACCACGAAATTTTAGCAAACAAATTAAAAATCTTCGGAATCCGTGGTCCTTTGCTAGACTGGTTAGACTCATATCTCAAAAATAGGACCCAATTCGTCAAATTTCAAGGGTTTGTGTCCAAAGAAATAAATGTTTGCTCTGGTGTACCTCAAGGCAGCCATCTTGGTCCCCTACTTTTTAACATCTTTATTTCTGATCTCTCTGTTATGCTGTCTGATATTCCCCATCTATTTTATGCCGACGATCTAAAGCTATTCAATGTAGTAACGTCTCCTAAGGACACGGCATTCCTTCAAAACAAGGTAAACTCTCTTTTAGAATGGTCAGAAAAAAACCAACTTTCTCTGAATTTCGAAAAATGTGTGGTAATAAGTTTTTCCCGTAAAAACTCCGTTCTTGCTTGCGATTATCATCTCAACTACCACAAACTTAACAGAGTGAACAGCGTCGTAGACCTCAGTGTTATGTTGGACAATAAACTTCGATTCAACTTGCATTACGATGAAGTTATGTCTAGGGCCAATAAGCTACTCGGCTTCATCAAACGTTGATCCAAAGAGTTTCAAAATATTTGGGTATCTAAGACGTTGTACGTCGCGTTAGTTCGCCCAATGCTTGAATATGCTTGTCTTATTTGGGATCCTGTTTTTCATGTCCACATTGACAGACTTGAATCGGTTCAAAAACAGTTTGTATTGTTTGCATTGAGGTCGCTATATGATCCTAAAAATTTTCAGGATTTACCCCCCTACGAGCACAGGCTGCAAATTTTTAATATGCCATCACTTGCTTCCCGGAGAATTACGATAACCCGCTGTTTTGCGTTTGATGTCCTCAGAGGCTCGATAAATGTTCCATTTTTAACTAATAAAATAAAAGTACATGAGCCCTTGCGAGTCACTAGGCACTGTAGTGAATAAAGTGTTTTCATAATGTCCGTGAAGGACCGCAGCGATGTTCTGCTGCCTCGGCAGAGGAAGGTGTTGGTTCCTGCCGAGAATGCCCTCGTCCGGAGACGCGTGAATGCGCTGGCAGGCTAGCATTGCGGTGTCGTGGGGCGGGTTCGTTTCCCCGGCACGAGGACTCACTACAAAACATTTCGCATTCACGAATTGCTTGCAGAAGATCAACAGAGGACGACCGAAGTCGCAAATATGTAGATAACCTCCACGAAGGAATTACGACTTGTTGCGAGAACAAGTGCAACCTGACAAGAAAGACTAATTTGGGGTGACCTCGTCTTTACCCAAATACATTCAGGGCCCACAAATGAAAGAGGGGCAACCGGGTGGTGGTGGAGCCCCTTCATGCCCACCCAACCGGAATAAATCCAATGTTAAATCGTTGAGGTGGCCAGGTATTCCTCTTCTGAGTGGAAAACTCATACAACTTGAATTATATGAGCTTTCCCATCAGAAGGGGAGTACCCCGGTGACCAATTTATGTCATAGAATTATACAATGGAATTGCATAATTTTATGCCATAAAAAGGCACTTGGCTTGGGCCACTCAGCCCATAAAGTCACCTGAAACAAAAAGGATTAAATTGTACCCGGTGACTGGCTCATATTTTGAGGGGGAAGCCTGCCACCGTATCGGGTCCTATACTTGGTCAGAAAAACCGGAAGGGAAAAGACCAATTTCCTAGTTTAATTCTTCATTTTTTTATTTTTCGTTCCCTTTGGTTATCACAAAATAATATAAGCTTCTCCACGACAAACCAAATTTAACAAAGATAGAACGATTAAGAGTAATAAATAAATTATTGCTGATAAGATACTCGTATATCGGATATACTTTGAATAATTATATAAGAAAAAATATTAATAAATAAATTAAATCAAAAGGACTCACCGCATGATCCGTCGAGCGCTCGATGGGTGCTGGATACGTCCTGAAAATCTTCGTTTTTGGTTAGGTTAAACGCTATAATGTACTTCGATAATGGTTTAAGGTCGAATAATTCACCTATCACTATAAAAGTTCTTTGGCCGAATGCCATTCAAAAATTTAGTAAGCAAATCACTTGAAACGGGCGCTAGTGTGAATCCGTTTTCAAGAATTGTTCGTAATTCTTCTCATCCATAAGTTTATCAATTTCTGAAGTTTCGCTGCGCTTCACTTTGAATAACCAGCCTTTTCATAGCACGATGTATTTCTTGACCCTGGGGTATCCTCAACTGATATGTTCTTCTCTACCACAGTTCCTGACACAGGAGAATATAATTCACTCGCTAGCGGTGGGTGCAGAACACAAAATCATTTCGATGATTGTGGGGCCAGTTGAATACGCTGCAACACGAGGAACTGTCGATCCGATGCGCTTTGAATGCCAGGAATGGCGAACGTGTTTCCGTTAACCAGCTCGTCCCAGACAATGATCAGTAGAGCGGGGGGGGTTGCCAAAGCCTTGAAAACGAACCAAACGCGGCATCCGCTAATTAGTACTGCTCCAGTGCTGGTTCCTCGGACGGATTGAAATCGTCATCGAAATGGGGCTTGGGTATTGTATGTGTACGAGTAGTTATCAATCGCTGTAATCACGGCAGACCATGGCGTAATTGCGGCTTGTCCTCAATTCAAATGGCGTTGGGTACCCGTATTTATCCTTGCACTATCAACACCGTGATTGCATTGAGAAAGTTTTGGTCAGCTCTAGGTGCACGGCGACTGGTAATAATTAATAGAAAAGTTCACATCACCAGAGTATTCCCCGCAAATTTCAATTGTTGGCTGTTTCGACTCACCAATAAGTTCGTAAACACACTCTCTTATTTTAAAATCTATCACGCGCGCAGATAACAGATATTTGTTCTTCGCACATCACGGATATTTTTATTTTATAGTTACAAATAGTTTTAGATTAAGTTTATGTTGAATCGTCATTTGAAGTGTTTGCACGTTATGAAAATGATTTAATACACATGCCTTGTTTTAAATACTAGTGTGCACTATTTTAATTTTTAATGATAATTTTAGTTTAATTGTAGGTAGGGTTGCGTTTGGGCCAATAAAAGTTTAATATATTAATAATTGGTTAAGAACTTAAGGAACTTGTTATGTCCCGCCGAATAAACAGATACGACATTGTATAACTTGTAAAGAATGCTTATCGCCTCCTCAGGATTCACCACTGAATCACTAAAAGCTGGCATTTGACTTTCGTTCAGGGAATCTGATTCCAAGGAATATTCACTTACTCCCGCAAGGTTCCGGAATCCTTCACGTCTTCCCGCTAGATTCGTTCTTGCTAGTTGCCTGATAAGAGGTTTTAGCCTCGTGATGGCTTGATACTTTGCTATCGGAAATAATTGGAAGTGAAGATGTTTCTGTATTTTGTGATTCTCTAGGAGTATCCCAACTGCTGGTTGATTGGTAATCGTCTGTTGGTGGAAGAGCGGCACCACACAATCTATGCCGATAATGAGCCTATCAATAGATGTTGCAAAACGTTTAATTCACACGGTGCGCATTACTCCCCAGACATGTCCAGAACCCATTTCAAAGCTCTGCTATCAAATGCCCTAGCATCTTAATCCCATCATGTATCCAACCCTGACACCATATTTTTATTGTATCAATCTAATTAATTTTAATTTGTATTTTTTAAGTAATTATTGTGAGTTAGCGTACAAAATTTGTGTATTTTTATTTCTTATACCAGTGCCTTGCTTGGCTAATAAATAAATAAATAAATAAATAAATTTTAGACGGGGAAACCAGTCGGTTAATTCACCATTTGTCTGTGACAAACGAGAATTATAAAACAGCTTGAGACATACTTTGTAACAGGTATGAGGACCAACGTTTAATCGTTACCGCGTTTTTGAATAGTATTTTAGATATACCAGCTGCATTCGCAGAAACCGCGATGCATCTAAAAAGATTTTATGATACCGTTAAAAAATCGCTTTTTGGCATAAAAAATTTTGGCATTGAGACTGGAAGTTAGGATCTAATTAATATTCATCTACTTCTGCAGAATGTTGACAGAGAAACTCACCGCCTTTCGGGCAACCTCTGGACGACCCAAGACAAATTCTTAAGCTGGAAACCTTTCTAAATTGTATCGAGTGACGATTCCAATTTTTAGAAGGCCTTGCTGACAGTAGAATGAAGACAAATGAGATGCGTCAGTCAACTTTCTTGAGCACAAAAGAAAAACGTAAATGTATTTTCTGTAAAAAACAATGTAAAAATTTACGACATTGTTCCAGATTTCTACAACTTATTGTAAAGGATAGGATAGAGACCGTTAAAAAGCTCAAACATTGCCTCAACTGTCTTCTAGATGGTCACACTAGTAAAGATTGTCCTTCCAGGAATTGTCTGAAATGCAATAAGAGACATCATACTCTACCGTATTACGGTTTAGAAAGCAACAACAAACAGGCTGAAGAATCATCAAAGGATCTTCCCGGATCAAAAATGAAGATTTCATCTAATGATGTGAATCTTTCGGCCCTGAGTTGCATCAAAACAACAAGCTACGTTTTCCATGGAACCGTTACCATCAATGTCAGAGACAGAAATGGTCATTTCCGAATAAGCAGAGCAATTTTGGACTCAGGCTCTCAGCTCAACTTTATTACTGAAAAATTACTTCATGAGCTTGGTCTTTCAGGTCATTCCCAGCCAGACAAAATAAATGAAATAAGAGGATCAAGGCTCAGCACCCGAGGAAGAGTAAATTTAACAATTCAATCTCGAGTCAACAACTTCTCCGCAACTGTTGAAGCAATAATTCTCCCTGAAATAACATTCCATCAAGCCAGTCGCTGCCTGGACACAACGTCATGGCCTATCTCAAGTAATATCGATCTTGCAGATCCTGAGTTCAACACACCTCAACGAGTTGACATCCTGTTAGGGGCAGATATATATTCAGATATCATGTCCTCAGGTCAGATAAAGTTCTCACCGAATTTAACAACGCTTCAAAACTGCAGTTTTGGAGAATAGTGCTTGGTAAAGCCAAACGCGATAATTCACCTTCTTCAGGTTTATGTGGAATTTCTATCGATGCGTTGGGTTCCCAACTGGAGAAATTTTGGGAATTAGAGATTATCCAGTATAAAGACAAACCACTTACCACAGAGGAAAGGGATTGCGAGGAATTCTTCTACAGAACAGTAAAGAGAAACAATGAAGGAAGATTTGTTGTGAAATTTTTTTCAAGCAGACTGATTTAGGTAATTCAGAACAGATTGCGCTTCACCGTTTCTATTACCAGGGAATATGATTAGGAAAAGATCCCGAGCTCAGATGATAGTATTATTATTCATGAATGAATTGCTATAGCTACATCACATGGAACCTATCAGCCCGAGAGCAATTCTGAAAAATCATTATTTTCTTCCCCACCATTGCGTACTTAAACCAGAAAGCACCACCACTAAATTGAGAGTAGTGTTTGATCGTTCATGCAAAACATACAATATTCAATCCCTCAATGACATTCTGATGACTGGGCCAACTGTTCAAGACGATTTATTTTCGATTCTTTTACGTTTCAGGCTCCAATTCTATGTTTTTACAGCGGACATTATGAAAATGTACCGCCAGATACTCGTATTACCTGAAGATTGCAACTTCCAACTCGTAATATAGAGAGATCATACAAACATAATTTACATGAACTTTCCCATCAAAAGAGAAATATAGACGTGACCGATTTATGTTATAGAATTATGTGATCAAATCACATAACCCTATACCATAAAAGAGCACGCGAGCGGAAGGCCACTCTACCCGGCAAGAGCCCCTGAAAACTACAAATAGGTGGAGCGCGTCCGATGGCTAGCCTAGTTTTCGAGAACCGCCTACAATCGTAGCGGGTCCTATACCCAGTCAGAGGGACAAAATGGAAAGACCGAAGGGTTAGTTTAATAATCCATTGTATTCCTTGTATCAAGTCTATGCATGAACACAATTATTAAAATCATGCAATATTATTCTTATTACGAAAATGATTATCAACCTAGCTTCTCTAGACAATGCAAGAAATTAATCAAATTATATTACGATTAGTTTAGTTCTGTGTTTATTGACTCTTTCCCTGGAAAGAGACCACAATAATGTGCTTCACTTTTAGCGCAGATGTTCAACTAAATTTCAATCTTCTGTTTAAATGCCAATTGAATTATTATTTTTTCTTTTTTTTTATCATGCCAATATATAAATATTTAACAAAACAAATATTTAATGAACAAATGTGATAAAATATTTCATAAGCAAATGAAAAAAAAATAGAAAACGAAAAGGGTACTTACCCATCCTCCTCGACGAGCGCTCGTTGGTGGGGTGGGCACATCTCTAACTCTTAATTTTCTCTTGACTTTAAATATTTCATCATCACTTTAACAAAATGTTTCTTTGTTTCGAAATTAAAAAAAAAATTATAACGCCTAAGGTAACACGATTGAGTTTCCAAGCACTTCAGGATCACTTTGTTATAGCCGTTGAATATTTGAGATGCACCAAACTGGGCAATTTTCGTTAAAAATTCATTCAAACTGTTATTCCCTTTTGGCTTCTGTTATGGTTATATTATTAGCTTTGTTTAAAAATAGCTAGATTCAAATTTCCACTCTTCCGGTAACACTGCTCTTTGGTGCAGCAAAACAATTATAACGTTTAATTAATACGAGTACATCGCGGAGAAAGGTTGGGTTGAAATGGGGTCAACCAAACAGATCCTCATCACTTATCTCGTTATAGCGCGCGAAAATTTATTTATTATTTCGCATATAACTGATAGGCTTACGCTCCATTCCTTGAATTCATCAGCCAATTCTCACATTTCAGCTAAGGATAGTAACTCATGGGTTCGTAAACAATCATTGAAAGAGGTTGTATACGAAATTTGAATCTTGAATTTGCTATTTTTCTTGACACAATAGAACACATAAAGGTCAGATTTTCAGTAAGCAGCAGACGAAAAGACGTGAAGATAGAAGGCAATATTCACATAGGCGCCACTGTTCAGCACCGCAAGAGAATGACACTTTTTTAAAGTCGAATACTATTAATTTCTTCCACTTGAAATCATTAATATGCAAGTAATATTCCACTCGACACCGACACATCCCCTGGCGTTTGAATGTATTCCAGCTTGCTGTCACACAAACACTACTTCGCCGTTTAGTTGCGCCGACTTGGATGCGATCGTGTTTTGCGTGAGCAGTCAAATAGAACGATTTCTAAGAAAATTTGCAAATCGTTATTCACTAGACACTGTCCAAGGTTTACACACTCGAGTGGCAATTAAAGCAAAACTGCAACAAAACTATTCTCTGCTGTTGCGATTAATCTAAGAAACATTCTTTCACATCACAATTCCTCCAGTTGGAAGCAATGAGCTGATGCGGCGGCATCCAGTGGTCGCGGCCGCGAGCTGTTATCGACCACCAAGCACTTGAAACAAGAGGAAACGACGACGACATGAAAAAGGCTCCGCCAAAAAGCAAAATGAACCAGAAATCGAACAAACCGCGCACACACTCAAGTCGATTAGTTTGGGAAGGTGAAACACAAGCGCAAACGCACGGTGACGATTCGATTACTTTTTATTTATTTATTTATTCAGGTAAATTACAGTCATTTACAAGTATATATACAAATTTAAAGCACAAATAGACTCAGTATTACCATAACTATATACAAATTATTTATCAAAAAAATTTAAAAGTGACGAAAGTTACAGACATTATCGAATTAAAAGAAGAAAAAGAAAAAACTTCAAAATTAAAAATGTGGATAATCAGTCATTACCGATATTTCATTAAAGGAACAGGCTTCGCTAGTAGATCAATTCACTCACTTTCTTTTTATACATATTTAAATTACATGAAAAAATATCGATTTCATTTAGTTTATCATTATAAATAGTATATGAACGCCTGAGGAAGGTATTCTTAGCATAATTGGTGCGACAGAAAGGCAAATAAAAAGTGTCATTAGAACGTGATGAAACAGAACGCGGAATTTTGACTTGAATTGATTAACAAATCAGAGCAGTTTATGTGATTATTAATAATTTTATATAAGAAAACGGAATCCAAATAATTAAGTCTAGAGGATAAGAGCTGTAGATTGTGCCTAGATGCACTCTCTTCGTATCCCATGCGATAATCAAGAGATTTCAGAAACTATTTTTGCACTTTCTCAATTTTCTGAATATGAGCATCATATTGCGGTGACCAAATAACACTTCTGAATTCAAGGATACTACAAACTAATGTATTATAAAGAATTTTCAATGTGGCAGCTCTTAAAAAGGGCTTACTTAATCGAAGAATCAGTCCTAGACGTTTAAAGGCCTTAGATACCATGTTGTCAAAATGCAGATTGAAAAAGAGTCTTGAATCTAAAATCAGACCTCGATCTCTAACCTTATTAACCCGGTTAATCGGCACTTCCGAGATTGTATATGCATAAGTTATTATATGACGCTTTCTCGAGAAAGTTATTACACTGCCCTTTCCTGCATTTAAAAACAGTTGAATCGCATTGCAGTATTGTTCAAACTGCCTGAGATCATGTTGTAATGTCTTACAATCGTCTAATGTCTTGATTATTTTGTAAATTTTTGTGTCATCCGCATACAGTAAATGATAGGAGTTGGAAAAACAAGTACCAATATCATTAACGTATAAGTTGAACAAAAACGGTCCAAGGTGTGATCCTTGAGGAATTCCTGAGGATACCTCCAAGAAGTTTGAACAATAACCTCTCAATGCAACCGCTTGACTTCGACTACTTATGTACGAACAGATCGATCTTAACAGATCACCATGTATACCAATTTTTGAGAGCTTCTTCAAAAGAATAGCATGGGTAATTTTGTCAAAGGCCTTCGAAAAAACTATATAGATGGCGGCAACTTGGTACCCAGAATCTAGAGCATTAAGCAAGAAGTCGGTGTACAGCGCTAAATTAGTATTGAAACTTCGGCTGCTTAAAAATCCATGTTGTTGTGAAGCAATAATATGACCCATTTGTGATTTAAGATTATCAACAACGATTTTCTCTAATATATTGCCGAAAATGTTTAGCTTAGAAATCGGTCTGTATTGTTTGATATCTTGCTTATCATTCCCTTTTGGAATCGGAGTTATGATTGCTTTTTTCCAAATGCTAGGAAAAGAACCTTCAGATACAGACTTTTGGTATATTATAGTGAAGGGGATAGAAAGCTCTTTAATAAGTTTTTTTATTAGAGAAGGATGCACACCATTACAGCCAGCGCCCTTTTTTACATCTAATAGCTCAAATTGTTTCACAATTATGTCCTGCGTGATAACTATGGATGAAATATCTGCTATGGGTAAATTATCTTCATGAGCTGTAGAGAGGTTCATCTCAGTATCTGACTGAGGAACGAAAACAGAGTTCAAATACTCAACAAACATAGTGCAAATAGTTTTCACGTCACTCGAAACAATGTTATCGAGTTTCATTTGTGCTAGCATATTATTATGACATGTCTTTGATTTGATGAAAATCCAAAAGTAATTAGGAGCAACAGCGATGTTATCTTCGGAGAAATTAACATATTTTCTATCACTCTCGTTCAAGGTATTCAACGCGGGATCGCAAATCAGAAAAGAGCTGATAATCTCGAGCATTTTGATATCTCTTCCATTTCGAATGCTTTTTATTTTTCTGCTTAATAAGTTTTATCAGATTTCGAGAAAACCAAGGCAAATAGTGTGATTTCGATTTCACAAATCTCCGGGGAATATAATTGTTCATTAAATTGTCGAAGAACTGATAAAAGTGCGTTACGCATTCCTCGGTATTAAAGTTGGACATAATTTCAAACCAATCGACGTTTAACAATTCTCGGTTCATTTCTTCAAAATTAGCTGCATGGTAAATGAATTTAAACTGCTCTCTAAAGTCTTGCATATAGTTGTTACAATCTAAATTAAGGGTGATATCTAGTGCCTGATGATGCTGATCTTCTTTTGTTAATGGTATTGTGGAACTAGATATGGTGCACATATCATTGCAAAGAACAAGATCAAGTATTCGCCCATTGGAGTTGCCACAGAGTTGAATTGTTTTAATTTTGCCAAGTCCATGAAGTCATGTAAATTGGCCGCCACATGGTCATCTTTGGTGTATAGATCTAACGATTGGTCGGTGTTATTCGTATTTCGCCAGATTGCTTTGGATATATTAAAATCTCCAATGATTAAAAATCTATCATCCTGATTCATTTGAATGAAGTCAAATGCTTTGTCATAGAAGGCTTGGGTATTACCATGGGGGAACTAGCAACAAATGAAGTGCAGTTTAGTGTGGGAAGCACTAAGCCGCCGGGAGGAGTTATAAGATGCGCTGCGTTCAATAGAAATCCACAGCTCTTCAGCCTCTTAGCCTGAATCCAATCATTCAAGGCACCGTGCATGCAGCTCACGCCGCACTACAATAAGCACCCCTCCACCACGCATACCTCGTCCGTTTGTTTCTGTCAAGAACACTATGTCATAATTAGACAGTAAAACATTGGATAAGAGTGAGTGTGACTTTGTGCGTAACCCCCTCACGTTCTGGTAATAAATTGATAAGCAACTAGACGAAATCATTTGGAACATACGCGCCAAAAAGCTTTGATAGCAAGATACAGCGTACTCGTACAGCCAAATACCGTTCTCGGGCTATTCATACAAAATGAGCAATAACATAGAAAATTAATAAGATTTAATGAGTAGTTTACGTCGAAATAGATTGTCTTTAAAAATATTTTTAAAAGTGAAATTTTGATTTGACCATATAAGAAATAAATATTAATTGAGTGTAAAAAATTTAAAATGAAATCCAATGTTAACCGTAAAATGTATGAAAGCAACAAAATTTTAATGTTGAGAATTGTAAGTCATCGAATTTTTGCTAAATCGTTCTCAGAAGCAATCCGTATGATTTTTAAGTCCTTGTAAAAAAATTTTTTGCAAAGACTTACTAGTTTCGCGACCTGTCTGTCCGTCCGTCTGTCCGTCTATCCGTGCGTCACACCCAATTTCCTCAGAAACTATAGAAGCTAGATTGCTCAAGCTTTGTGAAAAGGTCAGACGTGATGGTCTCTCAAAAGTTTAGGTCTTACTAAAAATTTAAAATTTTTTTAAAAGGGATCTCCCCTTATAAGGAATGAGCCCTTAAACATTTTTTTATCAAAGGTAGTCGAGTAGGGTATCAAATGAAAGGTCTTGATTAGAACTTTTAGAATCTGAAATAAAAAAATCATTTTATGAATTAGGGAGTCCAGGGGAAGGCAAAATGTACCAAAAATTTGCATCTTTAGCATAAATTTGAACGATCCAAGTATTGGAGGAATAGTTCATGTTATCGATTCACGCTATTCGAAAACTTGTTTGTAACACTAGGATGGTTACAAAGACCTTCTGGTAGGAGCACTGTCCTGCTTACTCAACTTGTTGATACTTCATTCTTGCGAATAAAAATTTTACACTCTTTGACCCATATGAATTTATAATTTTTCTCTGCCCTGAGTTGGCATGTTTGCTTCAGTAATAGTTTGTTGGCGGGCGTGAGAGGATCACCAACATAAATGATTGAAGCTGCGCCCGGTAATTAACTTTATTGAAATAAAACTTCCAATTTTTTATTCTTATATAGCAAATTCACTTTATTACATGTCAAGTCTTCGGCTTGTAAATCCTAACTAACTTAACAAATCTAAATCGATTCTTCATTCTGAAAGAATATTGCTTATTTAACAATAATTATTTTGCTGACTCAATTTCTCAACGTAACTAACAAGAACGCTTATCTTTAGAAAACTCAAGACTGTTTATGAAATTGAATCTTAACTTGAATTAATATGCAACATTGTTGCGACATGCAAAAGTTCTATGCGCAACAATGTTGCGATCCATAAGTGGTGTATGATAAATTTAATCAAAAGTGTAGATTTTAGGATGAAGAGTGTGTTGCCGTAACTCGGTAAATCGATATCAGCAGTGGTAAGTCCGCACCGTGCTCGCACTGCAGCAATCAATTTATTTTTGCGTTTCCGCTGTGTAAAACGAACAATAATCGACAGCGGACGGGTCGCTGGAGTATTGCTCGCTGCAATATTTGAATTTGGTGGATATGGACGCACTCGATGCAATGTGCCTATATCGAAATCGTTTAATTTGAATCCGACGACTGCACATAGATCGAAGAATATAGATGATAAATTCTCTCCATTCAATATTATTTTGTCTAGAGAACTGATCCTGGTGGTTGCTTTTAATTTTCAATTCTCGTATCGTTTCATTGGCTAGTGATAGCTCCTTGTGCAGGGTTGGCAGCATAGACAGCTTTCCCGTTAGTAGAACCAGTCTAGAATCAAAGTCAATGAACCTACTTTCTATGGTAGATGTTTTAGCGCCAAGTTCTTGAATGAAACGCGTTACACACTGAATTTCAGACTTCATATTTTCGAAGTCAATTTTCATACAGCTAAAATCATCGCGGGAACCTTTGACCTCGTTAAAGATGTCAGCTAGAGATGGCATGCTTGATTTAGCCGATTGGACAGAACGACAAGAAATGCAACACCAGGTGGTTTTCTTTTCTAGCCCCATTTTCTTATAACTTGCCTCGGACAAACTAGCGCAGTCATAGTGGTAGTTTCTCCTGCATTTACTGCACAGAACCGCATCGGTAACGGAAACACTACACTTTTTTCAATGCATTTTCACAAATTTTTACTATATTCTTAACAAATTCACAATACTAAAATCCAAAATAGCTTAACAGATAACCGAAAAGGGAGTCTTAAACTTTATTATCAAAGCAAATATAAAAATCGAAATTGATATAGCACAATGTTGAAATAACGTCCGTCACTCACGAATGCTTTAACTACGCTCTTAAATTTAAACAAAAACTTCTTCAGTAGAAGCAACAAACAGCGTCCACTAACGCGATTTCAAATCAGGAATCAAAGGAATCGCACTGATGATTTAGATCCTTTTCACTTGAACGCACCAAAGTAACTTCCACGAATTAGTATGTTTGTATTTAGATAAATCTCAGTAATCCGAGGGAGATACGCAACACACACCGCACAGCGTCCAACCGTTGGCAATGCACACCATCGAATCCCCCCAAAATCTAAAAATTATCTTGCCGTTAACTGGATCGAAAACGAATCTGCCGTTTCACTTCCAGTAACGCTAGTCCCCATCCTCATGCGCTCCGCAATGCAATCTCTGTCCGCGCCGCCGCTGTTAAGTCAATTCTCTTGCTGCTGCGGCTGGCCCAGCCTTCGTTGCAACTCTCATAGTTGTGGTCGTTGCAGATGCTAGTGTATGCCTGGGCTTGTTGCTGTTGCATTTCTATCTGATGTTGCATTGGAAAAATTTGTATTCTTTGTTGATTTCCTGCATTGCTATTGTTGGTATTTAATGTCGAATTATGATCATTTGGTTAGACAATGTTAGCCGGTATTGACTGTCCTTCAGTTTTCAGGTGCGTTGATTCCATCAAAGTAGATCCGTGTGAGCTCGTAGTGGAATTAGATATCAGTTTCCCTTGGTATGGTAGAGGTTGAGGATTAGGTGCTTGAGTCGGCGATGGTGATGGTGACTGGACTGTTTGAGGAGCTGGCGATGCAGATGTTGTCATGAAAGCAGGAGGGGATGGAGCGGGGATTGTCGGTATTAATTTTCCGGATGCTAGAATCTTCTGTTTCTCTATGAAAAGCCTTTCCAGGGCTGCATGAATTTCGTTGTCATTCATACTATTAATGTTATTTAATTGTGGTAGTTGTTTTTAAATTTGATTGTTTGGGTTGAAGTCTGACGGGATATTAAGATTGGCCAGAAGATTATTGTTTTGTAGTCATGACGAGAGTTGCTGGATTTGCGTTGGTACGGTTTTCAATAATTGCTGCTATTGTGGCGTCAGTTGAATGGTTTGAACCCTGGGAACTGAAGGTGAAGCATTCACACTGATCAAGGGTGGCATCGTTTGAAGAATCTCCGGTTGTGATTTCGGTGGAACAGTCTCCGTAGGGAAATGAATTGCATTTGGATTGATTCCAGACAAGTTCATTTGGTGATTCATACCAGATGTTAGTTCTGATGGTTGATTGGAAGCAGCACCAATGATATTTATCACATTGCTGTTATTTGAACCTACGTTATTGTTACTATTGCTCATATTTCATTGGCTATTATTCATAATATTTCGCTGCTGCTAGGAAATTTGCTGCGTTGGTTCTGTCACGCCAACAAGCTTGTTTAGGGCCACTAGAATTTTGGGTAGGAGATAGGAGGGTTTTCAAGCAGTTTACCTGTATGACTGGTCAATCACTACAGGGCAGCTAATTTTCTCGTGATCCCAAGGCGACGAGGATTGCGAAAAAGGAGCTAAAGGATCTTCAGATAGAGCATCGGTTGTCTCCGGAGTCGGAACCCGGAGTGAGCTGAATGAAAAAAAGACAATTGACGGACGGACAGATTGACACGTATAATTACGTTTTGCTGTAAGTAGGTAAACTTTGCGCGTGATTGAAACTGAGTATGGACGGACAGTACAGACGTTTATATGTAACTATCGGTGCAGGTCTTTTACGTGGTATACCCCGACTTCTTTCCCCGCTATGTCAGTTTACAGGTAACGATTGGGTCCTACTACCTTGTGTATGCGGCTTTTCAGGAAACGCCGGTCCAGCTTGGCATTGTCATGCCCAGTGGCGTCACTTTAGCGAAAATTTCACCGAAAACTCTCACCTCCATCTTAAAAATTGGAAGATCGTGACCTGAGGTTGTACTGCGCCTCATTCGCACGTCCTGCGGCCTTTATCTTCCGTTCGATTTGTTGGCGGAGGTGAGCCTCCACCGTAACGATGGGATCTACCAAACACTTTAATCGCCGTAATAGCCTGTATAATTTACCATGTGTGCTATCCAAAGGCGGCAAAGTAAGGTGAGACACCGGTGACGGAATGATAAGATGACCGCAAAGCGCAAGTGATGGCGGACAATCTGCGGTCCCAATCTTTCTGAGTTGGGTGAACATAAGAACGGATCGCGGCTAACAGTGTGTGATTCAAATGTTCAGATGCGTTAGACTGGGGAAAGTATATGGGCGTGAGTTAGTGTTTGACGCCGTACTGTTCGAGTAAGCCCTTAAACTGCCGAGATCTGAACTGTACTCCGTTGTCCGAGTACACACTTTCCGGTACCCCGAACACGTGGAATACCCGACTCTCTAAAAATTTCACGATAGATGGAGTCGTGAACTTGTGAATGGGTTCCATCAGTGGGAATTTCGAGAGCTGGCCTAACACACCGATAGCTCCAATGTGTCCCATAGAAGAACGAGGATATGGGCCGAGTAGATCTATGTATAGACGTTGGAATACGCGTTATGGGACGTTGAGTTGACCCATAGGAGGTCAAAGAGGCTGATTGGGTGCTTTAGTGCCTTTACGAGCCTCATAGGCACTCACTTAGTCTTTGACCTGGGATACCAGAAGAAGTATTTCTTAAGTCGCCGAAGCGTCCGACCGTAACCTCCGTGGGCACTTAAAGGTTGGTCATGTGCGCGGAGGATCAGATGGTGTGTCATTTCCTCCGGTACCCAGAGCTTCCACGACTCTTCTTCCTGCCATGGATCACCAGTGGCGTATTCATTCCGTCTATACACGTAGCCGTCTATCGCTTTCAAATCAGGCAACAGTGTTTGTTGTTTGTTGTCCATATAAGTCGGCTTGGTTCATCAACCATTGTAGCGAAGCGTGTTCCGCGATGATTTCAAACTGGTGGCCGTCGATATAGGCTCGGAATTTCTTCACAGCCATCACCGCTGCCAAACATTCCTGCTCGGACACGGTATAATTCCTTTAGGCCGAGTTCAGCTTATTGGACATGAAGGCAATGGGAGCTTCCTCTCCCTCATTGGTCAATTGCACAAGCACGGCTCCCACTCCATGTTGACTTGCGTCACAATGAATGGAGAAGGGCTTTTTAAAGTCGGGGCTGTGCAAGACCGGAGCTGATGTTAAGGCTTGTTTTAGCTCTTTAAATGCCTTTCAACTGAGCTCGGTCCAAATGAACTTCCTTTTCCGAAGCATGTCTGACAGGTGCGCTGAAACTAAGGCATAATTCCGAACGAACCTTTGGTACCAACCACACACTCCCAGGAAACGTCGTACCTGCTTAACAGTTTTTGATAAGGGGAACTCCTCAATCGCCCGAGTTTTATCCGGATCCGTTTTGATGGTGACATGTCCTAGATATCGGACTTCGTTCATGAAAAACTTACTTTTTTGTACGTTGATGGTGAGTCCCACCTTACTGATGTACAGGGCTACTTCTTGCAGGAGCAAGAGGTGTTGGTCGAATGTTTCCGTGATGAGTAGAAGATCATCCGAGTACACGAACATTTGGTGTTTCAGATGAGGTGGAATTACTTTGTCCATCAGCCGGGTCATCGTTTGCGGAGCCTTACACAGGCCAAAAGGCATGGTGACAAACTGGTATAGTGGTCGTCCAGGCACTGTGAAGCCGGTCTTATCCCTCGACCCCTTATCGAGTTGAATTTGCCAGAAGGCATCCTTTAGGTCGAGACTGGTAATATAATTGGCTTTCGGCAGTCTCCCCAAATTCCATCGATGAGTGGAAGAGGGTACGCGTCTTTGATGGTCACTGCTTTCACTTTTCAGGCATCTAGATAAAGACGAACTTTACCTGGAATCACCACCAAGGTTACCGGTGAGGACCAGGCACTTTGGGACTCTTCTATAACCCCCAACTCGAGCATCCTGCCCAACTCTGCGTACACTAACTTTTCCATGGCCGGTGGGATGGCATAGTGTCTCTGCTTGATTGGCTTATTATCGCCAACATCGATTACATGTGAGACCAGTGTGGTGCGGACAAGGCCTTGATTAGCGTAAGATGGAAAATCAGGGATGGATACTTCCAGAGTTGTCGTTGGTTAGGCGTTAATTAATGCCTGTCAGTTATAGAAGTGAGTTCGTTGACATGTCTAGTATTTAAAGAAGAATCTGTCAAAAAATCTGGGGCCAAACCAAATTGAAGGACGAAATCAACGCTAAGGTACACGTTCTGAGTCAGTGGCGGCATAATGTAGAAGGTAATATCCTTCGTTTGACCTCTGAACGTCACGGGTGCTGTCAGTCTACCTTGGATGGGATGCTTGGTGCCATCAGCTGTACTGATTTCAGAGCGCCAGGATTTTACTACCGTAGGGTTTTGTTGTATTACCTTTGAGTCAAGACTCGAGGCGAGGCAGCTAAAACTTGCACCCGTGTCGATCAGTGCAATACCGATTTCGCCCAATACTTTGATTGGTGCGTAAGGTCGAGTATCATTCATAGACACCTCCAAGATGTTACATAATTTTGAAGTTTGGCGACAGGTGCGCACTCTTCTGCGGACGTTCCTCCAACGACGAGTTGACCGCTTAGTTTTATGCTGGCGTGGGGTGACCTCTTCTATGGCAAAAATCCTCTCTCGCGCAGCAATATACTCCTGCAACCTAATATGGTATGGTTTAAATACACGAGTCTGTATATGCCGGGATTCTTCAAGCAGTACTTGAGGTGGTCGCTTCAGCACTGTCTTTGGAGAAGCCTCCAGAGAAGGTGTGGTTATGGCGAGGAACTTGCCATAGCGGAACTGTCAGTAGATGGAACGGGGTGCCGTTCCGCAACTTGGTCTGTGGCGAGTTTTAACTTCTTGCAATTTGTACAATCTGGCGTATGTATATCTAGTTTTCCACAACGGAGACAAAAGACGTTAGCATCTGCCTGGCATGCGGTAAAGAGATGCCCTGTTTGCCGGCAGTTCCAACACCTAGGGGTCAGTTCATCTAGTTCAGTTTGATGGTGATGGGCTAATCCTGTGGAAGAGGGAAAATTGGTATTTGACGCGCTGTCCGTTATAGAGGGTCTGAGAAAGGCTGGAGCGGGTAACGCAGGCACGCTGCACTCAAGCTCAGCTATTGGGCGTCGTTCTGGCTGCTCTCGTCAGCTGGAGAAATTGCCTTGGGGTGTGGATTGCTGGGGCTGTTGTACGGATTCTAGCGCTCCGTCATGGGATGCATCAGACGCTCCGACAGGCAACACAAGACTTCGTAGTAATCGTCTACGGTCTCATGCGCCTGTTGGTGTCTGCGTCGTATCTGCCGTTTCCAGGTGCCATCTCCCTCGACTGGTGCGAACTCCCGCAGTGCTGCGCCCCTCAACGTCTCCCAGTCAAATGTTGGAGAAAGGTCCACAAACCACCAATACAAACGGAGCGCGCTCCCACTGATAAGCATTTGAGCACAGCGTGTGACTGCTCTCACATTTCCTCCTAGATTCAACCACGCCATATTTTCGACCCATCAAAGAAAGGCCCCTATTGTTCTAGGGTCATTCCGGCCGGCGAATACCAGCTTCCAGCCAGCTACTATCTTGGCTACCTTAGATGGTGGAAGGTCTCCTGTCTGGGCGGGTGGTGGATGATTCCAGGTGTCGTCAGACATGAGTTGAGATGGTGGGTCCAGAGGTGGTGGATCAGGAGGTGGATCCAGAGGTGGTGGATCAGGAGGTGGATCCAGAGGTGGTGGATCCAACATTTGCTGCAATTGCTGCCGCATTTGTTCCATGCTGGCAGCCAATTCTTGCACGGCGTCTAGTAGGTGAGACATCTTAGTGATTGATTCTGAAAAAACTAATTTTTGATCAAAAAAAAAACCAAGTGGCCATTAGTCGCGAGCTATTAATAAACAGCTCACAAAAAAACAATTAGATAAATATAAACAAATAAATACCGTGGATTTAAAAAGAAGGAAATAATAAATTTTTACTAGGAATGTAAAAACAAGTTGGGTAGACAGACCTATGCTCATGTCAGAAGGGTTTTGTACTCAACTTACAAAATGCCGTAACCAGCAACGAATAAAATTAAGAAACACGTCATGTTCGAGGATCATACTATTATTAACTAAGTTGAAAGAATTTTTTAACTCTGAGGTATTTGTTAAAATTATACCCATAAATATCTTGCTTGATAATTTTTTCAGATTTTTTTTCGATCACGGGTGTCCATTCACGAGGGAGAAAACACATTTTTCATGTATTTCCCCCCCCCCCCCCCCCTATGTGCCCCCACTGAAGCAAAAACTGTCAGTTTAAGAACTGTTTTGAAAAGCTCTCATAGAGAACTTTCATTTGATACTCATATCGGCTACCTTTCATGAAATTTTTTTCAGGGGCCACTCCTCTGTACTGTAAGCATCGATTCATGGCCTATTTTTTCGAATCCTAGAATGGCTACAAAGCCCCTTTGCTAGGAGCTCTCTTCTGCCTCTTCGACTTGTTTCAATTGTATGTAGTCATCCTCATGATATCTATTATTCCTGAAACTTTCATGCAAATCCTGGCAAAGCTGTAGTGTCTAAGTCGGTAAAAAGCGCATATGGCTCCATAGCCATATGTTTCCATAGTAATACAGGGCACATTGTTCCATAGTAATGTAGGAAAATTCAAATCGCTATAACTTCGTTAAATACCGAGCGATCTTTATGAAACTTCCAGAAAAGATCAATCTTATAAATAGTCATCTGTTTGCCAAATTTTATTGAATTTAAGGGTACCATTTAGATTTTATTCAAGAAAACACAAAATCGATAAATCATACTATTACTAACAAAGTAGTGTGAATTTCGACTTCTCATGTATTTGTTGTTGTTGTACTCATTAAGGCCTACATTCATAATTTTTTTCAGGTTTTTCGGATGGAAGGTGTCCAATCGCGAGGGGGGGGGTACGCGAAAAGTTCGTACATTTCCCCTTCCCCTGCCCCCCTCGGTACTCATAAGGCAATTTTTAAAAGATCTCATTGAGACCTTTCCAATGACACCCTACTCGACTACCATTGGTGACAATTTTTTTTTGAGGGGTCAACTCCCTATATGGGGAGACCCCCCTGAAACCCCTTCCAAAAATTTTTTCACCCTTGAACTTTCAAGAGGTCACCACTTCTGACCTTTCCACAAAGTTTCATGGCTGTAGCCTCTATAGTTTCGGAGAAAAAGTGTTGTGACATACAGACGGACGGACGGACAGACGGACAGACGGACACAGGTCGTGATTGCAATAGGGTTTTGTATTTTAGTACAAAACCCTAAAAAGTAGTTGAATAAATATGAAAATTGTAATTATGGAACGATTCAAATTGTATGATCGGTTTATTTTTTTAAGTGTAAAAAGCGATTAGTAATATCAATAATTAACTCGGTCTTTCCATTCCATCGACTCCTTTCCACCTAAAGACACCGATGGCAGACTCCTCCTGTTGCGTCACAGGGACTACTCTCTTGCGGGACTATAAGAATCAGGGTTGGGAAGTGCTCTTTTGTCCGCAAGTTTTCACAAGTTATAACTTGTCAGCCCAGGTTCAATTCTGACCCACTAGCAGCGCGTGTCTTGTCATGGATAGTCATGGACTAGCTAAGCAGCCAATCACATGAAATCAAGATCCATGTAATGAAACACACTTAGGCACCGCTTGGTTTGGGGTGCAGATCAGAATCCGCCGCAAATAAGGTGTTGGAATGATAACTTCCAAATAGACATAGGGACTCTAATAAAGGTTGGCCTTACTAGTCATACAATGGTGGTAAACCACCAAAAGCAGGTCCAAACGATATTGATGTCCGAGGACAAAACACGTCCGGAAGCTATTAAGCTGCTGTGGCACGATTTGTTCAAAACCCCTAAAGCCATAAACCTTGACACCTTGTACGGTCACCTAGAGACGATGGACTGTCTCGTGCTCACGAATGTTGATACAGCCGGGCATTTTGGGCCCCGCTTGGGGTGCCATTTTGTAGTGAAAAGTAGGTACTAAATGTCCGTAAAGGACTGCAGCAATGGTCTGCTGCCTCGACGAAAGAGGATGGTAGGATTCGCCGAGATTGGCCTTGTCTGGGGACGCGTGAATTTGCCGGCAGGCTAGCGTTGCAGTGTCGTGGGGCGGATTCATTCCCCCAGCACAAGGACCCACTATAAAAGAATTTCGCATTGACGAATTCTTGGGTCTCAGAAAATGTCGACCGAAGTCAAAAAATGGAGGTAACTGCCTGCGGGTGGAAATTGCTTGTTCACAGAACAAGTTGAAACGGATAAAATCAAACGGATTTGCGGTGACTTCGTCGTTACCCGACGATTCTTATGGCTCACAAATAAGTGTGGGGCATCCGGATGAATGTGGTGCCCCCTCACACCCGCGAGTAGAAAACTCATACAAACATAATTTATATGAACTTTCCCATCAAAAGAGAAATATAGACGTGACCGATTTATGTTATAGAATTACGTGATCGAATCACATAATCATATACCATAAAAGAGCACGCGAGCGGAAGGCCACTCTACCCAGCAAGAGCCCCTGAAAACTACAAATAGGTGGAGCGCGCCCGATGGCTAGCCTACTTTTCGTGAACCGCCTACCATCGTAGCGGGTCCTATACCCGGTCAGAGGGACAGAATAGAAAGACCGAAGGGTTAGTTTAATAATCCATTGTATTCCTTGTTTCAAGTCTATGCATGAACACAATTATTAAAATCATGCAATATTATTCTTATTACGAAAATGATTATCAACCTAGCTTCTCTAGACAATGCAAGAAATTAATCAAATTATATTACGATTAGTTTAGTTCTGTGTTTATTGACTCTTTCCTTGGAAAGAGACCACAATAATGTGCTTCACTTTTATCGCAGAAGTTGAACTAAATTTTAATCTTCTGTTTAGATGCCGATTGAACTATGATTTCTTTTTGTTATCATGCCAATATATAAATATTCAACAAAACAAATATTTAATAAACAAATGTGATAAAATATTTCATAAGCAAATGAAAAAAAAATAGAAAACGAATAGCGTACTTACCCATCCTCCTCGACGAGCGCTCGTAGGTGGGGTGGGCACATCTCTAACTCTTAATTTTTTCTTGACTTTAAATATTTTATCATCACTTTAACAAAATGTTTCTTTGTTTTGAAATTTAAATAAAATTATAACATCGTTATAGCTGTTGAATATTTGAGATGCACCAAACTGGGCAATTTTCGTTAAAAATTCATTCAAACTGTTATTCCCTTTTGGCTTCTGTTATGGTTATATTATTAGCTTTGTTTAAAAATAGCTAGATTCAAATTTCCACTCTTCCGGTAACACTGCTCTTTGGTGCAGCAAAACAATTATAACGTTTAATTAATACGAGTACATCGCGGAGAAAGGTTGGGTTGAAATGGGGTCAACCAAACAGATCCTCATCACTTATCTCGTTATAGCACGCGAAAATTTATTTATTATTTCGCATATAACTGATAGGCTTACGCTCCATTCCTTGAATTCATCAGCCAATTCTCACATTTCAGCTAAGGATACGTAACTCATGGGCTCGTAAACAATCATTGAAAGAGGTTGTATATGAAATTTGAATCTTGAATTTGCTATTTTTCTTGACACAATAGAACACATAAAGGTCGGATTTTCAGTATACAGCAGACGAAAAGACGCGACGATAGAAGGCAATATTCACATAGGCGCCACTGTTCAGCACTGCAACAGAATGACACTTTTTTTAAAGTCGAATACTTTTAATTTCTTCCACTTGAAATCATTAATATGCAAGTAATATTCCACTCGACACCGACACATCCCCTGGCGTTTGAATGTACTCCAGCTTGCTGTCACACAAACACTACTTCGCCGTTTAGTTGCGCCGACTTGGATGCGATCGTGTTTTGCGTGAGCAGTCAAATAGAACAATATCTATGGAAATTTGCAAATCGTTATTTACTAGACACGTTCCAAGGTTTACACACTCGCGTGGCAATTAAAGCAAAACTTCAACAAAACTATTCTCTGCTGTTGCGATTAATCTAAGAAACATTCTTTCACATCACAATTCCTCCAGTTGGCGCCATCCAGTGGTCGCGGCCACGAGCCGTTATTGACCATCAAGCGCTTGAAACAAGAGAAAACGACGTCGTCGTGTCACGATGATAACATGAAATAGGCTTCGCCAAATAGCAAAATGAGCCAGAAATCGAACAAACCGCGCACACACTCAAGCCGATTAGTTTGGGAAGGTGAACCACAAGCGCAAACGCACGGTGACGATTCGATTACGTTCTTGAATTCAAACAAAAACTTCTTCAGAGGAAGCAATGAACAGCGTCCACATCGCGATTTCAAATCAGGATTCAAAGGAATTGCACTGATGATTTAGATCCTTTTCACTTGAACGCACCAAAGTAACTTCCAAGAATAAGTATGTTTGTATTTAGATAAATCTCAGCAGTCTGAGGGAGATACACAACGCACTCCGCACAGCGTCCAACCTTTGGGAATGCACACCATCGAATCCCCCCCAAAATCTAAAAATTATCTTGCCGTTATCTGGATCGAAAACGAATCTCCTGTTTCACTTCCAGAAACGCTAGTCCCCATTCTCATGCACTCCGCAATGCAATCTCTGTTCACGCCGCCGCTGTTGAGTCGATTCTCTTGCTGCTGCGGCTGGCCCAACCTTCGTTGAAACTCTCATAGTTGTTGTCGTTGCAAATGCTGGTGTCGCACCTGGGCTAGTTGCTGTTGCATTTGTACCTGATGTTGTATTGGAAAAATTTGTATTCTTTGTTGATTTCCTGCATTGCTATTGTTGGCCAGTATTGACTGTGCTTCAGTTTTCAGGTGCGTTAATTGCATCGAAATAGATCCGTGTAAGTTTCCTTGGTATGGTAGAGGTTGAGGATTAGGTGCTTGAGTCGGCGATGGTGATGGTGACTGGACTGTTTGAAGAGCTGGCGATGCAGATGTTTTCTAGCTGTGACGAGAGTTGCTGAATTCACGTTGGTACGGTTTTCAATAGTTGCTGGTGTTGTGCTGTCAATTGAATGGTTTGAACCCTGGGGACTGGAGGAGTAGCATTCACACTGATCAAGGGTGGCATCGTTTGAAGAATCTCCGGTTGTGATTTCGGTGGAAACGTCACCTTAGGGAGTTGAATTGCGTTTGGATTGATTCCAGACAAATACATTTGGTGATCCATACCAGATGTTAGTACTGATGGTGAATTAGAAGCAGCACCAATGGTATTTATCACATTACTGTTATTTGAACCTTCGTTATTGTTTCTATTGCTTGGCTATTATTCATAATATTTCGCTGCTGCTGGAAAATTCGCTGCATCGGTGCTTTCAAGCCGAAAAGCTTGTTAAGGCCCACTAGAATTTTGGGTAGGAGATAGGAGGGTTTTCGAGTAGTTTACTTGTATGACCGCTCGATTACGACAAGATGACCCAGTAAAGGCTCTAAGGTATTACAGGCTACGAACGGTAACCTAGGGTACGTCCTGTGCTCCGTATTTAGCGAAGAAGGTGCTTCAACACTTAGCGACTGAACAAAGCAAAAGGTATCCCCTAGAATGTAAAATATCACTCCGTGATTTCTACGTGGACGATTTCATTACGGACAAGCAAATTGCATGAAGCCCTGCAAATGCAAAATCAACTCAGACAGTTACTCACAGAGGGTGGGTTTCAGCTACGGAAATGGTGCGCAAACCATCCAAAATTGCTACAATTGATTCTTAAGGAGCAGCGGGAAACGAGAACATCTTTCCACTCTGAAGAGGAGCTCCATACAAACTCACTGGGGCTTATCTGGTGCCCTGAGACAGATACTAGATAATCCGGGTAAGTCTACCTCCCCAAAATAAAGTTTGCAAGCAATAAATCCTACAAGATTTGGCACTCATATACGACCCATTACGTTTTATCAACCCTATAGTTGTTTTAGGCAAAATGTTTTTTGCAAAAACTCGTTCCTGAGCTCCGCTCAAAATGGAATTTAGGGAATAACTGCAACTTTCTAGCTCCTTTACCATTCCACTTTCGACCACAACTAGATCAAAAGTGATTTTACATGGATTTGCAGATGCAAGCGAGGTTTCATACGGAGCTGTGGTCTATATACAGTCACCTCATGAGAAGGTATATATATGCCACCTGTTATGGGCAAAATTGCGTATCGCACCATTTAAAAAGTTAAGCATTCCCAGGCTTGAATTTTGCGCCGCTCAATTTCTGGTCATCTTGATGGAAATGGCGAAAAAGTCAATACCTGTCGAAGTAGAACACCTATATTACTGGACAGATTCAACGATCACTCTAGCCAGAATTAACGCTCCAGCTTCCAATTTCAGAATTTTCGTGACTAACCCAATATCTTACATTCAGGAGCACACATCAAATTCACAGTGGAAATATGTTCCATCCAAAATCAATCCATCTGATATTCTTTCGAGAGGCGCTGCCCCAAAGAGCCTGCTGTCATCAAATCTACGGTTCAATGGGCCGGAATTTCTTGAAGGCCCATTGAACGAATTGGCGGAAAGTGCCAACATAAATGTAGCAAAAGGACCTCGAGATTCGCAAGAAGAACGTCACTAATGGTTCAGACTTTTCCATCCATTCTCGAAGCTATGAACCATATAAGCTCGCTCAAGTTTCTTAACCACACTATGGCTTATGTTCTGATAGTCTGGTCATTTTAGACATAAAAATTGTGATCAAATAAAGAAAATTCCGACAGAGCCAAATCTTCGTAGAGACCTTAGGTTTACCACAAGGAATAAAGTGTCAAAAGTCCCCATCGGTCCCATGTGAGCTTAAGGACTTATTCGGGGCCCAAGGTCAAAATTTTAGGTTTTTTGGATTTTTCTCGAAAACGGTAAGTTTTATCGAACAAGTACCTCAGAGCAAAGTTGTAGATCTTAAAATTTTCTATAAAAATGGTCCCCATAATTTTTTCTCTAAGACCCACTATTTCCCAGATATTGCGCTTGTAAGAATCACGTTCAACATAATATGCACACATTTCCACACCACCTGTGAGGTAGTGTACTCGGCGCGTTTTTTTGACGTCGTATCCCCGGTAGGCCTATTCCACGAACCTTTATGACGTTATTTTCAAGAACAATAATTATTTAATAGTATGAAGATTATTGATATGGGCTATTGAGTTTAACTGTCGTTCTAACTTTTTTTTATTACTTTAATCTGACTCATACTCTTCATATTCAACTTCAGCAATCATGTTTTCTTCAATTTCTTCTTGTTCTTCTTCTTCTCCTTCCTGTTGATGAACGCTTAGAAATTGTTCAAATGAAGATGAATCAGTTGTCGCTTCATCAAAATCACATGAATCTTCCTCTCTTGTATTTAATTGAAGATTTGAGCAAGAGACACCTTGGTAATTGGTACACGCCGGAAAACACTGCTACCCTACTTTTTTACAGCCACATTTGGCACTACAACCTTTCTTGCAATTGCAAAAAATAGTGTTCTCTGTAATAATAATTCTACTACCATACTTTAATTTCAATCGTATTTTTATAATCCCGTTTTCTAAAGCTACATTTTTGCAAACATTCTTCAGTTCATCTAACAAAAACTGGCAGTCATCACTGCTTTCAATGAAATTGAAAATTTCTTCCATTGCAGAGTTTATAGCCTCACTTTGAGGATGCCCAATTTTACCGCCAGTACTAGGTCTCAGGAAGGATTTGTAACAACTGTCATGGTATTTAGCGTCAGTAGCAACTAAATCATACTGAAAATTAATACGCGCAAAGACAGCTTTTGACACATCATCAGAACGATCTTTAGCTAATTTTAAAATGGAATCTTTGAATGTAAGTGTAGAAACTTTGTGAATTTTTCGGCGATAAATCTTAACTTTCTTCTTTTCTGCTTCTTCATCCGCTTCATTGCCACAAAATAAGCAGTGGTTTTTAAAACAAAAGCTGGATTCACTTATTCGCGCTCTAGTATGAGGTGGACTTTCTTTTGAAGTACTGGCCTGTTCTTCCTCACGTTGTCTTTTTGATGCAGAGATTGAAGTTTTCCGGGTGTATGAATTTCTGCAATCCACGTGAATTGTAACGGACTTTTGGCTTCTTAAATAATCAGCAAACTCATCACTTTTCGCGACACTTGCATCGATTAAAGTTGGCATTCCTTGACTGACCACAACAGTTTTATCTTCAGTCAAAAGTTTATTACAAATAAAGCAAAATTGTGACATTTTTTTTTAAATATTAATCAGCACTAACTTCAATAGTAGACAATTGTAATAAATACGTATAGTTACTCGAACTGCTCATTCAACACTAAAAGAAGCAGGTATACGTGAACGACACCACATGGACAAAAGAATAGGCAGATGTTTTTCAAGGCCAGATGTTATTCAAGTAGAGGGGATTCGGTAAGGGACCGGCGGTCATTTTAGAGTAAATTTTCTTAGAATAGTATAATGTATACATAAAAGAGACACGAGTAGGCATTTTTGCTTGCTTGAGTACCTAAATATGTATACACGTGGCATATGTGTGCATACTATGTAGAACATGATTCTTACAAGCGCAATATCTGGGAAATAGTGGGTCTTAGAGAAAAAATCATGGGGACCATTTTTATAGAAAATTTTAAGATCTACAACTTTGCTCTGAGGTACTTTTTCGATAAAACTTACCGTTTTCGAGGAAAATTCAAAAAACCTAAAATTTTGACTTTGGGCTCCGAATAAGTCCCTAAGTTCACATGGGACTGATGGGGACTTTTGACACTTTATTCCTTGTGGTAAACCTAAGGTCTCTACGAAGATTTGGCTCTGTCGGAATTTTCTTTATTTCAATTGTCTAAAATGGCCGGACTATGAGGTTTGTAGGGAACCTAAAATTGGTCCCATCTAAACGTCGATTTGGAATCCTCAGCCCAGCAAAGATTCAATACTCACTGAATACCATTCTCCAAATCGTTCAAGCCTCTGCCTTCTGTAAGGAATTTAGGACTCTCAAGAAAAAGGACACTTTGTCGGCTCAAAATCCTTTAAGTCCTCTTAAGCCTGGCTTGGATAAAGAATGTGTTAATGGCTCACCGCTAACAACAATCCCCAACCGCAACCTCCATAAGAAGAAGATTTCTTGAAACATGTCAGCAGAAGCTCTGGAAGCGATAATCTCTTCAAAAGCTTCAAATAACTGCCAAATGGAAGACAAAGGTGTCACCAATTCCACCTGATGTTCTCGATCTGCTCAAAGAAAACAACGTCCCACCTCCCCACCACCTTTCCACAAGATTTGTCCTCTACCTCTGGAAGAGGACTCAAACAAAACATCATCAAACGAACTTATAACAGCTACTACAAGTCCTGGGACCAACAGCAGCCAATTTGCGCTACTCCTTCTCCTTCTTCTTCTCAGCCCTACAGCCCCTTTCGGGCCTTCGCTTCCTGCAAACAGCGCCTCCAACTGTCTCGGTCCGTTGACCGCGTTATTCAATTCCAAAATCCGAGCAGCGATGAACCATCTTCGTCAACCGAGTCAGACCAGCGTTTCCTCGGTTTCCCCACTGGCCACCGGCCTTCAGTTCTCCCTACGTCCATACGATTCATGTGCCCAGCCCATTGCAGCTTTCGCAGTCTTGCAATCGTTGAGACTTCCGGTTCGTCAAAAATTTCATACAGCTTATGGTTGTATCGAATTCACCATTGGTCCCCGTCTAGCTTCGCTCCGATTATTCGCCTCAGGACCCGTCGCTCAAAGGCGTTCAATATATTTGCGGATGCTTGGATTAGGGTCCATGTTTCACACCCATAGCATAACACAGGTCTTATCACAGATTTCTATACTTGGAGCTTTGTTTTTCTGTGTATGCAGCTGGTCTTCAAAATCGTCAATACTGAATAAAATATTTTATTTGCGAGCTGTATTCTTCGGCATATTTCGTCTCTTTTATTGCCCGTTTTCATTATTTTGGCGCCTAAATACACAAATTCGCTAACATTTTCGATACTGTATTCACCAAGTGTGATATTTTGTGTATTTGGGGTATTTTCCCTTGACTGCGTCATGAGCTTTGTTTTATTTTCGTTGATTTGTAGCCCTACTAGTTTTGCTTCACTGTCGAGTTTCAGGAAGAGTTCTTTGGCAGTTGTTAGTGACCGTGACAGAATGTTGATGTCGTCTGCATAGGCCACTGCTTGGCTCGACTTGTATAGTAATTTACCTCGCGTATCGACAGGTAGCTTCCATATGACATACTCTAGAGCCAAATTGAATAGCAATTGGGCCAGCCCATCTCCCTGCTTTAGTCCGATATTTGTACCAAAGGTATCGGTGAGTTGGTTATTGATGCGGACTTGGGAGGTCGTCGACATCATTGTCATTTTGGTAAGACGGACTAATTTGGCTGGGATGCCAAAACCAAGCATTATTTGGTACAGTACGTTACGACGAAAACTGTCGTATGCTTGCTTGAAGTCAACGAAAATTTGGTGTACGTCTATGTTGAACTCCCAGCATTTTTTAAGTACCTGCTTGACTGTGAACAATTGGTCTGTTGTTGATCTACCTGCCCTGAAACCATCTTGATACTTCCCAATAATACTGTTGGCGCATGATCCGATTTTATTTTCTAAGATTTTAGAAAATATTTTTTACGTTTTGTAGTGATATGTCTCTATAATTTTCGAACTGTAGCTTGTCACCTTATTTGTGGATAGGGCATATGTTCTTCTTGCCATATGTACTGGATGACTTTGTGAATAGCTTGATGAACACACCTGCCACCATATTTGATGAGCTCCACTGGAATCTCATCAATGCCCGGCGCTTTATTATTCTTTTGGGCTTTGTGGATGGAACAAACTTCATCCAGAGTTGGTGGGGCCAATGGAAGCTCTCCGCAGACATCTATAGACTCTGATGTTCTGGAGCTGCGCGGAGGATTAAGGAGGTGCATGAAATATGTTGCCCATCTTTCCTTAATCTTGATTTCATCAGCAGTGATGTTGCCGCTCTCATCACGACAGAGCGTGGTTTTGGGCTGATAACCACGTTTCAGGCTTTTCACTACTTTGTATGCTTGTCTTATGTTGTTGCTCGCTAGGCTTACGTCTATACTTCTCAATTGCTCGTCGTAGTATTTTCTTTTCTTAATCCTAATTATCTAATTCGCTACTCTTCTGAGATTTTCAAAGTGTTCTCTCTTCGTCCGTTTTCCTACCTACGTTTTCTTTGTACGCCTGATTCTTTTTATCTAACGAATCCTGGCACTCATCATCGAACCAATCATTCCTCTTGCGCCGGGCTTGATGTCCGATCGTCAATTCTGCCACGGTTCTGATAGCCGCTTTCACTTCCATCCAGAGCTCGTTGCTCGTCTTTAACGATGCGTCTGATAAGATGAGAGCCAGCTGGTTGTCGAAGGTCTCCGTGAAATTTTCGGCCACAGACGCCGTTTGGAGCCTTTCGATGTCAAAGTTTTTTTTTGACAAAAAAAAACATATCGAAAAATAAAGGCAAGCAACGTAAAATTCAACCGATTAATTCAAATTGGCTCCTAAGCCCAGCATTTTACGAACACAAGGAAGACATCAGCTGCAATCAACAGACAACTCCAGTGTTTGCTCATCCGTTATCTACAGACTCCCGTTTTAAGCCAAAAAGGACCAAAAGAAGCTCATCATACTCCCTATCTTGCATCGCATTGGCATTTCTCGTCTGTTTTGTTCCAGTTGTCACAGGAGAATGCAACACACTCACTGACAACAATTCAATCAAAATAACACCGATCGTCCCAGGAACAATCGCTAACTTCGAAGAAATATCTGAGATGTCTATGATTACGGACCACTGGAAAATCATTGTTTACTACAATTTGAGAATCTACTGGATCGATCTTCAAAAAATTCAAGCACGGGTAAAGGGACTCCGAGAAATTTGTGATAGTCTGGTTTCCAGAAGAAATAAGCACTGCTCACTACTAACGATTCAACTGTAATTTAGAGTAGAAAAACTTCAAATGAAAAATAATCTCCTACTCAATAGAAGCACCAAACTTACTCAGCAAAAACGATCACCGTTCGACTTCGTTGGCACAATCAGCAACAAGTTATTTTTGCTACTAGATCAAGAATATGCTGATAAAATATCCTCTACAATTTACAGAATTTCGGCTGATGACAACCACTTACTTGAACTAATCAGGAACCAGACGTCTTTAATTGACTCCACGATAAACGTTATTACTAGAGACAGAGTCTTTTTATACAAGTAATTCAGAGCAGTTACCGATAACTTCGAACACTTTTTCCAGAAAGTTAATTCCACGAACAAGGTATTGAATGAGCAGCAGATCCTCACGACATTTAATACAATAGCAATACATCTCGTAACCATCATGGAGGCTTACGAATATATGCAGTCAACGCTTTTCAACGTTATACTGACAGTCGTAATGGTAGGGTCAATCCTTCAATTCTCTCTCCGATTCAATTGTCTGCTGAAATACAGGCCATCAGAGAACATATACCGAACTCCCTGGCTATCTAATAAAGCACTTATGTAGCTTTACATGCTCATGAGCGTTGAAGGAAAAGTCGCCGTAGAAAAGGCAGTTTTTAAAATAACCCTGCCATTAATAAAAAATGAAACTTTGCAGACATTCAAAGTCATACCACTGGCATCCAAATTAACCTCGCGAATGGTCAAAATTCAAACCAGCTCTCAATTTCTAGCTCTTATGTTACACAGAGACTACTACTATCAACTCTTTGATGAAGATATCAACCGCTGTTCCGTTGACTCCGAAGGAATCTTCGTCTACAACCAAAGGGACGCCTTTTTCAGTAAGGATACCGGACCTGCACGATGTGAGCTAAAACTACTGGAACAGCCTACGACGCTACCAAAGAGCTGCAAACTGGAAACCGTAGCCTCCTAGGAGCCATGGACACACTTGCATAGCCTCAATTCTTGGATATTCGCACATCAAAACAGCACTCATGTCACCATCGTCTATGCGAACCAAATAAAGCAAATCAAATTGCTACAAATGGGATTGCTGCAGTTCTTGAATGACTGTACTTTAAAGGATGGCTCCTTCACCATTGTCGCACACCATCATTATCAACACAGGATTAAGTCCAGCTAAGACCTTTCAATTGCTCTGAATACAACCAACATCGAAGACTCACTCCACCATCACACCCAACCTGAACTACCACGTATACTGACAATAAAGAACACGAATGACATACATAGCCTAAAAAGCGACCTGCATGATATAGAACACAAACAAAATCTGCAATTCTCAACGCCACATCAAGTAATTGCCAACACTGCAGGACTTACATCCCTCATCATTTTCATAAGCATAGGAATATTTTGCTGCTACCAAAACTGATGCAAACCTTCTTCAACAAAGGTCATTGCAACACCAAGAAATTTTCAATTGCGTCCACGACGAAGCAGATCTTGCTGAAACAGTTTTTTTCAGAGGCCGGGAATATGTTCAAACTAATAATAATTTTCATATTCGACGCGTGTACGCATATACACATTCCATACAATTCATTGACTATGAATTGCATATGCATGCACGTCTGAACCAAACTCCAAGCATTCATAGATCATTGCATTCAATTGCAATACACGCAAATTCTTATTATCCAATATTTAATGCAACGACCTATGAATAAGCAATGTTATCATTTTTTACTATGAATAAGCGATGCTATGATTTTTTGATTAGAATAAGCATAGTTTGTATAAATTCGTCAAGTTAAAATGAACTCAGATCATTCCCGATTGTAAGTCCATCAACTGTATTAATTACCGCGATTAATTTTCTACTAAACAATCGCACTAGCACTCTGATTATACCAGACCACACACCCATATGTCAAGACTTTTCCACAGAGAGCCTTGTAATAGGTAACTTTGACCTTTTGATCAATGTATCTGAAATGAAGGAGTCGTCAAAGGGAAGTGAGCACTAAGCGCTTTACTGAGCATGGTTTTGATAGGTTCATTATAGTACAGATACTGGTCGAGATAAACATCGAGGTATCAGACACCAAATTTATGTGGAGTCCATACAATAGATTGTGAATAAATATGGAGATAAACAGAGGCACAATAACTGTTCGTTGCTGTAAACTATTCACGGCCTTAAAAACGCACATCTTCGTCAGATTCCATCAGTTACAAGAAACATTTTTCTACACAAAGTATAATATCACTAATCATGGCGACGAGATATCTGGGGAACTTATCTTAATAATGAGTCCATTTAACTCAATATCAATGAGACACGCTCCAACATATTCTTTATTGTTTAGTTTCCAACCAATTTCCGAGGGTACTTTCGCTATCGCATGTATGGTTGAATACCAGGCAGAGAGACCCAGCTAACAACTTGGCATATTTTGTTATCTGGGTATTCAATGCTTGTTTCAGTATTACTTTAAACATCTTGCTGATGGTAGACAGCAAACAGATTGAGCAACAACTTTGAGGGCTCAAAAATTCCTTTCTTTTCTTCAAGGTTAGAATTACTTTGGCCTTTTTCTCCTGAGTTAGGAAAGATAAATTGTTCAATTTATTGTTGGAGAATATGCAATAATTTCAATAGCAGCCTCAGAAAACTACGCAGTATTCAATTGGGCGTACCGTCAATACCACAGGATTTCTTGTTGTTTATCATGCCAAATATGAAACATTAGCTTCATTAGTTGAAAAATAATCAATAAGATTTTTGCTCAGTATATGGAGGTTAATGTTTCAATCAAATGAAGAATGGACTCAGAGCTCAGGCCTGATTTGAAATCGAAAACTTTTACTTCAACAATTTCTGAAAGTATTAGGGTCCCTTTCTTAGCATTCGATTGATGGACCAATTCAATATGAGCTTCAATCAAAGCAAACTTCTGTAAGCCATCACATACAATCTTATTTCCATTTGCGTCCAGAGCGGGCTTCTTAAAATCGATACAAGCCCTATCTGAAAGATTCAACTCATTGGTAGTGATTTTAAGATTCAATACAATCACTCTAGGCTTCTTACAAAATAAACTATTCATTTTTGTGAACAGGCCATCGATATCTGGTGGACTAACACCTCTCGGTTTCACCACTCGTCGATTACTGACTTCACTCCTGTAGTACGAACGATTCAAGTTTCAGGCGTTTTTTCAGCGTAGGCCAACGTGGGATGGCTTTGGCTCAAAAATCGCAAATAAATATTATTGACGCGTATGAAAAGAAGGCTTTTGAACCTAGTGATGATTGGTGTTTTATATTATTTTTATATTAATATTATTCTCAATGGTTTCCATTCTCAATTTCTATAACTTAAACAATGTGAGATTTATTTCATTGCCAGTTAGATTACTGTCATCAAAAACCATTGATCAAGAGTCACCGCCGTCAGAAGGTGGATATTGTTTCTGGTGTTCCCGATGACAGTTCCTCTGAAACCTTTCCCAATCTTTTTTTGAAGAATAAGACTGGCATCATCCCTCTTATAATTCACTTCCATTACAATTGCAAAATTGTCGCTATTATAAGGATGCATCTGGAATTTCTTTTGATGATTGCAAAATTTGAATTCCAGTCTTGTGCCAGTGAAAAGGCTCCGATATGAATTTGTCCTAGGGTATGTTGGGAGCTCTGACTCATATAGATTGCACGTGCATGCAATCTGATTCTCTATTAATCGCTCTGTCAGGAGGACGCCTCTTGGATTATTGTTGACGTTCAGCAATAATGTATGCCGAGCACGATGATAGTCGGCAAGAATATGCAATAATAATTGTACAGCTTGTTCAATTCAAGCATTTCAAACAAGGAATTGAGCTCCTCTTTGAATTTGAGAACATTTCTACCCGTTGCATTGGCCGAGATCACGACAAGATTACTCACACCCAGCAGTAAAATTTTGATGCTGGACGCTTCATGAAATTATTTTTTTTTTAAATTTATGTTTATCAATGCATTGAGAAAGACAGGAGCCTCTAACTAATATTCTAGTACCACCTCCTCCATCACCGGTTACTCTACAATTTCTTTCGAGTTCAAAATCTTTGAACGTCATTGAATGGCATGAATTGAGGTGGGTTTCAGTAAAAAGGTTGATTTCAGGGTTTCACTTAGCAATCCATTCAAGGAGATAATCACGTTAAGGTAGAATGATAATTGAGCTGACGTTGAAAAGCAAGTTATTTTGAGATTTTTATCTTGAGACATTTGAAAGATTTAAACAGTGAAAAGGAAAGTCTATTTTTGAATTTTGTTTGCAGATTCTTTCCGATAAAAAAATTAAAAGTGTTGATAGATTTTGAGAAGCAGCCCATTGTTGCTACTTTTTGCCTTAGATGCTTCCTGAGGCTGAGCATACCACAACAAAAACTTAGAACAACTAGCGATTGACATCGAACTAGCCATTAACAAACTGCCGTAGAAACAATAGACACATACAAAATACACTACAGTACTCGTAGATATACTACAAAAGATACACTAGCAAAAGTGAAACAAAATTCTACTACATACAAACAAGTACAAAATAGTTCAACAAAAGACTCCACTAAATAGTTCAAACTAAACTTATGCACTGCTATAATACAATCACCACTAATCACTCCTCCTTATGCCGCTGTTTCTGGACGAAACATCGAACAGGCGTAGCTTAGATTAGGAGTGCTAGTGCGCAAGGTGAGAGACTGGATAATTGCTCGCTGATTCAGTCTAGCACAGGAGAAAACCGAAGTGGTTATCCTAAAAAAGAACAGGAACTCCAGAGTAAAGATGATTGGAACTCGAAAAGTACTGGTTGAATCGAAATCATCCATAAAGTACCTGGGGTTGCTGATCCACGCAAAGATGAGTTCCTCTGAGCAAATCAGGGCAACGGCTGGTAAAACTGCGTCAAACGTATCGGCTCCGAGTAGTTTCATGGTCAGCGTATGGGATCCAACCCATCAAGGAGATGACTTTTAATGAAGTTCATAGATTCGATGCTACTGTAACATAAAGAGCAGAAATATGGGGTGACACTCTCAGCAAATACTTGTACTGATAAAAATTGGCACAGGTACAGAGCAGAGGAGCATTGATTCAGCGGTGTTAGTTATAGCAGGTGTGATAACCTTTCATCATATTCCATTTTATCATATTCCATTTTATCTACCTGCATCGAAACGAAGACATGAGAGAAGCACAACACACATGACAACATACAACGCTCACTCAATGATTGACAGTAATTCTGAGGTTCACAGATTAACAGGTGAGGTGTTTGGTGGGTAGTTCAAACATCTTGCAAGTCTGGCAGCTCCACATTCTGCGTGTAAATTGCTTTCACCTCGCGACCATAAAAAAAAACTAAGCACCGCCAGATTGACCTGAATCCATTCACACTACCTCTCAATACATAACCTAAGCTCCAAAAACCCAATATCTCTATCTGCCCTATTGTCAATTACAGTCCAGTTCCTGCATATAAACTATCACATTATAGGATGACGATTCTGGACAATTTCATGCACCTTAACAACAAATACACGTTATAGAACAGCTGTGATCTAGCCAACTCCACCACCTCTCTAACATTGATTGACGCTTGTCGATTTTTATCACTAGACATCACCTACCTCTGCACACCTTACCTTTCGATGAAATACTGACTATCCTAAATGCAAACCTTCATTGAATAACAGCTGGCAATTCACAAAGCAACTACTCAATCTCATACGAGCAATGACCATAATCACACAAAATTATTTTAAAGTTCAATAACAACACATGCACGAGTACTACCAAGGACGGTAGGAATAGGACATCAAGTTTGTGTATTTATTTCTATATTTAACAGCATGGTTCTAGTTACAAAATAGAGTTAACAATAGCACACCTTTGAGAAGGAGAAGAAAGGTATGCGATAGTAAGACAAATGTGATAAAAACTGCAAAAACTAGAAAAACAATTACTAAGAGTTAAGAAGTAGAGAGTTGACATACTTTTTATAAACTAAATATGAGAGAGGAAAGGCCCAAGCTGAAGGTCATCATGATTTTGTGATATTCTGAGCATGGGTGAGTGAAAATATACCAAGGTACACGCAAATTGAACGTCAAAGATATTAGACAATCTTATAGAACGCGTAACATGCCTCACTGGAATCTCATTGACTAAGCGAGTATCGAGTAATCCCAGGCACGGTCTGTAAAAGAAACACTCATCAAGGTGGACTTGGACTTGGACTTGATGCTTTTGAAGTGAATCAATAATGAGGATAGGTAAGCGTGATTCATTATAAATGTAGGGAGTCTTTAACTACAGGCAGATGATCCTGGTAATTTATTTTCTGTACAACTTCTAGCGTGTATTTCAAATACTTCAAATGAGGCAATCAAACTGGCGAGCACTACTCGAGCTTGGAACGAACCAAACTACAATATAATTGGATACAAGATAAGGGATTGGGAAAAATACATTAGTTTCTTGAGATCAGGCCAAAAGTGTGAGAGGCTTTTCAAGTTATTTCAGATATAAGAACATTAAATTCAAATAGCTAACGGGAATTGAGCCAGCTTCAATTAAATATTTCTAAGTGCATCCATCTTTCATTTACAAATAAATGAAAGATGGATGCACTTAGAAATATTTAAATGAAGCTGGTTATATGAACCCCAAAGTGAAATGGCATGCAAATCTTCTTAAAGCAGGGTGCAGTTATCATCACAAGACACTACTTAAAAACTTTGACGTCGCTTGCATAGAGAAAACATGAGGAATTGATGCCAATGGATGGAAAGTCATTTATGAATAGGGTGAACAATAATGGACCAAGAATGGATCCTTTAGGAACACCAGCAGACGTATGGAATGGGGTGGAAAGATAGCCCTGAAAATTTACTTGACTAAAACGATTGAATAAGTAAGAGAATAATCAGTAATGCAAATGAACAGAAACGCCAACGAAATTGAGTTCGCTCAACAAAATATTTTTATTTACTATGTTGAAGGCTTTAGAGAAATCTAGGTACAAAATTTCGACTTGTGAATGATCCCCCAAAGCTTTTGAAGTAACACTTATGCATTCTAACAAATTTACCAAAGTTGACCGCCCTATGCTAAAATCATGTTTTTCAGGAACTAACGCATCCTGAGTAAGTAGTAGCCAATTTTCTCCAGCAGTTTGGAAAAACAGGGTAACATGGAAATTGACCAATAAAAAGCAACGCCTTAGCTGCTACGTTTTTTTAAAAAATGGGAGTAATATAAGAACTCTTCCAACACGAAGGAAAAGAGCCTGAAGATAAGCTAGAGTTGAAGAGGAAGGAACGCGGAACCCAAAAAGAACAAGTCAAAGATTTTGCAAAGTGATTAGGAATACCATCAGGATGTGAACTGATAGAGCCATCAAGCTCTAAAATAAGCTTCACAATTTCTTTTAAATACCAAATAAAAGAAAATAGGGAGAGCATGCGTATAATTGGGGCCGATGGGTCATCGCTAGGGGAAGCATTAAAAATAAAAGAAAGTAGAGTTCTAAAAAGATCACAAATCTCCATAGATGAAGTTGCCAAGCAGCTATTCAAATGAGGATTTGAGAGAACCTTCAACTGTTAAAAAAAATAAAAAGCATCAGATGACAAAAAGCATTACGAGACTCAGGGGATCTCTTGCGTGAAAAATGTTGCCGTGCTCTATCTTTGGCTTTCAAAGCTCACCTCTTATCGATAATAAACCAGGTACAGTTAGAAGAGTTCTTTATACTCACAAGCGGAGTCAAGTAAATAATAGTACCGTTTAAGAGGTTATAGAATTTGTTCCAACAAGCATCCGAGTTAGGACCGTAAAAGAAGAAGGAATAATCAACGGAGCAAATTTTTTTGAAAAGTTTCTGATAGTTGTTTTATAAAAGTTATAGCGCTAACATCTTTTTGACGATAACGGAAAGAGACAATATAAGAAACTTCAAAACGTAGACGGGGATGATGAAGATCAAAAGAAAGGTAAAGAAAAAGAATGAGAATGAGTATAACAACGATTGCTCGGTACTACTAAATTGAGCAAAAAACACATAGACATAAAGCAAGGACTTAACAAAACGAGACCTGGCCCAAAGTAATGTGTCAAACGGTTCCAGGCTATGTTCTCAGATTGACAGTGGAGGTGTTTAGTGGGTAGTCCAAGGGTATCCTCCATGGGAGTCCCACACTGCCAGACTCGGCGGGCATAAATGCCTTCACCTCCCTACCACAAAAAAAAAGAATCAAATTTGAGATGCGCCAGAGTCAATCTAATTATCGTCCCAAGAGAGTTTAGGCAGGTTGATATCTCCTCATAATATAAGGTGACAATTTGAGAATCGCCATAAGAAAACACAAGATATTTCGGTGAGGAAAGTGTTGTAGACCGAAAAAGAAGACTTGCAATGTATGTAAGCGCAGAAGACAAGAAAAGAAAGATTAGAAGAACTAACTATTTTTACTTCCATACATTCTACAGGAGCAGTGAAAAGTAGATTTGTTAGAGAGATACCAGAAATGGTATTCTTATAGGTGACAAGGACAGCTTCTCTGTCTAACTTGTTGTAGATTAATCTGGCACAATTACGCCTAACAACTGTATGAGTCGGAAAAATTCCTGAGTCAAACACACTATCAGTCAACCTGGATTCATAAATATAGATAATATCATCGTTAGAAAGAGAACAGGATAAATCTTCAACTTGGACCTTACCCGAAACATGTTGGTGATAAATTGATGACTGACTGTTAACAGTGCTATTGTGAATGTTTTAAGAAAGAAGCTTAAGATGAACTCGCACGGAACGGTCAATCTGAACAAAGCTATTATTCTGTTGATCAAGTTCTCCTTCGTCAGCTTCTGGCAATTAATTATTTTCACAGATGAGCCGAATTCCTTAGTTACGTAACCTTAGATTCTTTCAGTAGATATATTATATGCAAGCTTTGATGTGAAGATTTGTTTCGGAGGCGCCACAACTTGAAGGAATGGTGATTCCTCCGGAACAAGCCAAATTTCGATATTTTTGGAATAGCTCCCCGATGAGATAAAGAACTCTGTGCCATACTTGTTGAAAGGGTGGACGAAGCAGGCAGTGAAGTAGGTAAAGCATCTGCTATCCATTAGCGCTGCGTTACTTGATGATGGTAAGGGTATACTCTGTGGCAAACACCCTGTTTTGATGGACAGATTCGCATGTCTTGACTTTAGATTCTCGTTCTTTGATGATAATGTTGAAGATGATAATGATTTGCTCACGCTCTCTGTTGTAGATGAGCTTTCAGATTCAATCACCGAAGGAGGTTTATCGCTAGAAAGAGGAAACTTGGATGTTGCGAAAGAGAATGTTTCAGTAGGCCATAACAACGAATCAACATTAGAAAACTCGCTTGAGAACTTTGTTTGCAAGCAATTAAGTTCATTTAACAGTGCTTCAATTGTTTGATGGCCCAAACGTAGCCAAAAAACGTACACAGAAATTGACAGTCTCCTGCAGCTTTCTCAGTACCAGTGGACTCCATTACCAGTTTTAATTATAGTGTCAGCTATAGAACCTCTGAGGTTACGACACGTTGCGTGGAAGGGTTGCTTGCAAAAACCGAAATAAAGAACGGTTGAGGATTTGTCAATTGAGTCCAAACATTTTACTGCATTACTAGTCTTCATGTAGTCGGAGTTGATGAAATACAATAGATGTTTATTGAAAATTTATAATGATACATCTAAGTATTCAATGTTTCTAGGGTTGACTGACCTAAATTAAATATGAAATACGAATTAGATTGCCACTAGGCAAACCTTGTGAATAAATACAAGATTGAAAGTTATTGAATCAAATATGGTATTATAATTGCCTATTATGAGGTGTCCAATTAAACAATATAGTCAAAGGTAAAGTTTAATTGATTTAGTTAATGAATGAACTATAAACTTTACAGAGACAATGTAAGTTTTTAAAAGTATTACATACACTAGAAACTCGTAGATAGCACCGAAATAATAACAAAGAGGAAGAGTTCTTGGCAAGCACAGAAATTATTTTGGAAGAATATAATAATCGCCTTATCCAAGACGCACCACCTTCACTAAAATCTGGAACTAGACCACTCAATGACACAAATCGACTAATTTATAAGAAGAAAATACGCAGATAGACTTGGAAATAATCAAGAATAAACTAATGTTCGACAAAAAGAATCAGGCGTACAAAGAGTATTTACGTAGGAAAAACAGAACGAAGAAAGAACGTTATGAAAATCGCAGAAGAGAAGCGTATAAGATAATTAAAATAAATAAAAGAAAATACTGTGACAACCGATTGAGAAGTATGGCTATCAGCCCAAGACCACGCTCTGCCATGATGACATCGGCTAAATCATCAGTGATGAAAATAGGATTAAGGAAAGATGGGCATAATATTTCAAGAAGCTCCTTCATCATTTGCACAGCTCCAGAATATCGGACCCTATAGATATTCTCGTAGAGCTTCCAAAGACCCCACCTACTCTGGATGGAGTTTGTACCACCATCAAAGCCCAAAAGAATAATAAAGTGCTGGGCATCGCTGAGATTCCAGGGGAGCTCATTAAATATGATGGAAACACTATTCAAAAAGCGTCTGTGGCCGAAAATTTCAAGGAGACCCTTGATAACCAGCTGACTCCCATCTTATCAAACGCATCGTTAAAGACGAGCAACGAGCTCTGGATGGAAGTGAAAGCGGCTATCAGAACCTCGGCAGAACAGACGATCGGGCATCAAGCCCGGCGCAAGAGGAATGATTGGTTCGATGATGAGTGCCAGGATGCGTTAGATTAAAAAGAATCAGGCGTACAAAGAAAACGTAGGTAGGAAAGCCAGGACGAAGAGATAACACTATGAAAAACTCAGAAGAGTAGCGAATAAGATAATTAGGATTAAGAAAAGAAAATACTACGACGAGCAATTGAGACGTATACACGTAAGCCTAGCGAGCAACAACATAAGACAAGCATACAAATTAGTGAAAAGCCTGAAACGTGGTTATCAGCCCAAAACCATGCTCTGTCGTGATGACAGCGGCAACATCCCCGCTGATGAAATCAAGATTTCAAGAACCCCCTTAATCCTCATCATATTTCAAGAAGCACCTTAATCCTCCGCACAGCTCTAGAACATCGGAGTCTGTAGATGTCTGCGGAGAGCTTCCATTGGCCCCACCAACTCTGGATGAAGTTTGTTCCATCCACAAAGCCCAAAAGAATAATAAAGCGCCGGGCATTGATGAGATTCCAGTGGAGCTCATCAAATATGGTGGCATTAGTATTCATCAAGCTATTCACAAAGTCATCCAGTACATATGGCAAGAAGAACATATGCCGAAAGAGTGGAGCCGATCCATTATATTCCCTATCCACAAATAAGGTGACAAGTTATAATGCGAAAATTATAGAGACATATCACTACTTTGTACGGCGTAAAAAATATTTTCTAAAATCTTAGAAAATAAAATCGGATCATACGCCAACAGTTTTATTGGGGAGTATCAAGATGGTTTTAGGGCAGGTAGATCAACAACAGACCAATTGTTCACGGTCAAGCAGGTACTTGAAAAATGCTGGGAGTTCAACATAGACGTACACCAAATTTTCGTTGACTTCAAGCTAGCATATGACAGTATTCGTCGTAACGTACTGCACCAAATAATGCTTGGTTTTGGCATCCCAGCCAAATTAGTCCGTCTTACCAAAATGACAATGACGTTGATGACCTCCCAAGTCCGCATCAACAACCAACTCACCGATGCCTTTGACACAAATATCGGAATAAAGCAGGGAGATGGGCTGGCCCTATTGCTATTCAATTTGGCTCTGGAGTACGTCATACGGAAGCTACCTGTCGATACGCGAGGTACATAACTATACAAGTCGAGCCAGGCAGTGGCCTATGCGGACGACATCAACATTCTGTCACGGTCACTAACAACTGCCAAAGAACTCTTCCTGAAACTCGACAGCGAAGCAAAACTAGTAGGGCTACAAATCAACGAAAATAAAACAAAGCTCATGACGCAGTCGAGGGAAAATACCCGAAATACACAAAATATCATACTTGGTGAATACAGTATCGAAAATGTTAGCAAATTTGTGTATTTAGGCGCCAAAATAACGAAAACGGGCAATGAAAAAGATGAAATATGCCGAAGAATACAGCTCGCATATAAAATATTCAGTATTGACGATCTTAAAGACCAGCTGCATATACAGGAAAACAAAGCTCCAAGTATACAAATCTGTGATGAGACCTGTGTTATGCTATGGGTGTGGAACATGGACCGTAACCCAAGCATCCGCAAATATATTGAACGCCTTTGAGCGATGGGCCCTGAGGCGAATAATCGGAGTGAAGCTAGACAGGGACCAATGGCGAATTCGATACAACCATAAGCTCTATGAAATTTTTTATGAACCGGAGGTCTCAAGGATTGTAAGACTGCGGAAGCTACAATGGGCTGGACACATGAATCGTATGGACGAACAACGGATACAAAAGAAGGTATTCGTTGGGAGAACTGAAGGCCGGCGGCCAGTGGGGAAACCGAGGAAACGCTGGTCTGACTCGGTTGACGAAGACAGTTCATCGCTGTTCGGATTTCGTAATTGGATGACGTGGTCAACGGACCGAGAAGCGCTGTTTGCAGGAAGCGAAGGCCCAAATGGGGCTGTAGTGCTAAGAAGAAGAAGAAGATATATCATCAGAAAGCTATTTATGCAGAAGACATCAACATCTTGCCACGGTTATTAACAACTGCCAAAGAAGATGTCCTGCAATTTGACAGCGAACCAAAGCGAGTAGGGCTACAAATCAATGAAAGTACAACAAAGCTCACGATGTAGTCGAGGAAAAATATCTATAATGACCGAAATATCAAACTTGACGAATCCAATGTCGTAAATGTGGGCAATTTAGAGTATTTAGGCACCAAAATAGGGAGAACCGGTAATGAAGAAGACGAAGTACGATGAAGAATACAGCTCCCAAATAAAATATTTTATTCAGTTTTGACGATCTTGAAAACCAGAATACAAAGCAAAAACTGTAAAAATCTGTGATAAGACCTGTGCTATAATATAGATGTGAAATATAGACTCTAACATAAGCATCCGCAAACATATTCAGCGCCCCCGAGCGTCTGATCTAGAGGCGAATAATTGGAGTGGAGCTAGAAGGGGACCAATGGCAAATTCCATACAACCATGAGCTGTATGAAACTTTTGACGAGTCGGAGGTTTCAAAGATTGTAAGATTGTGGAAATTGCAATAAACTGGCCACATAAATCGTGTGGACGACCAACGAATACCCAAAAAGGAACTCGTTGGGAGAGGTGGAGACGGAGACCAGTGACGAAACCAAAGAAACACTGGCCTGACTCGATCGATGAAGACAATTCTTCGCTCCTCAGATTTCAAAATTGCAGGACGCGGTCGATGGACCAAGACAGGTGGAGGTGCTTGTTTCGGCGTGGAAACTGAGTTCTGCAGACCGAAATAAAGATAGGATGATTCCTCAAAAAACCAGCCACACCAGCAGTTATTGAGGAATTTGGAATTATTCGATTTATTCAATTGTTGTAGAATATAATCGAATTAGGGTAAACTGGGAAACTGGGAAAATAGACACGCTTTGTTTGATGTGAACAATACTTTGCAAGTGATTCTTTATTCATAAATCAAAGGTTTTTATAATAATTCTTTCTACAATCATCATTAAATTATTTTAATTGCAATCAAGTTCGTTAACCCAAAATGTGCAAGCCAGCAATAATCGAAAGTATGAAATTTCGATTGATCGCATAATTATGCAACGTAGTATTTAAGTTAAGAATGTTGACTCTAAAGAATTGCAAGATGGCATTAACATCAATTAAGAATATTGAACTATGGACAATACGTTACAAAAATAATAAAATTGAAAATTGTGCTGGCTTGTAAGTTAATAGGAAGAATATTAATAATTATTTTGCTGTACTTTGTTCAGGAACTGAACATGTTGGGCGGGCGCGAGTGATGACGGTGTTGAATCTGTCCCTAAATGTGGTAGCAGTTCCAGGATGGTCTTCGGTTTGTCCTGTAGATTTCCTTATTCGTAGAAGGTACGTTTGGCATCTTCCTTTGAATAAGTTACCAATTAGTAGTAATAGCAGAGTAACAAGTATTGTGGCTGCTGCTGGTACCGTGTGTTCCTTAATTTTCTGCAGTGTGCTTACATGTTCCTGAAGGTTTAAAACCTCGTTCGTGAAAACTTGCTGAGATAATTTGGTGATCGGCTCAGAGGTTGCAGATGCTAGCTGTTGTGCGATCGTGTTAAACTTTTCAGGTGGAAACTCTTTCGTGAAAGAACATAAAACAGTCATTTCCTTGTTAAGTGATGACCGAATCGTGACTTCTTTGGTTTCTATAATACAGTTTGTTGCTGTGCGTATTATTCCAACATCTGTCAATACGATTTCCTGCCGTTGACCATTGCAGATTAAGTGTGCGGGAACTGGCGGATCAGCAACAAAAAGCCATGCGTTCTTCGTCCTAAGCTTCTTCCACAATGTACGTTCGCTGCTTGTGCTAAATGTGGGGCACATGATAAGGTTGTACCTGTTGTAGATCTCATCCAGGATGCAGTTAGGTTTTGTCATCATATTGGTGGTCGGTCCAGGTGAGCATATCAGTAGCTCTTCCTCGGACTTGCATGCGTCTATTACTTCTTGGTTCAGAGTGAAATAAACTTGATGATCGAAGTTTACTGCGATTGTGGGAGGCCCTGCATCAATCATGATGTAACAATGTGCATCTTGTTTATGTGGAACAGCCGTTATGTGGATGAGATCGTATCTGGTATTTTCAATTATCGTGAAATATCCATAAACTGAGGCTCCCTCCTTACTTCGTTTTAGGGATATTCGCTTTTGAGGGCTCCGTAGAATTTCGAAAGCAAAACCAATTTTTTGTTTGGTATTTTGTATCATCGTGTTAATGGTATTTGGTGAAATGAAATTAAGGATGCTTTCGTGACCATACATGGCTCTTGTTAATTTTGAATACTTTAGGCTTATATCGTCGTAATAATCCATTGCCGTAAGATATGTTGATAGTACTTGAATGCTGAGCCTGTTGTGATCGATTTGTGGGTACCATCTTATCATTTCATTGAAAGCGCCGATTACTTGGTTCAATTTTTCCCCGAGATTCTTTAGTTTAATCGTGGTCATATTATTCGACTGTGATATTTTTGTGTTTAAGAGCATGCCTTGGTGATTCACAGTTTTGAAGATATTTTGCTGGTTTTCCTACAAGGTATCTATATCGGTGTAGACTTCGTCGTTAACACCGAAAACAGCAGTGAGTAGCTTGACAACTAAGCCTCTTTTTGACCTGGGATTCCAAATAGCCTTGATTTCCCGGATATGGCTAAGTACTCGTATTTCAAACTGTCTTGACTCCATATGTTGTACGAGTGCCTCACAGTGTGTTAACTCCGATAAATCTCTGGTCTAATTGCACATGTTCTTGACTTTCTTCAGGGTAGATATAACACTTTTCTCGTCTTGTAGAGTTAAGTTTATGGGAAAATTTTCTTCTAATCTGAGATTCCCACGTAAAACATTATCATAGCCCAGTCTTTCAACGTAGAACCCTCCTTTGGGTCTGATAACCTCGTAGTTGGCACTCGTAGAATTAGCCAGACCCAGAGTTAATAGGGAAAACATGAGAAGGGCTTTTTTCATAAGCTTTGTTGCCCAGGTGCAAGGAGCAATTCTCATTTCCTTTTTAGGCTGCTTATTTATTTTAATTTGGTGGAATGCGTCACATTTTCATTTCTGAGGATTGGCTTGAAGAGGTATAGACTGAGGTCTGGTTTGAACAGGCGTAGCTTTAGATTTGGTTCGAACAGGCGTAGTTTGAAGTCTAACTTGAACTGTCTTAGTTCGAGGGTCGACTCGTTGCTCATCATCCAATGCTGTGTGCGCTTGGGATTCTTCAGACCTTTGTGTTTGCTTCGGTGTACTATCCTTGGAGATCTCGACAGGAAGACGACAGAGATTGATGATCGCGACCTTCTTGAATTTGTTTCCGCTGTATTTGACCGTAGCTGTTCGTACTTTACCATCTGTTCCTGGTTGCACTTCATGAATTCGGGCAAGGGGCCATTTGGTTGGTGGCATGCCTCTTTCTTTTATAAGGACTAATTCCCCAATTTTGATGTTTTCTTCGTGCTTAGTCCATTTCGTGCGTCGTTGAAGAGTGTGCAAATATTCATTTGTCCATCTGTTCTAGAATGTTTGATGCATTGCAGTGAGCATCTACCAACGTTCATGTAGAGTTTTCTGTGATCTATCTGGTTCTGGTAGAGCTAGCAATGGGCGTCCAATCAAAAGATGACCAGGTGTCAGAGCTTCCAGATCATTTGGATCACTGGATAGGGGTGTAACCGGCCTTGAATTGAGACAGGCTTCTATTTGACAAAGTATCGTGGAGAATTCTTCAAAGGTTGGAGCTATCTTGGCCTCGTCAAATACTCGTTTAATATGCCCTTTGACGGACTTCACTCCAGCTTCCCATAAACCTCCAAAATGGGGCGTAGCAACAGCTATAAAATTCCAGGAGACTCCATCTTTGGCTGTTATTCGTGCTAAATCACTTATGGATCTTTCAATGGCTTCTTGGACGTCTTTATCCATTTGATTGCTCGCTCCGACAAAGTTCGTTCCATTGTCGCTAAATATTTCCTGACAAAGCCCTCTTCGACTGATGAAACGCTTAAACGCCGCCAGAAATGCTTCTGTCGACAGATCACTTACAAGCTCCAGGTGGATAGCTTTTGTCACCATACAGATAAACAGGGCGATGTATCCTTTGAGGATCGTTGATCCTCGTCCTTCAGACATTCTTGTACTAAAGGGTACTGCATAGTCTACACCACAGTGTGAGAATGCACTTGATGGAGTGATGCGTACGGCGGGTAGGTTACCCATTAGTTGCTCATTAGCTCTGTTTGCGAATTTACAGCAGGTTATGCAACGATGGATCTCATATCGAATAACATTTTGATCGTTTACTACCCAGTATCTCATCCGAAGATAATTCTGAACGAGCCGAAGGCCTCCGTGATTGGTTTTTATGTGTGCCTCCCTAACAATCAGGTAAGTTATATGGTTGCGTTGCGGTAGTAGAATGGGGAACTTCGCGTCCTGCGAAATGTTTGCATTTTGGAGTCTTCCTCCAACTCGAAGGATTCCCATCTTGTCTATGAAAGGATTGAGTGATCGTATTTTGGCGCTGGCTCCTTTATTTGCCTTTAAGTCAGCTATGTCTTGAAAGAATTCTTGTCGTTGAATGATGGAGATGATTTTGAGATGTGCCCTTAGGAGCTCAATGGGTTGTAAGATGCCAATCCTTTTCTCATGACTTGGCTTTCTACAATTGTTGACGAACCTGAGGCAGAGACTAAAGATTCTTGTCAATTTTTGTATACTGAAGTAGCGTTCCAGAAGCTCGAATTCTTGTTTTGTTTTGCATGTTGATGCTATTTTAATAGGGGCTTCGATGTTAGCCGTTTGTAACAACCAACTGGGACCACCCCACCATAACTTATGGTTGTGTAATTCTTTAGGACTTATTCCTCTAGGAGCACGATCCGCGGGATTTTCGTCTGATCTCACATGATTCCATTGCCACTTCCCACCATCGAAAGTCTGTACCTTGGAAACTCTGTTCGCCACATAGGTATCTAATGAAGTTCCTTCTTCAGCCATGCCAGTGTTATCGTCGAATCACTCCAAGCGAAAATACGTTAGTCAAGCCCATAGTATTAGCTGTTTGATGCAGAAGATTTGAGAGAAGAGCAGCTGCGTTAAGCTCAAATTTTGGAAGTGATATTTTTGATTTCAGTGGCGTAACTTTAGTTTTTGCGCAAAGTAAAGTTGTTCTGATAGCTCCAAAGTTATCGGTTGACTTGCTGTACACAACTGCGGCATAGGCAGCTTCCGAAGCATCGCAGAAGCCATGAAACTCTATGTTGGCTTTAGAAGTATAGTGAACCCATCGTCATATCTTTATGTTTTCCAGGTTCGCTAAATCCGTTTCGAAGCTATTCCAGCGCTTTACAATCTCTTCGGAAGGCTGGTTGTCCCAATCCAGTCCAGTTTTCCAGACGTCTTGCATAAGTATTTTCGCTCGTATAGTGACTGGAGCCAGCCATTGTAGTGGGTCATAAATACTGGCAATGTTTCACAACAATCGTCGTTTTGTCAGCTTTCGGCCGTTTTCAAATTTAGGAATCTTAAATTCAAATTCGTCTTTACGGGGATTCCAATGAACCCCTAATGTTTTAAGCGATGGATCTTCAGTTATCTGAAGTAGTCCCTTCTCTTTTGCATCTTCAGGGACAGCTGCCAATAGCTCTGGATGATTACTAGCCCATTTTCTAAGGTTAAATCCACCCTGTTTCAGTAGGCACGTGATTTCTCTTTGTAGTTTTATTGCCTCCTATTTGGAATCTGCCCCACTGAGCATGTCATAGACATAAAAATCGTTTAGAAAGGCTTTAGTCGCGTGTGGATACATGTGTCCCTCATCCTTTGCTAGCTGAATAAGACATCTTACAGCCAAAAAGGTGGCACATTCTGTGCCGTATGTAACTGTCTTCAACTGATACTCATTAACTGTTTTCGAGTTTTCGTCCCTCCAAAGGATTCGTTGGTAGTCTCTATCTTGTTTTGCTACAATGATCTGCCGGAACATCTTCTCAATATCTGCGGTATAAACGTACTTATGTTTTCTCCATCTTACTAAGATTGGGGCTAGGTCTTGCTGTAACTTGGCACCAGTATAAAGCAGATCATTTAAGCTAGGACCCTCTGAGGAATTTGCTGATGCAACAAATACGACTCGGATTTTGGTCGTAGTGCTATCTTCTTTAAATACTGGATGGTGAGGTAAATAAAAAACGTTTCGAGTATCTCCGCTGTAAGGAACAACTTTTTCCATGTGTCCGAGCTCAACATATTCCTCAAGAAACTTTTGATATTCTTTTATCAATTTTTGATCTCTTTCAAGTCTTTTCTCGACTTGCTTGTATCTTAATAAGGCTTTATTACGAGATTCTCCAAGTGGTTTTATGTTAATATCATCTTTGAATGGGAGCTGAACTGTATACCTTCCGTGATTATCTCTATCAAATGTTGCTTGAAAATGTTCTTTGCATCGAACTTCAGCGATTGAAGGCTCTCTATCGCGATCTTCATTGTCCATCTCAAAGAACTTTTCCACAGATTTATGGAATTCAGTCATTGAGATGCAGGCTGTTATTTCTTTTGCACTTCTTTTAGCCTTGGACATGGTTTTACCTGATGAAATCCAGCCAAGCTTTGTTTTTTGTGCTAATAATGGGTCTGCTTTCCGTAAGCCTTTTTCAATTATTTCTTCTACCACCTCTGCTCCAAGTATGACATCAATTCGTCCCGGGGAGGCAAAATTAGGATCTGCTAGCCTTAGTTCTGGGATCTTACTAGACTTAGGTAAAATCACTCGGTCTTCTGGTAATAACGTTGTAAGTTTTGGCATGATTAATGCTTCGACTAGGAGGGTAAATGTCGATTGAAAGTGTGGTGCTATAGACATGTAGACTTGATTTTGTACAGTCGATGTTTCTGTTTCACCAATACCGGAGATCATTGCAAAAATACTTCGCTTTTTTAGTCCTAGCCTCTTCGCTGCCTTTGAAGTAATGAAGGATGATTGGGAGCCTTGATCAATGAGGGCTCGTAGCAAGATTTGTTGTCCAGTACTTGTTTGTACATTTATTAAAGCTGTTGGGAGCAGAACATTCACATTCACTTCCTTAGTATTCACTGCAGGAGCTGATGGCTGGTAAGATTCATTTGTGGCAATATTGGAGGTAATAGCTTTAATGTTTGGGAAATGCAGAAGCGTGTGGTGTGGTTTATTGCACTCAAAGCATCTACGTGAACTTTTGCATTTGTTGCTTTTGGCGCGAGTGAGGCAATTCTTGCATAATTCATTCGACGATATGAATTTATGGCGATCTTCAGTGGAGAGTTCCTTAAACTTGCCGCAGCGATATATGAAATGCTGCTCCTTGCAAAATGTACAGGTTGGTTTTGTCATTGTAGTGAAAGCTCGTTTCTTGGTGTGCTGTTCGTGGGGCTGTGGTTTGATTGTTGTTAAGACTTCATGCCTTTTCAGAAGGAAATCGTAGAGCTGTTGAAGTGATGGCACTTCCTTGTGGTTGCTTAAAGTGTCTTCAAACATGCGGCTGCTTTCAGAGTCAAGTTTTCGCATCGCAGTATGAATTATGATCGGATCCCACTGATCCGTGTTAAAAGGCATACTTTTCAGTGCCGCGAGACAATTCCACAAAACGTTGAACATGTTGACTATTCCCGCTGCATTCCTATGCTCTACTTTCTTGATGTCGAATATGCTATCAAGATATGCCATAGCCATCCTTTTGTTGTTTGATAATCGCTGCTGTAATATCATGATCGCTGTATCGTAGTTTAATGCATCTAGTTGCAGATGCGAAACGGAATCTTTGGCTTCTCCTTCTAGGTAACTCAGGAGATATTGCATTTTTTGTATTGTTGCTAGGTTGTAATTATCATGTATGACTGTCTTGAACAAGTCATAAAACCTCCTCCATTCCTTAAAATCACCATTAAACGTTGGAATGGCTATTGCTGGCAATCTTGGCATGTTGCTCGGTGGCCAATTATGTTGCTAGGTAGTCGCCGGAATGGGTTCGGCTCGATTGTTCAAGGCAAGCGTCGGGACGTTGCTGTCAGGAGCTATCATCGAAGGTGCGTTAGTTCCAGTAAATATGTGTGCTTGCATTGTAGCTTTAGATAGCACTTCGGTAGGCTTCGAAGGTGGAACATAATGCGTTTAAGCTTCATTGTAGGCAGATTTGGTTTTTTCGTACTGTTCTCTTGTAGCTTCGTACAAATGTTCAGTAAAGTATTGATGCGAGGGATCTAGCGTAGATTTTAAATCAGCGTGGTTTAATTCAAATTTATTCCAAAGATCTTGAATAATTCCCAGTTTCGTGTCGAAGTATTGTGCATCCTTTCGAGAAGCACTGTCCTTTCTCAAATTCCTCTCCAGATTTTCTAGGGAGCCAGCTAAACGCTGTTGGTCTTCTAACAGTGAATTTATATTCATCTTAATGAGTTTGATGGCAGGCGAGTGTAAATTTGTACGATGGTAATCCCCACAAATGCTCGTGCGCTGCAGTCAGAAACAATAAAATCAGAACCTGAGTGCTGCTAAGTCCTAGGCGTGTATGATGATGATTTCCAAGGATCACAGTCAGGAACAAACCAGAACCTGAGTGTCAAATCCTAGGTGCACTGCGATGACGATGTCGAAGGAGCACAGTCAGGAACAATGAATCTACAACCTGAGTGACGAGTCCTAGGTGCACTGCGATGACGATGTCGAAGGATCGCAGTCAGGAACAATGAATCTGGAACCTGAGTGATGAGTCCTAGGTGCACTGCGATGACGATGTCGAAAGATTGCAGTCACGAACAATAAAGTTGGAACCTGAGTGACGAGTTCTAGGTGCACTGCGATGACGATGTCGAAGGATCGCAGTCACGAACAATAAAGTTGGAACCTGAGTGACGAGTCCTAGATGACTTCTTGCAGAAAGCGATGTCCAGGATTACACGCAGCAGCCAATAGGGCAAGGATTTTGTTGCAGTTAAGGACAATTGTAGGAACTTAAGTGCAACCAATATCCGGCTCGACGGACCAATGTTTCGGCGCGGAAACTGAGTTCTGCAGACCGAAATAAGGATAGGATGATTCCTCAAAAAACCAGCCACACCAGCTGTTATTGAGGAATTTGGAATTATTCGATATATTCAATTGTTGTAGAATATAATCGAATTGGGGTAAACTGGGAAACTGGGAAGATAGACACGCTTTGTTTGATGTGAACAATACTTTGCAAGTGATTTTTTCTACAATCATCATTAAATTATTTTAATTGCAATCAAGTTCGTTAACCAAAAATGTGCAAGCCCGCAATAATCGAAAGTATGAAATTTCGATTGATCGCATAATTATGCAACGTAGTATTTAAGTTAAGAATGTTGACTCTAAAGAATTGCAAGATGGCATTAACATCAATTAAGAATATTAAACTATGGGCAATACGTTACAAAAATAATAAAATTGAAAATTGTGCTGGCTTGCAAGTTAAGGAACTGAAAAGTGCTTGTTGTAGGAAGCGAAGACCCGAGGGGGCTGTAGTGCTACGAAGAAGAAGCAGAAACTAAGGAGAAAATTAAGCAACACTCCTAGTTGACGTTTGATGTAGTGATCTAGTGTCATCAATATTCTTATGATTCTCGGAAGGAGTTGACATACCTAAAAGTGTCGGAAGATTCAGAAATGATATTTTACTAATGATATGTGGGTGATTGTTTCATTATTATTAACTTATAAGAAAATATATAAGACGAATTATTTACCTGTATGAATTTAATACACCCAAATATAAATTTCACTGTAGAAACAGGAACCAACAGACAACTCAAGTATATCGACCTAATCATGATACGGCAACAAACATGAACAAACTACAAAAAAAAACAGAAAACCAATCACACCTAGACGAATCATGGACATAACAACCAATAAACATAAACTAGCAGCATACAGATCAATGCTGCAGAGACTACTCTTCACCTTCATGATTTCTACTTACTACTCGAATAAACTAAACATTTACAGAATAGCTAGTAATAATGGATACAAACAACGTGGCTTTGACAAACGTACAAGGTGCATTCTAAAATAAACGAGACTGAGCTAAAATAGAAACGACAGGAGCTGTGTTCTGATAAATTCGAGTTTATTTATTTAAAAAAGTCTCCTCTGGCCTCGATACACTGTTTTGCGCATTCCAAAAGCTTTTTGGCAGAGTGTTTCAGGTCATTGACCGGAATGTCTTTCAGAATGTCGGTACAAGCCTTTTGTATGCCCTCTCCTCTACCGACGCAAAGCGTTTTCCTTTCATGACCAAATGCAATTTTCCGAATAGGTAGGAGTCACAGGGAGCCATATCAGGTGAATAAGGTAAGTGATTGATGGTTGAAATACGATTTCTAGTCAAAAAATCAGTCACAAGAGTCACAATGATACTAGGGCATTCGCATTGTGTTTCTATACATAGTGGTGTCCCGATGAACGCCAATTGGCAGGATAAATGGCGCTGCGATGTCAATTTTAGCATTTCAAGCAAAAGTTTCTTTCAGCTAGATGAATGCACATCGCTTTGGCGAGCTTCAATGCATTCTTGGCTAATGATCAACTCTGCTTTGGAAGGAAATGAATTTTATCGTGGTCAATTGCAACGTAGCAAATTATATTCGTGGGCTTTTTTGAGGAATATAATATTTGCGATGGAATGTTGAATGAATGAATGGAGTTGCTTTTAAAAAAGTAAATCACTTATGATTTCCAAATGAGGATAATTTACTTGTGAGTTGGAACTAACTAACCCATTACAAAAGAAATAATTAATTCATATTATAATTGAAATGAAAATATTTTAAATTAAATTTTAATATCTTTTTAAACATGCCAACAGTTGCATAATGTAAAAAAAATTATATAATTTTTCAGGTAAAATTTTCCACATTGTATTCTATAGTTATTTTCCAGTAAAGCAAAGCACATATTTTAATATTTAGAGGAGACCCGTAATCTCTCGTATCAATTAATGAAAAGAGTTTGCTTTGTATCGTTTCATTGTAGCAATTCCCTATTTGAAACATCTAGGAAATATGCGATAAGTGTATTTTTGTTGAGTTATTGGAGAAAAGGTATGATCAACTTTTACTTTAAAGTTTTCAAGTGACTTTCAAAGGCGAAAAGTTTACAATATCGGGATTGAACTCGAAGGGAGCTTCGATGTAAAGTTGCCTGGTTATCATTATTTTATGAGAAGCTGAGGAAATTATCATTGTTAGAGGCAACATGGCAAGTGAAAAGCGAATTTAAAGATATTTTATAACTATTCGTAGGAAGATATATCTTGTAATATAAATTTTGACGCTGAATAGAAGTTTTACGATACGCGAGTTAATGAATTTTGCATTGAGTGTAATTCAATTTAGATGTGTGATTTTCAGGTTATGATTGCCTAATAATTTCTCTTATGATTTTGATTTGAAGAATTCCATACCTTATATGGATAGCAAGCTTTTGCGAATTAGTTTCAAAATGCAAACACACATTTAATAAAAGAGATATTCCTGACTTTGTGTGAGTTGCTTTATTTTGAGTAATGATGATTGTGATGCTTGGAATTAATGAGCCGATTAGGAAGCACCTACAGGATATATCTAGTGAAGTCATCCTACTTATATCTTTGTTGGAATCAAAGAAATTGTACTATGAATTTCCAAAGGAGAATAACTAATAAAATAGAATCTAATTGAAAGAAAACATAATTAGTAACAAAGTTGAAAAAAAATGATATCATCATTTTTGCATAAAGTCATGATGATATTTTATAATAAATACGACAAGTCACTAAAATAAAGAATAAAACAGAATGAAGCCATTCAAATTAGCATTATTTTCAAATGAGTTTGATGTGGGTCAGATGTTTCATTCCGAAGCTGTTAAGGATGCCTTATTTTCTTATAAACAGATTCTGAAATTCAAAACATTCTTCGGTTATTCGATAAGCCTTTGTGCACATAGTAAATGTGTATGAAATACGAAGCAACAGAAGTGCTAATGACTGTGAAATGAACACTCTAAGAAAAATTTAAAAGTGGCTCTGAAACACGCTTAAGAGTTAAAAATGATAATAATTGAGAGAAGTACTCCATATGACTTATTCCATATAAACGTCACAGTTGCGATTTTACCTCGTCGGGATTAGTGCAAATGGATGTGGCAAGACCCCGTGAAACTTTTTTGACGTTTCACTGCATTTTTTGAAGTCACAGATTTTTTAAAAACTTTTTTACATTCGTACAGTTTGATATGTTTTCACCATTGATGACCAGCGTAGAATTCTTTTAAAAATAACCGATAATCGATATTCAATAAAATAACCGAGACATCATGGGTACAAATTTATCTAGTGAGTAAAGCTATCCTACTCTAAGTTCTACGAATAACCATCCTTCCAAATTTTCACGAAATATTTTGGAATATAGTCCACGATCAAATCTTCTTTTAAAACCTAGTTACAAACATAAAAATTTGTCGATTTATACTGGAAGGCATCCCGTGATGCATTTTAGAAACGTCTACCATTGTGAAAAGAAAGTATAAAAATGTATTCTAAATAAGTAAACAATCAACTAATAATAGGGAAAAATAAAACTAAAATTGATACACAGACCGGGTATCGAACCCACGCCCTCTGGTTGAAACCATCGCGCACTATGATAGACTTATTTCTGGCAAAATTTTTAACAACCCACAACCAGAAAAATAAAGCATTCTAACGATTTTTGCAATCTTCGAAATCGCTTTCCACAATCGAGATGTGAGGAAAATTCATGGGGTTTAATGTTTCATAGGCTTCGCCGTTAGAAAGTTTTGTATAAATGCAATATATTGAAATGGGTCATTATATCTTTAAATTTGAAGTGAAAGTGAGAAAGTGTTTAACTGTGAATACACGTACATTAAAGGAAAGGCTCAAGTATCAATATTTTAAAATTTTAATTGTCTATTTTTTTATTTTTAAATTTTTATGTAGATTTTTAGGGTTTTGTACTTAAATAAAAAACCGTGTTGCAATCACGACTTGTTTCCGTCTGTCCGTCCGTCTGTCTGTATGTCACAGCACTTCTTCTCCAAAACTAAAGAAGCTACAGCCATGAAACTTTGTGAAATGGTCAGAAGTGCTGACTTCTTGAAAGTTTTATGGTGGAAAAATTTTGCCAAGGGGTTTAAGGGGGGTCTCCCCATATAGGGAGGTGACCCTTCAAAAAGTCTTTTATACCGTTGGTAGTCGAGTAGGGTGTCATTGGAAGGGTCTTTATGAGATCTTTTCAAAACAAGCCTTAAAATTGCCTTATCTGTATCATGGGGGGCAGGAGAAGGTGAAACGCTTGAACTTTTAACTTCGTTAATAATAGTATGATCTACAAATTTCGCATTCTCTCCAATAAAATCGTATGGATGCCTTTAAACCTAACAAATTCGATATTTAAGTAGCCTTACACAAGGTCCTTATACTCTAACAGCTTGATGAAATTCGTATCATACTCACGGAAATTATATCCATCTGAAATTTCTCCAATTACAGCCACAATAACACACCACTTCGGTATTTTATGGACTTTCCATCGAACCAGACACTGCAGTTTTGATTTGATCTTTTTAAAATTTTCAGGTAAGATTGATGACATAAATGCTTTTGGAATTTCATGATTTGAGTGATTTTTGTTAGTTGAAAATGAAGAAACAATGAATTATCTTTTAAACGACCAAATTTCTTTGACATGTTTCTTGATTTTATTCGTTGCTGGTGACTGCATTTTGTAAGTTGAGTACAAAACCCTTCTGACATGAGCGTAGGTCTGTCCACATAACTTGTTTTCATTCTGCTACGCCTGAGCAATGCTTTCATAATTTTTACTTGCATTAGAAAGTAATTTTATCTCCATCTATTTTCTATGACATAGTTAACATCTTCGTGAGGATAATGTTATTTGCCTTATTAAATCCAAAACTTCTTATTGTGATCAGCCCATTGGAGGGATTACGATTCTCACAAGCTTTAACCGCATGTCTGTGAAATGGATAAGGCCTACAGGGGATAGCACATTAAAAATACGTCTTGTACTTTACGTCCTAGTGGTGTGGGGAAAACATGCTTTTTTATATAGAGCCCTTTAAAGTATTTTATTTACTCAGGCCTCCCAAAATGCCTCTAAAGTTGTTTTTTTTTATTAAAAACGTTCATTAGCTTATTGCTTTTGAACGAGCCCGAAAGGTCGATTATAGCCTTTGTAGTTGCTCAAGAAACTTGCTGTAATGCAAAGATGGGCACACGAATGAGCAAACAGATATTCTCAATTTTGTTGAAAAAATAATTTTTATAAGCGTCTACAAAACAAGATCATCAAAAAACAATTTTTTAAAGCTTCTTGAAATCGAAATCATAAACTTGAAATTAATGCGTAGTAACAATTATTATCATTGCAAAATATAACTATGTTCGCCAATAATTATATTTACCATTGCTTGAAACTAAGCACAAATAAGACTTAAAGAAAATCACTCTTCTCAGAATCAATTTTATAACTTTTATGAAACTGGTAATTCATTTCTTTATTTCTAATCAGCTTTTAGTGTGTACGTAATTTGACCGCAATGATTTGTTCTTGAGTAAGTTAGTTTATTGTACTGACGAGACAGGTAGTACCAGCAAAACACGTACATGCTAAAAATTAATCAAATAAAGTCACGAAAAGAAAATATGATTTTTATTTTGAAAGTTAAATAAGACAAAATGCTTTAAAAAGTTTAATTGGGTAATGCTACAATAAAACTTTTTGAATCCAAATGATACATTTTTCATAAAAAATCGACGCACCACTTTTATACATAAAAATAAAAGCAATTATATTTCAGTCCTTGCAACCATGAATCAGCAGTCAGCTGATATCCCTTGACATACCATATAAAGCAAAGACATACATTCATGTAACAATAATTTAGGACAAATATTTCAATGAATTTCTCACTGATCGTACTTGAGTGTTTTTAGGTAAATTTCTCGAGAGAGTCTGCTGAGTCTGCGTTGAAAGTAGCTTCATCATCAACAAAAATTTCAGAGGTTGGGAAAAAGTCCAGCAAATGTTGTGACCGACAGTCAGAATAATTTGTAAATCTGTAAGCGGCAGGGTTTCTTTCATATAACCCTTTAAAAAGCGCAGCATTGAAATCATATTTTCGATCAGGTCTTGATTAATGTAGGATGTAATCAAATATTGCTGGCTACTCATTACATCATTCCATAGCATGACGATACCATTAATATTACGAATCAACCCATTGGAAGAAGATCTCCACTGTGATATCCTAATCTTGCTTTCTTTCAAGTTCTCTAGCACATGTGGAGCCTCCTTAGACATTGAACATCTATTAGGATTATTCGAAAATTTCGACACGCTATTTAAATTATCGAAAATTGTATGGACCTTGAACAGAAATTCGGCCGTACTAGAAGCACGTCTCTCTTCATCGTCGTTACGTTTGAAACATCCCAATTCAACACCGGCTGAAATTGCAGCAGATACGGAATTGCTTAAGACTTCCGTTGCTTGTTTGACCGAAATTTTATCGAAATTACGTGCGTGTACTATATATGCACGTCCGTGAGTTTATGATGAGTGGTGATAACGTTATTATCAAATTCATGAAACGATTTTACTATCGTAACGGATATCATTTTTCAGAAGAATATTCCTTACCTTTTTAAAAAGATGAGGCGTGTCAAAAAAGTGTATACACGTTTACCTTCTACTACAAAGTATGGATTTTCAGTAGTCGATTTACTGCGCTCTGATCACAAGCCGTTCCTAACACATCTAAACCAACACTAAAAACCTTACTTATGGTTGTTTTTATAATGGCAACCAGTAAATTTCCATCGGGTGAGCCAACAATGTACCCGATTCCTTGCTTGCAATTTTTATTTAACCCTTGCAACATTAGAAGCAGAGCACTTGATGCTACCTTGTTAATCCGCCCAGCGTTTCCAAAATGCAAAAACCATAAATAATGTCTTCTGCGGCATTTGTTCTAGTTCCGTTTTTATTGACATCTCATTAAAAACTACAGGTAAAACACACCGTCTATCTAAAGTAGACATTCCTTCGACTTTTTTCTTAAGCAGATCTTTTATCAAATCAGCAAAACCAATTTGAAAATGAAGATTCGAATGCCAGCGAAATATACAGTGGCTCACAGCTTATTTGATGCACTTCAATAAATATTAAACAAACTGTTGTCCTTATGCAGATAAATAAAAATTTACAAATATTTTGATGCAGATTTTACAGTTAGTATAACTGAAATTCGAAGCACGAAAGAAAGTAAGAAAAAATGTTTCAAATGTCCCGTAAGCAGTAATGAAGCAAAATCATTTGCATAGGATAGCTCACAGCTTATTTGATGCAGTTAGTTCTTTGTATCCTAGCATTAAAAGTGCACGATTTTCACCGGATTTTTTTGGATATATTGTACTTAGTGCGTTTCTTATTTTATTTTTAAAAAAGTTATTTGACCTTGATAGTTTAAAAGTGGATAAATTGTGTAATATTTAAAATGGGCCGTAGGACAACACTCGAACAGCGGGAATTAGTCATTCATCATTTTAGAAATGGTGAATCTCATCGCAAAATCAGCGAAGTTGTCAATTTAAGTTCATCAACAGTTCAGCATATAATTGAAAGGTTTACCAATGAAAAAAGGTTGGAAAACAAGGGTAGAAATGCACCAAATAAAATTTTGAATGAGTCTGATGAACGGTGGATCGTCCGGAAAATAATGCAAAACCCTAAGTTATCAGCTCCTAAATTGGCGAACGAACTGTTTACTGGAATTGGTAATGAATGCAGTGCTGAAACCATACGTCGTATGCTAAGAAAGCATAATTTTAATGGCCGAGTTGCACGAAAGAAGCCGTTCATCAGTATCAAAAATCGACAAAGCCGCCTGAACTTTGCTACGGAGCATATTTCAAAGGATTTGGACTTTTGGAAAACCGTGATTTTCGCTGACGAGTCCAAATTAAACATATTTGGCTCAGATGGAATGGCGTACGTTTGGAGAAAGCCAAATACAGAGCTCAAAAAAGCAAATTTACATGAGACTGTTAAGCACGGCGGTGGCAGCGTAATGGTTTGGGCCTGTATGTCAGCAGCCGGAGTTGGGAAGCTAGCCTTTATTGAAGGAAACATGGACAAGATCATGTAGAGTAATATCCTAAAGGAAAATCTCCTGCAAAGTGCTGACGAACTCGGAATCCGGCGTGAATTCAGATTCTACCAAGATAATGACCCTAAACATAAGTCAGAAATCGTGCAATCTTGGCTTATTTGGAATTGTCCTCATTTGATGGCTCCCCCGGCACAGTCACCCGACTTAAATGTAATTGAGAATTTATGGGCTTTTCTGGAGAAAAAAATTCGTAACCACGCAATTTACAACAAAATTGATTTAAAGAAAGCTCTTCTAGAAGAATGGAGTAAAATAACGCCAGAAATGACAGGAAAGCTGGTTGAATCTGTTCCAAATAGACTCAAAGCTGTCTTGAGCCAAAAAGGAAACCATACGAAATATTAGTGTTGAACTGGAAATCCTCTACATGGATAAATTTAAGGAAAACGTGGACTGCATCAATTAAGCTGTGACATAAAATTTTGCCTTTAATTTTGTTTTTGTTATTTAAGAATCAATTGTTGAAATAAATTAAATTGTTATTTTTGAAAAAGGGCTTTTATTTAATTTATTGCAGTTTAAATTTTTTCAATATCTTTTCTAATACAGAAGTTATAGTGCTTTTAGCTTTGAAAATGTTACTGCATCAAATAAGCTGTGAGCCACTGTAGTCCTGACTGAAGGATTACTGTATCCCAGATTGAGAAATTCCCTATAAAGGGAAGGGGACTTGTAGTACACTTTTCGCACTTCAAGCGGAGGAGACAACCGAGATGACAAGTTATTTAAATTAAAATCGGCTAAAATAGGACGGGTGATGTTTTGTTTGGGCTTTAGTCTAAACTGAATGGGATCAAGATTCTCAAATATATTTTTCTTTGCAGTTTCCAACTCAAAACTTCACTGAGGATTTATAGCATACTCACTACATGAGCAAACGGTACTAATAACAGGCCTTGGCAATGCATTTTGCTTCAGTAATGATCAAATCTGCAATGGAAGGAAATGAATTTTACCGTGGTTAATTGCAACGTAGCAAATGATATTCGTGGGCTCTTTTGAGGAATATAATATTTGCGATGGAATGTTGAATGAATGAATGGAGTTGCTTTTAAAAAAGTAAATCACTCATGATTTCCAAATTAGGATAATTTACTTGTGAGTTGGAACTAACTAACCCATTACAAAAGATATAATTAATTCATATTATAATTGAAATCAAAATATTTTAAATTAAATTTTAATATCTTTTTAAACATGCCAATAGTTGCATAATGTAAAAAAAATTATATAATATTTCAGGTAAAATTTTTCACATTGTATTCTTTAGTTATTTTCACATACACAATACACATTCAATAAAATAGATATACTTGACTTTGTGTCAGTTGCTTTATTTTGAGTAATGTTGATTGTGATGCTTGGAATTAATGAGCCGATTAGGAAGCACTAACAGTATATATCTAGTGAAGTCATCCCGCTTATATCTTTGTTGGAATCAAGGAAAATGTACAATGAATTTTTAAAGGGGAATAGCTCATCAAATAGAATCTAATTGAAAGAAAATATAATTAGTAGCCAACTACTGGTAACAAAGTTGAAAAGATTGATAATATGTTTTTTGTGTAAATTCATAATCATATTTTATAATAACTACGACAACTCACTAAAATAAAGAATGAAATAGAATAAAGGGATTCAAATTAGTATTGTCTAAAAATGAATTTGATGTGAATCAGATGTTTCATTCAGAAGCAGTTAAGAATGCCTTATTATCTAAAAAACAGATTTTAGAGCAGCTTCTGAAATTCAAAACATTCTTCGGTTATTCGATAAGCCTTTTTGCACATAATAAATGTGTATGAAATACGAAGCAACAAAAGCGCTAAAAACTGTGTAATGAAAACTCTAAGAAAAATTCAAAACTGGCTCTGAAACACGCTTAAGAGTAAAAATGATAATAATTGAGAGTAGCACTCCATATGACTTATTCCATATATGTCAAGATCAGAATTGCGAATTTATATCATCGGGATAAGTGCAAATAGATGTAGCGAGACCCGTGAACATTTTTGGACGTTTTAATGCATGTTTTTAAGTCAATAATTTTTTAAAAAATTCTTCACATTCGTACAGTGTGACATGTTTGCACTATTGATGGCCTGCGAAGAATTCTTTTAAAAATATCCGGTAATCGATATTCAATAAATTTACCGAGACATCATGGGAACATATTTATCTAGTGAGTAAAGCTATCCTATTCTAAATTCTATGAATAACCATTATTCTAAATTTTCACGAAATATTTTGGAATGTATTCCACAATCAAATCTTCTTTGAGAACCTAGTAACAAACATAAAAATTGTTGATGTATAATGGATCGCATCCTGTGATGCATTTTAGAAACGTCTACCATCGTGACACGAAAGCAAAAAAATGTATTCTAAATAAGTAAACAATTAACTATTAATAGGGAAAAAGAAAACTAAAATTGGTACACAGACCGGGTATCGAACCCACGCCCACGTTGAAACGATCGGGCACTATGATAGACTTATTTATGGCAAACTTTTAACAACCCACAACCAGAAAAATAAAGCACCCTAACGATTTTTGCAACCTTCGAAATCGCTTTCCACAATCGAGATACCTAAAGCGTCTAAATGTGGGGAAAATTAATGCGGCTTAATGTTTCATAGGCTTCACCGTTAGAAAGTTTTGAATAAATGCAATATATTGAAATGGGTCATTATATCTTTAAATTTGAAGTGAAAGTGAGAACGTGTTTAACTGCGTGAATACATTTAAGGAAAGGCTTAAGCATTAATATTTTAAAATTTTAGTTGTAATTTATTTTGAGATTTTTATGTAGATTTTTTATATAGAAATTTATATATAGGTATACATGTATACACATTTTAAGCATGAAGTGCTCATATAGGGATCACTTTCACGGCTATACGTTTGATTTATTTTGAAATATCTCATGACTAGAAAACCAATATCTAGTTAAAGCACATAGGCATTTCGCACTCAAATTTTTTGAAAAAAAATCCAATTTCTGGGTGAGGATCATTTTTATTGCTCCTGTATTAGAAAATATGGTCATAGAAAGATATTGAAGCAATATGCATTGCTAACACCTGTCATTCGTAGCGTTATCTCACATAGTGAGTATGTTATGGAACCTTAGTGTAGTTTTCAGTTGGAATCTGCAAAAAAAAAAAATATTTTGAGAATTCTCATCCCATTCAGTCTAGAGAGAAGCCCAAACAAAACTCCATCCGTCCGATTTTAGCCGATTTAAATTTTAATAACCTGTCATCCCAGTTGTTTCCTCCACTTGAAGTGCGAAAAGATCTGAAGGATGAAAGTTATCTATCTCACCCAATAAAAAGCACTGAGGAAAAGCAACCAATTCCAAAAGCATGCTTTGTTTCTCTAAAGCATTACCGAATAAGGAAAAATGAATTGGATGTTGAAAAACAAGTAAGAAGTTTGTTGAAGAATATAAGCCAATAGGTTCATCTTTTATCACGTTCTCAGCTTTCCCACAAGCCTAATACCCCTTTGAAAAAATGAGCAAATTTTTTACTTGAAATTATACTATAAGCCCCCTTCACATTTTAGGGAATTTCTAAACATGGGATTCAGTCAGGACTATTCTGCACTGGTATTCGAATCTTCACTTCCAAACTGGTTTTGCTGAAATCAAAGGAATGTCTAGTTTAGATGGACGGTGTGTTTTACTTTTTGACGAGATATCAATAAGAACAGAACTGGAATATAATTCCGCAATAGACATTTTTTGATATGATTTGGGGGGTTCAATAACGTAGCATAAAACACTCTGCTTCTAATTTTGAAGCAAGGAATTGGGTACATTGTTGGCACACCTAATGGAAATTTACTGGTTTTTATTATAAAAACAACCATAAATTATATTCTCAGTGTTGGTTTAGATGTGTTAGCAACGGTTTGTGATCAAAGTGCAGTAAATCGACGATTCTTGAACTTACCTAGATCCTCTACTGAAACCCATACTTTGCAGGGGAAGGTAGAGGAATATACTACTGTTTTGATATGCTTCAACTACTTAAAAGTTTAAGGAATATCCATCTGAAAAATGACATCCGTTACTATAGAAAATCTTTTTATGGAGAATTATTCGAAAGGTGCATGAATTTGATAATAATGTTATCACCACTATTCATAAACCCACGGACGTACATATAAACCCAAGTAGCTTCGATAAAATGTTAGTTGAACTAGAAATGCAAGCGTTAAGCCATTCTGTATCTGCAACGATTACAGCTGCTGTTGAATCGGGATATTTCAAACGTAATGACGATTAAGAGAGATGTGCAACTAGTACGGCCGAATATTTAGTCAAGTAGTCTTTTCATATTGCAACAGTAAGGTCTGTTAAATATTCCACATCAGTTATGGTTGTATGTTATCCCCCTATTCTTTACGCACTGCAACTAACCATCTCAGATCCAGATTTAAACGGTAGTTAAGTAATGTGTGATGTTTCAAAGCCAAAGTATTTAAAAGATCTAGTTTAAACCTGAAGCTTTGTTTTCTATGATTTGATCAGTTTGTCACCTGATTTCTACAGGTGCGTACTATTTTTTATTTATCATGCGCAGATTCTTGGTATCGGGGCTAGTTTTTTGATTGGCATCATACTTATGGCTTTTAACAATGCTTTCATAATTTTTGCTTGTATTAAAAAGTAATTTTTACTGCATCTATTTTCTTTAACATAGTTGACACCTTCGTGAACATCATGTTCGTTGCCTTATTAAATTCAAAACTTCTTATTGTGATCAGCCCGTCAGAGGGATCACGATTCTCACAAGCTTTAACCGCATGTCTGTGAAATGGATAAGGCCTACAGGGGATGCCACATTAAAAATATGTCTTGCACTTTAACTTCTAGTGGAATGGGAAAACGTATTTTATTGTATATACTCAGGCCTCCCGAAATGCCTCTGAGGTTGTTTTTTTCATTCAAAACGTTCATTAGCTTATTGCTTTTAAACGAGGCCGAAAGGTCGATTATAGCCTTTGTAGTTGTTCGAGAAACTTGCTGTAATGCAAAGATGGGCACATGGATGAGCAAACTGATATTCTCTATTTTGTTGAAAAAACAATTTTTATAAGCCCCTACAAAACAAGATCATCGAAAGAACAATTTTCTAAAGCTTCTTGACATCGAAATCACAAAAGCTTGAAATTAATGCGTAGTAACAATTATTATCGATTTAACTTTATCATTAATTTTTTGCAATTTACTCATTGAAAAATAAAATTATGCTCGACAAATAATTATATTTACCATTGCTTGAAAATAAGCACAAATAAGCCTGAAAGAAAATCACTCTTCTCAGAATTAATTTTATAATTTTTATGAAACCAAAAATTCATTTCTTCATTTCTAATTAACTTTCAGTGTGTACGTAATTTGACGGCAATGATTTGTCCTTAAGTAAATTAATTTATTGTATTGACGAGACAGGTACTACCATCAAAATACACATGCTAAACATTGATCAAATAAAGTCACGAAAAGAAAGCATGATTTTTCTAATGAACGTTAAATAAGACTATAAATTTTTAAATGTTACATTTTTCATGCAAAAACCGACGTACCATTATTATTCATTAAAAAGAAAGCAATTATATTTCAGTCCTTGCAACAATGAGTCAGCATTCAGCTGATATCCCTTGTCGTACAAAATAAAGCAAAGACATTCTTTGATGTAACAAAAATTTAGGAAAAATATTTCAATGAATTTCTCACTGATCATACGGGAGAGTTTTTTTTTTATTTCCAAGCGTTTGTCAGAGTCAAAAGTCTTTTCATTGCAATTTATTCAATGATAATTTTAAAATCGACAAAAATAAAAACTATGGTTGTGATTTTATTAACATCACTGTTTCTAATTCTAATATGTATACTTACTTAGTTAGATATTTGCCGCTTCCAAATAGAATTACACTCAACAATCTAGTTTTATATAAATTATTGTTTAGAAAAAAAGCATAGAAAGAACACTTAGCGATGAAGAAAATCAATTTAAATATAATGAATTTATAATCTTTTAAATTCAATTAAAATATTACTTCTTAAATTGTTTCTCACTAAACGTTGTGCACTTTCATTCATAAAATGAACACGTCCCAAATTCATGAATGGACACACAAAATCGAAAACATTTACATTTATTTACAATCTTCTATAATTGCGAAGAATGAAATAATCTTACGATAACGACTAGCTTCAGCCATACATCGCAGTGGTGAATCTTCACACAAAACGTATCGCGGGCATGCCGCCACATAGCGAATATACATCCATCCTACATAACTCATTCGCTTGGATTTGCCAATATGTTGTTATATGTGTATTACATATCTCAAAGTTCATAACCACTTTCAAAGCAGCTTTAAAAGTTCCTGTACTTGGATTGAATTTTCACTAAAGATATTCTACCTCAGACATTTACCAGCGATAGGTGCGCCACCAGAAACATTGGTTGGCCCAATGTGGAGTTAAAATGTTCGCTACGATGACACCACTATGTCATTGTGTTTCTATACATAGTGGTGTCATCGTAGCGAACATTTTAACTCTGTGGCGTCCACATGCTCACCGCAAGGAACGCATCAAGCAGTTAGTGGATGCCATGTATTTCACAACTCATGTCAACGAGACGCTCACTTCGTTCGCAACCTCCGACGAGTCAACATCGCGCGTGCCAACAAGTAGTCCTTCACTACATTCATTTCTATACTTGTAACTCTGTTCATTAGTTTTAGTAATAAAGTTATATTTGTGTTTTAGTAAAAGTAATATTCTTTCTTTCTCATGGGGATCGCGCATAGCTTATTAACAATCCCCATAACTCCACATTGGGGGAATCCATGTTTCTGGTGGCGCACGTATCGCTGGTAAATATCTGAGGTAGAATATCTTTAGTGAAAATCCAATCCAAGTACAGAAACTTTTAAAGCTGCTTTGAAAGTGGTTATGAGTTTTGAGATATATGATGTACATATATCAACATATTGGCAAATCCAAGCGAATGAATTATGTAGGATGGATGTATGTTCGCTATGCGTTTTGTGTGAAGATTCACCACCGCGATGTACGGCTAAAGCTAGTCGTAAGATTATTTCATTCTTCGCGATTATAGAAGATTTTAAATAAATGTACATGTTTTCGATTTTGTGTGTCCATTCATAAATTTGGGGTGTGTTCATTTTATAAATGCAAGTGCACAATTTTATTGTATGAAATATAAGAATTAATACTTTTAAAGAATTTAAAAGATTATAAATCCATTATATACGAATCGATTTTCCTTATCGCTAAGTGTTCTTTTTATGTGTTTTTCTAAACAATAATAAATATGAAACTAGATTGTTGAGTGTAATTATATTTGTAAACGTTGAATATCTAACTAAGCAAGTATACATATTAGAGTTAGAAATAGTGATGTTAATAAAATAACAACCATAGGTTTTATTCTTGTCGATTTTAAAGTTATCATTGAATAAATTGCAATGAAAAGACTTTTTGACTCTGACAAACACTTGAAAATAAAAAATAAACACTCAAGTACGATCAGTGAGAAATTCATTTAAATATTTTTCCTAAATTATTGTTACATCAATGTATGTCTTTGCTTTATATGGCATGTCAAGGGATATCAGCTGAATGCTGATTCATGGTTACAAGGACTGAAATATAATTGCTTTTATTTTAATGTATAATAATGGTGTTGCAAACCAGTATACCCTATGTATACTGATATGAACTGGGAGCTCAACTTGAGGCGTATCCTATATACAACATCAAGGCTCCCGGGGAAAGAACTCACTGTATCACCACTTACCTGCCACTCAGTCCATTTAAACTAAATCAACAAAAAGACGAGAGTTACATGTTGAAAGGATTAAGTTTTATTTATGTTGCTATTTTAAATTGGTTACATTTACATCTCTTAGTTATTTTTTTACCATCTATCCATACGGTGTCTACACGGACGGAGGATGCCTAGAAGAAAGTAAAGTAAGTTGATGGTGGCTACGCAGCGTAATACGCAAACAAGTCGAAGGAGGTTCGCGGCTCAAGCCTACACCTCACCATCTTACTAATTATCGAAGATACTCCGCATTTGCACCGGAACTATATGAACGGATTGAACTGTCTGACTCTAACACTGGCTTCGCTGTTGACTTCGCGGCGAAATACACTACGCGTGCAATTCCCTAACCGCTGTTATCACTACTTGCCGTTTCAAGCTCGATCAATTGCTTTTAAACGATTCATGCGGCCTCAATTCGCCCTAAATTTGCTGAGTAGTTGAAACGTGCGTTCTCGTTCCACGAAAGCTTCTTCCTCCGCGCTCCGTCTCACTTGCTCGCATGGTGAAACTTTGCGGTGAATTGGAGAAATGGTTTGAAGACAGGGAGAAATCAGGCGAGGAAAAGCTTTTGTTTAGCATTTCTGTTCTCTACACAGTGTCACTCCGCTGGAAGCACACCCCGAAGCTTCTCATGTACATGGTCGTTGTTGTCGCTAATGTTATGGCTTATGTAGAGCGAATTATGAAGTCTTTTCGCTTGCCGTTGGTCGACAAGTACATGCTTTGATGACAATGGGCGTATGTGCTTGACCGTACAACACTTGGCGTAGTGCGAATGCTTGTCGATATTTCTATAAGCACACCCCGAAGCTTCTCATGTATATAGCCGTCGTCGCTAATGTTATGAATTATGAAGACTTTTCGCTTGCCGTTGGTCGACAAGTACATGTTTTGATGACAATGGGCGTATGCGCTTGACCGTATACACTTGGCGTAGTGCGAATGCTTAGACGATTGACGACGTTTCTATATAGCATAACAATGGTATGTCGATTTTTGCACGAGTCGATTTTTGCACGAAAAATTTATCACTTGGTATCAAAAAATTTTGTTGTAGCATTATCCAATTAAACTTTTTAAAGTGTTTTGTCTTATTTAACTTTCAAAATAAAAATCATGTTTTCTTTTCGTGACTTTATTTGATTAATTTTTAGACTCTATGGATTTCGCTGGTACTACCTGTCTCGTGAATTTAATAAACTAATTTACTTAAGAACAAATCATAGTCGTCAAATACGTACACACTGAAAGTTAATTAGAAATGACTTTTTAGTTTCATAAAAGTTATAAAATTAATTCTGAGAAGAGTGATTTTCATTTAGTCTTCTTCTTTTTAGCCCAACAGCCCCTCTCGAGCCTTCGCTTCCTGCAAACAGCGCCTCCAACTGTCTCAGCCCGTTGACGGCGTCTTCCAATTCCGAAATTCGAGCAGCGATGAACTGTCTTGTTCCCTCCGTTTCCCCACTGGCCTCCGGCCTTCAGTTCTCCCAACGAATACTTTTTAGGGTATCTGTTGTTCATCCATACGATTCATGTGGCCAGCCAATTGCAGCTTCCGCAGTCTTACAATCCTTGAGACCTCCGGTTTGTCAAAAATTTCATACAGCTCATGGTTGTATCGAATTCACCATTGGTCCCCGTCAAGCTTCATTCCAATTATTCGCCTCAAGACCCGTCGCTCAAAGGCGTTGTATATATTTGCGCATGCTTGGGTTAGGGTCCATGTTTCACACCCATAGCATAACACAGGTCTCATCACAGCTTTGTATACTTGGAGCTTTGTTCTCCTGTGTATGCAGCTGGTCTTCAAGATCGTCAATACTGAATAAAATATTTGATTTGCGAGCTGTATTCTTCGACGTATTTCGTCTCTTTAATTACCCGTTAAGTCTTACTTGTGTTTATTTTCAAGCAATGGTAAATATAATTATTCGTCAAGCATAATTATATTTTGCAATCAGTAAATTGCAAAAAATTCATGATAAAGTCAAATCGATAATAATTGTTACTATGCATTAATTTCAAGCTTGTAATTTCGATGTCAGGAAGGTTTCGAAAATTGTTCTTTCGATGATCTTGTTTTGTAGGGGACTTATAAAAATTATTTTTTCAACAAAATTGAGAATATCAGTTTGCTCATCCGTGTGCATTACAGCAAGTTTCTCGAACAACTACAAACGATATAATCGACCTTTCGGACTCGTTCAGAAGCAATACGCTAATGAACGTTTTTAATAAAAAAAAAACAACCTCAGAGGCATTTCGGGAGGCCTGAGTATATAAAATACTTTAAAGGGCTCTACGTAAAAAAAGCACGTTTTCCCACACCACTAGGAATAAAGTGCAAGACGTTTTTTAATGTGGTATCCCCTGTAGGCTTTATCCATTTCACAGAACATGCGCTTAAAACTTGTGAGAATCATAGTAAAGTGCAAGACGTGCTTTTAAATGTGGTATCCTCTGTAGGCCTTATCCATTTCACAGAACATGCGTTTAAAACTTGTGAGAATCGTAGTCCCTCCGATGGGCTGATCACAATAAGAAGTTTTGGGTTTAATAAGGCGAAGGTGTTAACTGTGTCAAAGCTTACTATCTACGTAAGGTATGGAATTCTTCAAATCAAAATCATAAGAGGAATTATTAAGCATTCGTAATCATAACCTGAAAATCACATATCTAAATTGAATTACACTCAATGCAAAATTCATTTACTCGCGTATATTAAAACTTCTATTAACAGCTGCAAAATTTATATTACAAGTTATATCTTCCTACGAATACTCACAAAATATCTTTAAATTCACGTCTTACATGCCATGTTGCCTCTAACAATGATAATTTTCACAGCTTCTCATAAGATAATGATAACCAGGCAACTTTGCATCGACGCTACCTTCGAGTTCAATCCCGATATTGTGAACTTTTCGCATTTGAAAGTCACTTGATCACACGTTTTCTCCAATAACTCAACAAAAATACAATTATCGCATATTTCCTACATGTTTCAAATAAGGAATTGCTATAATGAAGCGATACAAGGCAAACTCTTTTCACTAATTGATACATGAGATTACGGGTCTCCCTCTTAGTATTAAAAGATGTGCTTTGCATTACTGGAAAATAACTAAAGAATACAATGTAAAAATTGTACATGAAAAATTATATAATTTATTCCTTTTACATCATGCAACTGTTGGCATGTTTAAAAAGATATTAAAATTTCCGTTCAAATATTTTGATTTTAATTATAATATGAATTAATTACTTCATTCGTAATGGGTTAGTTATTTCCAACTGACAAGCAAATTGTCCTTATTTGGAAATCAAAAGTGATTTACTTTTTTTAAAGCAACTCCATTCATTCATTCAACATTCCTATCGCAAATATTATATTCCTCAAAAGAACCCACGAACATCATTTGCTACGTTGCAATTAACTAGAATAAAATTCATTTCCTTCCATAGCAGATTTGATCATTAGCCAACGATGCATTGAAGCTCGCCAAAGCGACATGCATCCATCTAAGACACATCGGTGGAAAGAAACTTTTGCTCGAAATGCTTGTGCCGACGCGGGTCAAAGTTGCTGCCGACTATTCATTCATTTCGTAACTGACCACCAGGCGGGATTGCCGAGAAGTTGTTGATGCCGCCATTCTAGTGCCAGAAGTCATCGAACGTGTATTTACCAGGTTGTATAGTTGGTCGAACAAATAAATACGTGTTGTTATTATTGAATTTAGCCGTTAGTCATTTCAATTTTCCGCTCGCTAAATTGGTGACCTCGACGCGCGTTAGAATGCCAAACGAGTTTTTCGATGCCGATGAAGGCCGGCGAGCCTCCGCTGCCACTACCACCGCGGGCGTTGAAGCGAACGCCATCATGTGCAAATTGCCGCCCTTCTGGCATAGCAAACCGGGACTGTGGTTCACGCGTGTTGAGGCGCAGTTCCGCACCGGAAGGATTACCTCACACTCAGCACGTTTCGACAAAATTGTGGCCGAATTGGACATGCCAATCCTGTCCCATGTCGCTGACATTGTGGAGGAGCCGCCCGAGTCGGGAAAGTATGATGCCCTGAAGCGAAGGCTGATGGCTGTGTTTGGCGTCACGGAGGAGGAAAGAACACGCCACATGCTGTTCGAACTTGAAATGGAGGATCTGCGCCCGTCCCTGTTTTTGCGCCGCCTGCAATGCTCGGCTGGAAAATCCATACCGGATAACCTAATAAAGTCATTGTGTCTCCAATGGCTCTCTTCTAACATCCGCGCAATCCTGGCCGTCAGCGATCATTGTAGCCTCGAGGAGTTAGCGTCCGCCGCAGATCGTTTAGCCAGTGTCGGCGCGCCCCACGCGGTATCTTGCGTCCAGAAAGACCCGGCCTCGCACCCGGCGGATGACAGCGAATTAATCCTTAAAGGCATCGACGAGTTAAGAACGGAGATTAGCCGCATTCAAGCATCGTCACGGCAATGCAGCTCTTCTGGTTGCAGCTCTTGTCATTCCTCATTTCGATTGGCTGCCCTACGTAGGAACATTGGCCGAATGTGTTATTATCATCGCCGTTTCGGCGCCGCGGCAAAGCAATGTCGGCCGCCATGTTCTTTTGTCTCCAAGCAAAACTCGTCGAGCCACTAGTCCAGCAGGCGACAGCTGGTGGCTCCTCGAAATGTCGCCTCGAAATTTTCGACCCAAACACAAGGTTCAGGTTCCTCGTTGACACAGGGGCTGACATCTCCGTCATCCCAGTTTCGCACCTGCGTCCAATGCAAGGCGATTCGTCGTACAAGCTGTTTGCCGCAAATGGAACCGTAATCAGCAATTCTTTCGATTTCACTTGGTTTTCCACGCTCGTTCCGTTGGCGTTTCTGTGTCGCCAAGGTGTCGCGCCCAATATTAGGCGCCGATTTCCTCAGGCATTTTGGCCTGCTCATCGACCTCAAGAACCATAAACTCGCGGACCCCGTAAATTGCACCAGTATTCCTGGCAAGATCGGTTGTCATCAACAGATGTCCATTTCGACCGTCGCGGGAAATTCAACGTATTCTTCATTACTCAGGGAATTTCTGAGCCTTACCAACCCTGCAGCCGCCGCAACCACACCCGTGCATCATACTAAGCACATTATTACAACCGTTGGCCCCCCGGTGGCGGACCGCCCACGTCGACTAAATCAGAGCAAGCTGCGAATAGCACGAGACGAATCCCAGTTCCTGCTTGATAGAGGATTTTGCCGGCCTTCCAAGAGTCCTTGGGCAAGTCCCCTGCATCTTGTCCCGAAGAAGGATGGTACTTGGCGTCCTTGCGGGGACTATCGTCGCCTCAACGCCGCTACGGTCCCGGATAAATATCCTATGAGGCACATCGAGGATACATCCATGAACTTAGATGGTATGCGCTATTTCTCAAAAGTTGATTTGTTGCGCGCGTTCCATCAAATTCCGATAGCGGAAGAAGACGTCCCGAAAACGGCGGTTATCACCACCTTCAGACTGTTCGAGTTCACGGTGATGACGTTCGGTCTTCGTAACGCGGCGCAAACATTTCAGCGCTTCATGAACGAGGTTCTCCGGGGGCTCGATTTCTGCGTGTGTTATCTGGACGACATACTGGTCGCGTCGAGATCGGAGAAGGAGCACTTGCAGCATCTGCGACTGATATTCGAGCGGCTGTCAAAGTTTGGGATTGTGGTGAATGTTTCGAAGTGCGTGTTCGGAGTTAGAGAAGTGGAGTACCTGGGGCACATCGTAAGCGAAAAGGGCGTGCACCCCCCAGCATCTCGAGTAAATGCGATGCGGAATTTTAAAAAACCGTCACTGTAAAGGATCTTCGGCGGTTTCTGGGAGCACTGAATTTTTATCGGTGGTTTGTCCGCGACGCCACGGTACTTCAGGCCCCACTTAACAAACTGTGCGCAGGAAATAAAAAAGGAGGCAAAACTATGATCGAATGGACCCCGGATACTGAGGAAGCGTTTGCTAAATGCAAGAACAGCTTAGCTGACTGCGTCCTGCTCGTCCATTTTCAGGCCAGTGCACCTCTCAGACTAACGACCGATGCTTCTGATTTGGCCGTAGGTGCAGTTTTGGAGCAGAAACAACGTGGTCGGTGGCTCCCGTTGGCGTTCTTTCAGAGAAAGCTGTCGACGCCCGAGTCCAAATATAGCGTTTATGACCGCGAGTTGCTCGCTATATATGCCAGCGTTCGTCATTTTCAGCACTATCTAGAGGGCTCTGTGTTTTTCGTCCTAACGGATCACAAACCGCTCATTTACGAGTTCGCCCAATCTGCAAGCAAGGCTTCGTCGCGGCAACTCAGGCATCTCAATTACATATCGCAGTTCACCACGGACTTTCGCTTCATATCCGGCGCCAGTAACGAAGTCGCAGATGCTCTATCTCGGGTGGACACTATCGAGATGCCAACGCTCATCAGCGAGGACGAATTAGCTCAAGAGCAGGACCGGGATGTTGAGCTTCAGGAGCTTCTCCGGAACAACAGCACCTCCCTAAAACTGGTGCATAACCCCACGAGCTCTATTCAGCGGTTGATTTGTAACGAGTCTCTGGGTCGCCTAAGGCCCTTCGTTCTGCTGTCACTGCGCAGAAAGGTTTTCGACATCTTCCACCAACTGGCGCATCCCAGTGCTCGCTCTACTCACAAAGCCATTGCGGAGAAGTTTGTCTGGCCGCACATTCGAAGAGACGTCCGCGTCTGGGCTCGCTCGTGTATACCGTGCCAGCGTTCGAAGATTACTCGCCATCAGAAAAATCCAGTTCAGTCGTTTCCGGTGCCTGACGGTCGCTTCCAGCACATTCATGTGGACATTGTGGGACCACTCATCCCATCGCAGGGCTTCAAATACTGTCTTACGGTGATCGACCGTTTTTCTAGATGGCCGGAAGCTTTCCCCATCGCTGACCAGACGGCTAATGCCGTGGCAAAGGCGTTATTTAACAACTGGATTACTCGCTTCGGTACACCTCGCCTCATCACGACAGATCAAGGCACTCAGTTTGAATCATCACTATTCAAATCTCTTGCCGCTTTCATCGGAACCTCCAGGATTAGAACGTTACCGTACCACCCTGCGTCGATCGGAATCATCGAGCGATGGCACCGTACATTGAAAGCCGCCATTATGTGTCACGGCGGTGGCCCATCCTGGCCGGACGTTCTTCCCACGGTCTTACTAGGACTGCGCACTAGCTACAAGGAGGATATAGACGCATCCTGTGCGGAGCTGCTCTACGGTACCACGCTGTCAATTCCAGGTGAATTCATCATCCCCCACACTGCAGCAGTAAGCCCGCACGAATTTCTCATTCATCTGCAGAAGTGTATGTCTGAGCTACGACCGGTTCAGGCGGCGCACCGCAACGATCGAGCGGTTTTTGTTAATGAAAAGCTCAGTTCCTGCTCGCATGTTTTCCTGCGCGTAGATGCAGTTCGTAAGCCACTGTCGCCATCTTATTCAGGCCCCCACCGAGTTCTCCAGCGACTTTCAGATGTAATTTATAAAATCGACGTTAACGGGCGCCAAGTGAACGTGTCAACGGAGCGATTGAAGCCAGCCTTCGTGGAAATCGATCAAGACCAGGTTCCGACCACTAATTCACCTGCATTTGATGACACTCTGAGAACAATTCATCCGCCGAGGGTCACCGCCCCAGCTAGAGCGCCTGTTTCGGGTTCATCTTAAGCATTTCTTCCAAGGCCGCCGCCACAGCAGCATTCTATTCCTGACGTGTTTCGCCCGTCAGTAAATCAGCGGCCTACGCCAATCAATCCTCCACCCGCCGGGACAAGGACTTATCCACCGAGCAAGAACCGCGTCCGTAGATTTGTTTGACGTATCAGTCTCATTTGAATGACACTTGAGGGGGAGTACTGTGCCGACGCGGGTCAAAGTTGCTGCCGACTATTCATTCATTTCGTAACTGACCACCAGGCGGGATTGCCGAGAAGTTGTTGGAAGATGATGCCGCCATTCTAGTGCCAGAAGTCATCGTGTTCGAACGTGTATTTACCAAGTTGTATAGTTGGTCGAACAAATAAATACGTGTTCTTATTATTGCATTTAGTCGTTAGTCATTTCAATTTTCCGCTCGCTAAATGCTAAAATCGACATCGCAGCGCCATCTATCCTGCCAATTGGCGTTCACCGTGACACCACTATGTATAGAAACACAATGACTATGTATAGAAACACAATGACATGGGTTCCCCCAATGTGGTGTTAAAATGTTCGCTACGATGACACCACTATGTATAGAAACACAATGGTATAGAAACAAAATGACACCACCATTGTGTTTCTATACATAGTGGTGTCATCGCAGCGAACATTTTAACTCCACATTGGGGGAACCCATGTTTCTAGTGGCGCGCCCATCGCTAGTAAATGTCTGAGGTAGAATATCTTTAGTGAAACTCCAATCCAAGTACAGAAACTTTTAAAGATGCTTTAAAAGTGGTTATGAATTTTGAGATATATTATGTATATATATCAACATATCGGTAAATCCAAGCGAATGAATTATGTAGGATGGATGTATGTTCGCTATGTGACGGCATGCCCGCGATACGTTTTGTGTGAAGATTCACCACCGCGATGTACGGCTAAAGCTAGTCGTAAGATTATTTCATTTTTCGCTATCATAGAAGATTGTAAATAAATGTTCATGTTTTCGATTTTGTGTGTCCATTCATAAATTTGGGATGTGTTCATGTTATGAATGAAAGTGCACAATTTTATTGTGTTAAATAATATAAGAATTAATACTTTTAAAGAATTTAAAAGATCATAAATCCATTATATATGAATTGATTTTCTTTATCGCTAAGTGTTCTTTCTTTATGTTTTTCTAAACAATAATAAATATGAAACTAGATTGTTGAGTGTAATTAAAGTAATCATTGAAAAAATTGGAAATAAAAATAAACACTCAAGTACGATCAGTGAGAAATTCATTGAAATATTTTTCCTAAATTATTATTACATCAATATATGTCTTCGCTTTATATGGTATGTCAAGGGATATCAGCTGAAGGCTGATTTATGGCTCCAAGGACTGAAATATAATTGCTTTTATTTTAATGTATAATAATGGTACGTCGATTTTTGTACGAAAAATGTATCATTTGGATTCAAAAAATTTTATTGTGGCATTATCCAATTAAACTTTTTAAAACGTTTTATCTTATTTAACTTTCAAAATAAAAATCATATTTTCTTTTCGTGACTTTATTTGATTATGTTTTAGCATGTACGTGTTCCGCTGGTACTACCTGTCTCGTCCATACAATAAACTAATTTACTTAAGAACAAATCATTGCCGTCAAATTACGTACACACTGAAAGTTGGTTGGAAATAAAGAAATGAATTTTTAGTTTCATAAAAATTAATTCTGAGAAGAGTGATTTTCTTTAAGTCTTGTTTGTGCTCATTTTCAAGCAATGGTAAATATAATTATTTGTCGAGCATAATTTTATTTTTCAATAAGTAAATTGCAAAAAATCAATGATAAAGTCAAATCGATAATAATTGTTACTATGCATTAATTTCAAGTTTGTGATTTCAATGTCAAGAAGCTTTAGAAAATGGTTTTTCAATGAAAAATTATTATTATTATTTATTTTTTCAACAAAATTGAGAATATCAGGTTACTCATCCGTGTGCCCATCTTTGCATTACAGCAAGTTTCTCGAACAACTACAAAGGCTATAATCGACCTTTCGGCCTCGTTTAAAAGCAATAAGCTAATGAACGTTTTTAATAAACAAAAACAAGCTCAGAGGCATTTCGGGAGGCCTGAGTATATACAATAAAATACTTTAAAGGGCTCTATATAAAAAAAGCACGTTTTACCACATCACTATGAGTTAAAATGCAAGACATGTTTTAAATGTGGTATCCTGGCCTGTAGACCTTACCCATTTCACAGACATGCGGTTAAAACTTGTGAAAATCGTAATCCCTCAACAGGCTGATCACAATAAGAGGTTTCGGATTTGAAAAGGCAAATAACACGATGTTCACGAAGGTGTCAACTATGTTAAAGAAAATAGATGCAGATAAAATTACTTTCTAATACGAGCAAAAATTTTGAAAGCATTGCTAAGGTATAGCAGAATGAGAAAAAGGAAGAGGTTTAAGTGTAGAAAGTAGCTAATAATTTCTGGAGCTGAAACTCAACTATCACGCGAAGCACGCTGGGCTACATGGCTGCGTGACAAAAGCCATAAGTATGATGCCAATCAAAAAATTAGCCCCTATACCAAGAATCTGCGCTTGATAAATAAAAAATAGTACACCTCAGTAGAAATTAGGTGGCAAACTGATCAAATCATAGAAAACAAAGCTTCAGGTTTGAACTAGATCTTTGGAATGCTTTGGCTATGAAACATCACCGATTACTTAACTACCGTTTAAATCTGGATCTGAGGTGGTTAGTTGCAATGCACAAAGACAACATGCAAACATAAGTGATGTGGAATTTTTAACAGACTTTACTGTTGCAATATGGAAATACTACTTGAATAAATATTCGGCCGTACTAGTTGCAATCGTCATTACGTTTGGAACATCCCGATTCAACAGCGGCTGTAATCGTTGTAGATACGGAATTGCTTAAGGCTTGCGTTTCTAGTTTTATTAACATTTTATCGAAGCTACTTCGGGTTTTATGCACGTCCGTGAGTTTATGGATAGTGGTGATAACATTATTATCAAATTCATGCACTTTTTGAATAATTCTCCATGAAAATAGTAACGGATGTCATTTTTCAGATGGATATTCCTTAAACTTTTAAGAAGGTGAAGCATATCAAAACAGTTGTATATTCCTCTACTTTCCCCTGCAAAGTATGGGCTTCAGTCGAGGACCTAGATAAGTTCAAGAATCGTCAATTTACTGCACTCTGATCACACAGCGTTCCTAACACATCTAAACCAACATTGAGAATATAATTTATGGTTGTTTTTAATATAAAAACCAGTAAATTTCCATTAGGTGAGCCAACAATGCACCCAATTCCTTGCTTCAAAATTAGAAGCAGAGTGTTTTATGCTACGTTGTTGAACCGCCCAAATCACAAAAACCATAAATAATGTCTTTTGCAGAATTATATTCCAGTTCCGTTCTTATTGATATCTCGTCAAAAAGTAAAACACACCGTCCATCTAAACTAGACATTCCTTTAATTTTTTTCTCAAGCAGGTCTTTTATGGAATCTGTGAAGATTCGGATACCAGTGCAAAATAGTCCTGACTGAGGGAACGCTGAGTTCCATGTTTAGAAATTCCCTATAAAGGGGGCTTATAGTATAATTTCAAGTAAAAAATTTGCTCATTTTTCCAAAGGGGCATTAGGTTTGTGGGAAAGCTGGGAACGTATTAAAAGCTGCGCCTCTTGGCTTGTATCCTTCAACAAATTTTACGCTTGTTTTTCAACATCCAATTCGTTTTTCTTTATTCGGTAATGCTTTAGAGAAACAAAGCATGCTTTTGGAATTAGTTATTTTTCCTCAGTGTTTTTTTAAATGGGTATACGTTTGGTATGCTAGGACTTGAAGGAAGTCTATAATTCCGAAGATAACTTTTATCCTTCGGATCTTTTTGCACTTCAAGTGGAGGAAACAACTGGGATGACATGTTGTTTAAATTTAAATTGGCTAAAAATGGACGGACGTGCTTTTCTCTAGACTGAGTGGGATGATAATTCTCAAAATCCAACTCAAAACTACACTAAGGATCCATAACATACTCACTATGTGAGCAAACGCTACGAATGATAGGTGTTAGCAATGCATTTTACTTCAATATCTTTCTAGGGCCATATTTTCTAATACAGGAGCTATAAAAATGATCCTCACCCAGAAATTGGATTTTTTTCAAAAAGTTTGAGTGCGAAATGCCTATATGCTTGACATAGACATTGGTTTTCTAGTCATGAGGTATTTCAAAATAAATCAAACGTATAGCCGTGAAGGTGATTCCTATATGAGCACTTCATGCTTTGAATGTGTATACATGTATACCTATATATGAATTTCTATGTGAAAAATCTACATAAAAATTTCCAAATAAACTACAACTAAAATTTTAAAATATTAATACTTAAGCCTTTCCTTAAATGTATTCACGCAGTTAAACACGTTCTCACTTTCACTTCAAATTTAAAGATCTAATGACCCCTTTCAATATATTGCATTTATTCAAAACTTTCTAACGGTGAAGCCTATGAAATATTAAACCCCACAAATTTTTCCACATTTAGACGCTTTTCATTAAGGTATCTTGATTGTAGAAAGCGATTTCGAAGATTGCAAAAATCGTTAGGGTGCTTTATTTTTCTGATTGTGGGTTGTTAATGTTTCCCATAAATAAATCTATCATAGTACCCGATCGTTTCAACCAGGGAGCGTAGGTACGATACCCGATTGTTTACTTATTTAGAATACATATTTTTGCTTTCGTGTTACGATGGTAGAAGTTTCTAAAATGAATCACAGGGTGCGATCCATTATACATCAAACATTTTTATGTTTGTAACCAGGTTCTCAAAGAAGATTTGATTGTGGACTGCAATATATTATAAAATATTTCGTGAAAATTTAGAATAATGGTTATTCGTAGAATTTAGAAAAGGATAGCTTTACTCACTAGATAAATTTGTACCCATGATGTCTCGGTAAATTTATTGAACATCGAATATCAGTTATTTTTAAAAGAATTCTGCGCAGGTCATCAATGGTGAAAACATATCACACTGTACGATTGTGAAAAAGTTTTTAAAAAATCATTCACTTCAAAATATGCAGTGAAACGTCAAAAAAGTTTCACGACGTCTCGCCACATCCATTTGCACTTATCTCGATGATATAAATTCGCAATTCTGACCTTTACATATATGGAATCGGTCATATGGAGTACTACTTTCAATTATTATCATTTTTACTCTTAAGTGTGTTTCAGAGCCAGTTTTGAATTTTTCTTACAGTTTTCATTTCAAAGTCTTTAGCGCTTTTGTTGCTTCGTATTTCATACACATTTACTATGTGCACAAAGGCTTATCGAATTCAAATCAAATCCATTTTAAGACAATGCTAATTTGAATCCCTTGATTTTATTTCATTCTTTATTTTAATGACTTGTCGTAATTTTTATAAAATATCATTATGAATTTACACAAAAAAGATATAATCATTCTTTTCAACTTTGTTACTAGTAGTTGGCTACTAATTATATTATCTTTCAATTAGATTCTCTTTAATGAGCTATTCCCCTTTAGAAATTCATTGTACATTTTCTTTGATTTCAACAAAGATATAAGCGGGATGACTTCACTATATATATCCTGTTAGCGCTTCCTAATCGGCTCATTAATTCCAAGCATCATAATCATCGTTACTCAAAATAACGCAACTGCCACAAAGTCAAGTATATCTATTTTATTAAATGTGTATTTGCACTTTGAAATCTTCTTCAAATCAAAATCATAAGAGGAATTATTAAGTAATCATAACCTGAAAATCACATACCTAAATTGAATTACACTCAATGCAAAACGTATCTACTCGCGTATCGTAAAATTTCTATTAACAGCTCCAAAATTTATATTACATTTTATATTTTCCTACGAATAGTTATAAAATATCTTTAAATTCGCTTTTCCCTTGCCATTTTGCCTCTAACAATGATAACTTCCTCAGCTTCTCATAAAATAATGATAACCAGGCAACTTTACATCGAAGTTTCCTTCCAGTTCAACCCCGATACTGTGAGCTTTTTGCCTTTGAAAGTCACTTGAAAACTTTAAAGTAAAAGTTGATCATACCTTTTCTCCAATAATTCAACAAATATACAAGTATCGCATATTTCCTAGATGTTTCAGATAAGGAATTGCTACAATGAAACGATACAAAGCAAACTCTTTTTCACTTATTGATACGAGAGAGGGTCTCCCTCTAAATATTAAAATAAGTGCTTTGCTTTACTGGAAAATAACTATAGAATACAATGTGAAAAATTGTACATGAAAAATTATATAATTTATTTCTTTTACATCATGAACTGTTGCCATTCTTACGAAGATATTAAAATTTAATTTAAAATACTTTGATTTAAAGTCTAATATGAATTAATTATTTCTTTCATAATGGGTTAGTTATGTCCAACTCATAAGCAAATTATTCTCATTTAGAAATCATAAGTGATTTACTTGTTTTTAAGCAACTCCATTCATTCATTCAACATTCCATCGCAAATATTATATTCCTCAAAAGAGCCCACGAATGTCATTTGCTACGTTGCAATTAACCAGGATAAAATTCGTTTCCTTCCATAGCAGATTTGATCATTAGCGTTGCCATCTTACTCAGGCCCATAAGGAAATCAATTAACGTACCTGACGTCACTTCCCGTACGGGAAACAGTAGCTCTAAATTTCATCAGTAGCTCTAAATTTCGATAAACAGCTACTTTTGAGATTGTCAAATATGACATTTCTCAGATGAAATTTAGAGGAAATGATACAAACGGGATCGAAATACATATATTTGCGTGCTAATGTTTCGACGTCTCATATTTAGAATAAATCGTTGACATAGTACCGATAAAATTTCTTATTCCAGTCATATGTACTGTCAAAAATCTTTGAAAAATTCGTTTGACGTGAACAGCACTAGATGGCGCTGATTAGTTTGCTCGAAGTGGTTAGTTCGCGACATGACGCGGTGTTTCCGTTTTCAGGCCTGAGTAAGAAGGCAACGTTATTAGCCAAGAATGCATTGAAATTTGCCAAAGCGCTAGGCATCAATCTAAGACACATTGGCTGAAAGAAACTTTTGCTTGAAATGCTAAAATCGACATCGCAGCGCCATTTATCCTGCCAATTGGCGTTCACAGTGACACCACAATGTTTGCTTTAAGGTGAAATTCAGTGCCATCTGTTAGTGAATTGCCCGTCCTGACCTTTACAAGAATTATCACCATTGTGAATTTTAGGTCATGTTTGATTTATGCCTGAGCTAATTTACTGTAGCGCGGACAGAAACCGTATCGTATCTGGCACTAAGCTCAACCATTGTGTTTCTATAGAATTTAAAAGATTATAAATCCATTATATATGAATTGATTTCCTTTATCGCTAAGTGTTCTTTTTATATATTTTTCTAAACAATAATAATTATGAAACTAGGTTGTTGAGTGTAATTATATTTGTAAACGTTGAATATCTAACTAAGCAAGTAGACATATTAGAGTTAGAAATAGTGATGTTAATGAAGTTACAACCATAGTTTTTATTCTTGTCGATTTTAAAGTTATCATTGAATAAATTGCAATAAAAAGACTTTTTGACTCTGACAAACACTTGGAAATAAAAAATAAACACTCAAGTACGATCAGTGAGAAATTCATTTCAATATTTTTCCTAAATTATTGTTACGTCAATGTATGTACGTCTTTGCTTTATATAGTATGTCAAGGGATATGAGCTGAATGCTGATTCATGGTTGCAAGGAGTGAAATATAATTGCTTTTATTTTAATGCATAATAATGGTACGTCGATTTTTGCACGAAAAATGTATCACTTGGATTCAAAACATTTTGTTGTAGCATTATCCAATTAAACTTTTTAAAGTGTTTTGTCTTATTTAACTTTCAAAATAAAAATCATGTTTTCTTTTCGTGACTTTATTTGATTAATTTTTAGTCTCTACGGGTTTCGCTGGTACTACCTGTCTCGTGAATATAATAAACTAATTTACTTAAGAACAAATCAAAGTCGCCAAATACGTACACACTGAAAGTTGATTAGAAATGAATTTTTAGTTTCATAAAAGTTATAAAATTAATTCTGAGATGAGTGATTTTCGTTTAATCTTCTTTTTTTTAAGCCGAACAACCCCTCTCGGGCCTTACCTTCCTGCAAACAGCGCCTCCAACTGTCTCAGTCCATTGACGGCGTCTTCCAATTCCGAAATTCGAGCAGCGATGAACTGTCTTGTTTCCTCCGTTTCCCCACTGGCTCCGGCCTTCAGTTCTCCCAACGAATACCTTTTAGGGTATCCGTTGTTCGTCCATACGATTCATGGGCCAGCCAATTGCAGCTTCCGCAGTCTTACAATCCTTGAGACCTCCGGTTTGTCAAAAATTTCATACAGCTCATGGTAGTATCGAATTCACCATTGGTCCCCGTCAATCTTCATTACAATTATTCGCCTCGAGACCCGTCGCTCAAAGGCGTTCAATATATTTGCGGATGCTTGGGTTAGGGTCCATGTTTCACACCCATAGCATAACACAGGTCTCATCACAGATTTGTACACTTGGAGCTTTGTTCTCCTGTGTGTGCAGCTGGTCTTCAAGATCGTCAATACTGAATAAAATATTTTATTTGCGAGCTGTATTCTTGGACGTATTTCGTCTCTTTAATTACTCGTTAAGTCTTATTTGTGTTTATTTTCAAGCAATGGTAAATATAATTGTTCGTCGAGCATAACTATATTTTGCAATCAGTAAATTGCAAAAAATTTATGATAAAGTCAAATCGATAATAATTGTTACTATGCATTAAATTCAAGCTTGTGATTTCGATGTCAAGAAGGTTTCGAAAATTGTTCTTTCGATGATCTTGTTTTGTAGGGGACTTATAAAAATTATTTTTTCAACGAAATTGAGAATATCAGTTTGCTCATCCGTGTGCCCATTTTTGCATTACAGCAAGTTTCTCGAGCAACTACAAAGGATATAATCGACCTTTCGGTCTCGTGTAAAAGCAATAAGCTAATGAACGTTTTTAATAAAAAAAAACAACCTCAGAGGCATTTCGGGAGGCCTGAGTATATAAAATACTTTAAAGGGCTCTACGTTAAAAAAAAACAAATTTTCCCACACCACTAGGAATAAAGTGCAAGACGTTTTTTAATGTGGTATCCATTTCACAGAATATGCGTTTAAAACTTGTGAAAATCGTAGTTCCTCCGATGTGCTAATCACAATAAGAAGTTTTGGGTTTAATAAGGCAACTAACATGATCTTCACGAAGGTGTTAACTGTGTCAAAGGAAATATATGCAGATAAAATTACCTTCTAATACAAGCACAAATTATGAAAGCATTCATAAGGTATTGCGGGATGAGAAAAAGGAAGAGGTATATGTAGTATGTAGCTAATAATTTCTGGAGCTGAAACTCAACTATCACGCGAAGCACGCTGGGCTACATGGTTGCGTGACAAAAGCTATAAGCATGAATTAGCCCCAATACCAAAAATCTACGCTCGATTAATGAAAAAATAGTACACATCAGTGGAAATTAAGTGGCAAACTGATTAAATCATAGAAAACAAAGCTTCAGGTTTAAACTAGATCTTTGGAATGCTTTGGCTTTGAAACATCGCCGATTACTTAACTACCATTTAAATCTTGATCTGAGGTGGTTAGTTGCAGTGCATATGGAATAGGTGGATAACATACAACCATAAGTGATGTGGAATATTTAACAGACCTTACTGTTGCAATATGAAAAGACTACTTGAATAAATATTCGGCCCTACAACTAGTACAGATGTGCAACTAGCACATCTCTCTTGATCGTCATTACGTTTGGAATATCCCGATTCAACAGCGGCTGAAATCGTTGCAAATACGGAATTGCTAAGGGCTTGCATTTCTAGTTTTACTAGCATTTTATCGAAGTTACATGGTTTTATATGCACGTCCGTAAGTTTACGAATAGTGGTGATAACATTATTATCCAATTCACGCACCTTTCGAATAATTCTCCATGAAAAGATTTTACTATAGTAATTGATGACATTTTTCAGATGGATATTCCTTAAATTTTTAAGAAGTTTGTAATGATTTTCTACTTTCAGATCGAACGCGGAACCGACCTCTCATCGGTTCTAGACGTTAAGTCTGAGAAGTGCCAACGGATGGTACCAACAGGTCAACCAATCCGTGCACCGTAACCCATTCACGCGGTGACTGCTTGTCGGCCAGCTAGTTCGGAGAGGATTTCGGTCGCGGGTCTCCGAATGAGTTACGCTCAATTACAATATTTCAGTCACCTGAACTTGCCCGTTTTCCAAACGCGTCAACAATTACTCATCCAGAACGAGAAACCTACATTACGTTAATTCTGGATGTGATCTATCCACAGATCTCAAATCAAAAACGCTACAAAATCCCATAGGCGCGTTACCGAATCACCGACGCGGTACCGAAAAATATGCTACTCGAACTTGAATCGACGAAAACTACTCTAATGAAATGACGAAACAATCAAAGGTACCGCGTACCGCGCGCGACGCGAAACCGACTTCAGCGGATTTGTCGAAACCCTACCCTCGCGACGGCATACTTACCCTACACTCTCGGTTCCCACTGAAAAAAGAACGAGTCACTGAAAAGGAAAGTCGTGTGTTATCTAGCAATTCATTTTTAATAATTATAAATATTGAACAATTTTAGATTTGCTATTTTTAAGTATTTTTCGTTTGAAATATAAGGAAAACGGAAAAAAAAAACAATATTCCGTGCGTAACCTAAATTGGAAAAATAACATTTCTTCCACTAAAACCTTATACTAATTTTATTTCATTTATAAGGGTGACGCATCCTAAGGAATGAAACTAAACGTTAAACTAGAGCGATAAACACTAAAATAAAGTCAAAGTAGAGAAAGCTATGACAAATATGCTTGATTTAAAATTGTTTTCTCAAAACCTAAGCAGGAAGTAAATTTAATAACTAAGAACGCTTTGCAAAAACATTTGTGGTACATTTTCACCAAACAATTTATGCATCATACAAAATTATTCAAGGAACGAGTTATTTTCGAAAACAAACTTGCTAAAATAATTGCCCTTGATTGTGATTTTACAATATTTGTTTTTTTTGAAACAAGTTGAAATTATTAATTGTTTCATTCACGCTGGCTGACAAAATAACTGAATTTAGCGTAAACCGTCTCATTTAAATATTTTATCTACGAATGCTCAGCTTAGTTTATTCCAATTGATGGCATTCTAAAGCAAACACTACGAGACCACAATCATCTAATGGTTCCTTATAACTGGAATGTACGCATTATGCAAATGTTTAAATAAAGGTATATTTTAAAGATGCAACCATTGTATATCATTCTTTTCTTATCTAATCTTACAGGGAATGCAGGAATTGATACTGGAATATATTAGCAAACAAATTAACTTGACGTCTATTTTACGTTTGAAAGGAGCATTTATCGTGGATGATTTTGAAGGATGTTAAGGAAGCTTTAATGAGAAAAGAAACAGCGAGAAAGTTTAATTTTCGAAAAAAAAACCATCAATCATTTAGTAAAAAGTATTCCAAAAATTTCAACAATTATAATTAATTAAAAATTTAAATATCTTTCATTTCCTTTCTCCCAAGGGCCGCTGACGGTTTAAATTTTCCAAAATCAAATTTCGCATTTCACAAACAACAACCATATCAATATACGAAACCCTTTTGGAATTACACAAACTACTTCTCCCTCTACAACTTTTCTTTCAACCTCTAACCACCCATTTCCTAATCAACTAATCAACTAGTAAGGTCTATAAAATTAAATTAGTAACAACAATATTCTTTCGGTTATTGACTCTGTGGGATTTTTCCTTGCTGTACAATTAAAAATCGATCTTTAAAGATCATCATTTATCATTACAAACATTATTTCTAAATTTAACAAAAATTAGTTTCTAACTTTCTCTTTGAATCCTCAGCACAATATATGTCCGCGTTCCATACACCAAATACCTCAAAATACTTTTAACATTCCAACAATATTTAAGTAACAACTTTTTTAAAATGTTCTATCTCCTAAATTTTTCATTATTTTAGAATTATTCAAATATCCATTTGCGAATGTAACTTAAAATTAAATTAATGTGCATATATGTGTATGCATCAAGCATTGTACATGATAAAACAAGAAAAACAAAAAAAATACCTCATTATTCCAGGTGATATTAAATTATATGTACTACATTTAACTTTGTATATATTATCAATATGTAGTAGTATGGTAATCAAGGTTATGTTTTATTGTGTTGTGTTAAATCGCAAATTTTTGTAAATACCTTGTTACACTTGTCGCAACGAAATTCGCCAGTCGGTGTTGTTTTTCATTTTCATCGTTTCCCTTCGGCTTTCTCTTGAGTGAAATGATGTTACTTTCTGTAACTTTGATTGGTTTGAGTTTTGTTGGAGGCTCATCGGCAGTTGTTTTTTCCTCATTTTGCTTTTCTTCGGCTGCTTTTCGTCTCCGCATTTCCTTTTGTTTTTCTATTTCTAAACGATAAGCCCTTGTTTCTTCATCTTCTCCCTCCAATAGTTCCTTTTCTTTCAGACACCACACTAACTTTCTTATTGCTGTTACTGCACGAAGATATTGTCGATGACTGTTGATATCCCATGCCGCTGCTAAGCGCAGGTGCGTTTGGATTTAAATTTGATTTACTGCTGTTTGAGTAAATGTTTCCACTGCCACCCATCCAACTCTCCAGTCCTTTCCAGGGCTGTACGTTTTTCTTGACCTTCAGGGGATAGTATCAATATCCGACATCGCCAAACACTTCGTTTGTCACTGCACTTCAAACCCGGCTTCAATTAATAACTAAAGCACACAATTATGACATGCCGGTCGTTTTTCAGTTTTCTCCTTGACCCACACCCGCCATGTGGCTGTCAAAATTCCCGGTTGTCACCTCGGACAAAACATCTGTGTGTGGAATGGCACGCCATATGGCGGCAATGTGCCTCTCCAGTTGTCGCCAGTGGCATAGTTTTCTCGATGGCCACGGTGGAGGGGCATTTCCAGATGGCTATGTCTCGAAATGTGCCGGTGTTTGGATTAATTCTATATTTCGAATATTTATATCCACGGATCTAAATATTTGGACAGAAAAAAAAAAATATTTTCTGCGCAACGATATCCGCACGTCAGATGAAGTCCGCTGGCACTTCGAGGACATATCCATCTGGCCGGTTGCAAGGGTTCAGGATCGGAATCACTTCGATTCCCGGGCGTAGGCGTCACATTACACATTCCCCCCCCCCCCAAAATCGAAGTAATTACGATCCCGTCTCCTATATAAAAGGTCTTGGTTAAGGCCGTGGCGGGTCGAAGGTCGGTTTCGAAGGATAGGCTACAACCATGTTCGTGAAGACTCGACAGTGACTATATAGTAGGGAGTCGGGTGTTATTCGGAGGTCTTCGTCTAGGCAAAGATTGGGGTGCCCAAGGTTTTTCGTGGGAAATAGTTGCACTTCATCGTCTAAGGTCTTTTGCGTGGTAAATTCCCAGGGTTTTACCAGTCATGTCCGCGATGAGGTATCGGGTGGGGCTTATCACTTGTAGGACTCGACACTTCACGAATTTCTTGTCTAGTTTGGCATTGTAATGGCGGGTGGCATCGCTCTGTCGGAAGTTTCGACGATATATCTCGTCGCCTACCTTAAAGCCAGAAGGATGAGATCGCAAGTTGTACCGCTCCTCTCCCATCCGTCTACTTTCTTCAATCTTCTCCCGCAGTTGATCTCGCAGAAGTTGGAGCTTTTCGTGCGGTTCCAGAACCACGATTGGGTCCTCTAGCGAATTCAGTTGCCGCAATAGCCGGAAAGCGCTCCCATGACAGATCATGTACTGGCCGAACACTGCGAAATACGGCGAAATGCCGGTAGTGGCGTGGTACGACGAGCGCAGCGCACCAGTGATGGCGGACAATTTGCGATCCCAGTCCTTCTGATTCGGGTGGACATAGGCGCGGATAGCCGCTATGAGCGTACGATTCAGTCGTTCGGATGCGTTGGCTTGTGGTGAATAGACGGCAGTTCGTTGGTGGATGATGCCGTATTTGGACATTAGGTCTCGGAACTTGCTGGAGGTGAACTGGACCCCATTGTCGGAGACAAGTTTCTCCGGAACTCCAAACATGTGAAAGACTCGGTTCTCCAAAAAGCTGATTATAGGTCCAGTGTGCATGTTACGTAGTGGTTCTATGATAGGGAATTTAGAGAGCTGGTCCAGGACCACGACAGCTCCCGTGTGACCAGAAGCAGATCGAGGGTAAGGACCGATAAGATCAATGTACAAGCGCTGGAACACGCGTTCGGGGACCTCAACCTTACCCATGGGTGGCCGAAGAATGGTGTTGGGCGCTTTAGTGCACTTGCATAGCTCGCAGGAGGCTACGTACGCTTTTATCTGTTGTGCCATCTTAGGCCAAAAGAAACAGGTTTTCAACCGCCTAAGTGTACGACCGTATCCGCCGTGCGCACTTGTTGGGTGGTCATGAGCCCGTCTGATAAGATCAGTGGTTAATTCTTCGGGCACCCACAACTTCCACTGTTCTTCTTCTTGTATGGGTTCTCCGGATGCGTGTCCCATCCGCTTATAAATAAATCCATCCGTCAACCGCAGTTCAGGCAGCTGGGACTGTTGATTCTGGATAGTGTGAATCAGTTGTGTGTAGGTTGCTGACTTGAAGGCAGGATGGTCCAGATCGATCAATTGGGGGCTGTCGTCCTCTTGGACCAACTCGGCTCCTTCAGGGGCGAACATTCTGGATAGGGTGTCGGGGACTACATGCTGGCTTCCTTTTCGGTGGCGAATTGTGAAGTCAAATGCCTGTAGTTTCAGTGCCCACCTTGCCAATCTGCCGTTGAGATCAGTCTGGTTCATTAGCCATTTCAGAGAAGCGTGATCCGTAACGATTTCAAAGGTGTGTCCCTCCACATAGGCTCGGAAGCGTTTCACTGCCAACACCGCCGCTAAACATTCCTGCTCGGAGACCGTGTAATTTCGCTGGGCTGGGTTCAGCTTGTGAGACATGAAGGCTATAGGTCTCTCCTCGCTGTCTTGTGCAACCTGGACTAAGACTGCTCCCACCCCATTTTGACTCGCGTCACAATGGATTGAGAACGGTTTGTCAAAGTCCGGGCTGTGCAGTACGGGGGCTGTAGTCAGACTCTTCTTTAGCTCTTCAAAGGCTCGCAAGCTGGGCTCTTCCCAGACGAATTTACGTCCCTTACGCAGCATGTCGGTCAAAGGAGTGGTTATGGTGGCATAGTCACGTACAAAACGCTGGTACCATCCGCATAAACCTAAGAATCGGCGTAACTGTTTGGTGGTCTTGGGTAGTGGAAAAACGTCAATCGCTTGAGTCTTTTCCGGATCGGTCTTGATATGGCCATGCCCAATGATGTGACCTAAATACTTCACCTCCGTCATCACAAACTGGCTCTTCCTTATGTTGATGGTTAATCTTGCCCTCCGGATGTGTAGAGCCACCTCCTGAAGCAGGTCGATGTGTTCATCAAAGGTCTCGGTTATAAGCAACAGATCGTCCAAGTAAACGAAAACTTGGTGCCGCAAATGAGGTGGTATCACCTTATCCATAAGGCGCGTCATTGTTTGGGGGGCATTACACAATCCGAATGGCATGGTCACGAATTGATATAGGGGCCGACCGGGGACTGTGAAGGCTGTCTTCTCCTTTGAACCGGGGTCTAAAGGAATTTGCCAGAAGGCGTCCTTGAGGTCTAAGCTCGTGATGAAATGGGCTTTAGGCAATCGACTCAGAATGCCTTCAATCAACGGTAGAGGGTATGCGTCCTTGACTGTGACGGCGTTCAAGCGTCTGGCATCTAAGCATAGCCGGACCTTGTTCGGCTTGACAACTAAGGTGACTGGGGAAGCCCACGCGCTCTGTGATTCTTCGATTACGCCTAATGCTAGCATTCGATCCACTTCGGCATATAACGATTTTTCCTTCGCCGGAGATATGGCGAAATGTCTCTGTTTTATGGGTTTAGCATCCCCCACATCTATAGTGTGGAACACCAAGGCAGTCCGCCCGAGACCTTCTTTCTCGTGCGATGGAAAAGCCGATATAGCCGAGTCAAGACGCAGTTGCTGATTTACATCCAGTGTATGTCGTAATAAGTTAGTGGGTTGCGGTTGGTCAGGAACGGTGGTGACGGACTCCAGGGTCGAACCGGGAAATAGTGCCGGGGCCAAGTTAAATTTTCGAACGAAATCCACTCCTAGGTAAAGATTCTGGGTTAACTGGGGTATAATGAAAAATTCCATGGGTTTAGTTACTCCTTTAAAGGTGACATCCGTCATAATTTTTCCCACTACAGAGTGACGAGTTCCGTCCGCCGTGCTTAACCAGGAGGTGAAATGACGAATTTGGTCCGCGTGCTTTGCTAGTACCTCCCCTGCAAACTCGGCAGATATGCAATTCACACTGGCTCCCGTATCGACTAAGCCTGATACTCGTTTTCGCAGGAGGTGTACTGACGCATATGGCCGGACATCATCCCTCAATAATTCGTCTAAGTATATGTCCTTCAACACTTTCCTCGACTGCCTGACTTTTCTCCAGAAGCTCCGCATCCGACGCGTGGCTCGCTTGCTTCGCGGTGGGACAGTTGTGGCCAATTCCTCATGGAAGATGCGCTGTCGAGTAGCCAAATAATTCCGCAGCCTGACATGAAAAGGTTTTACATGCCAAGGAACTTTCGTCTCGCTATCATTTCCCTGCGCGTTGGCATCGGCGAAGGACGGCGTCGGTTGTGGAACTTCGGGAGAATTGTGGTTAGCGGTGCGAGTCAGCAGAATTGGAGTCATGTTGGAAACTGGGTCATAACTAGTGATGGGGTCTGGATTGGTTCGTCCGGGGTCTAGGAGTGCCAACGTGGTCGCGGCACTCGGTGGCAAGTTTTTTCGCCCTTTGCAATTTGCACAATCAGGTGCGTATGTGTCGGCCTTCCCGCAGCGGTAGCAGAAAAGCGTCGGCTCCGCTGGACATGCATAAAACCGATGTCCCGGTTGTCGGCAGTTCCAACAGACCATCGGGCTTGTAATTGCTTCAAGGGAGGGTCGATCAATCAATGCTGGGTCCTCAAGCTCCGGTGGTGCTCCGCTCCTCGGTACTGGTACTGGATCAGCAAGCAGGTGGTCAGCTGCCATCAACTCCGCGGTGTGATGATTTCGGGGATTTGGTCCCGTTATGCGAGGTTGTGGACGGAAGGTACCACGCCGCTCATCCAAGTGTTCTTGTCTCCGGGCATGGAGGCGCGATCCCTGTATGGTGTTGATGGGAAAATGCAGAAGGCTGTTCTGGAGATCCCAGCGCATATTCTCTCTGATAATTTCTACCAGTTCGTCCTCGGGCATGGTATTTCGCAAGCGAGTGCTCAATCTCACTATACTTGTGTAGTACTGGTCGAACGGTTCGTGAGCGCCTTGTTTCCGTTTCTTTATTTGCTCCCTTAGCTCTCTCTCAGTGAAGCCATCCTCAAATCGATTGCGGAAGGCTGCACTGAAAGAGTGCCAAGTGGGACGTGGCGTTGACTCTTTAAAGCTCCAGTACCAGTCGGCAGCGTCGCCGCTGAACAAAAGATGTGCATGCCGGAGGAAGGCCGAGGAATCCCCTCCCAGGGTGCTGGATACCAACGCCTGAATCCGGAAAAGGAACCGGTCCGCCGATCTCATATCGTTGAACCCTGTAAAATTCAGGCGCCAACTCTCCATGATACGAGGCGTCGGGTCTCGAAAAAGTGCCAATGCGTTCCCGGGGGGAATCACATCCTCTGTTGACCTGTTGTACTGTACTGCCTCGGGGGCTGGAGGTACCAACGGAGGTCCGGTACTGTGTCGTGGTCTATATTCGGGAGCTCTGGGATCCATTCCTGAGTTCCTTGGAGGTGGGACCCATTGCTCGGATTGTCGGGAGTGGGGCATAGCCACACTGGGATTGGGCTCCCAGCCAAGCGGAGTTCTCACGCGACTGGGTGGTTGGCTCATAGGGAGATTTGGAGCTTTCCCTCCAGGTTTCCAATCCTCTCCGACATATCCCTCATCAACGCCACGAGGGTGTCAATGGAGTGAGCGGAAGGCATGGGTGTCTCCTCGGACACGACACTTGCGGCCGGAACTTCACCGCCTACGGCTCCTTGCATACCAATCATCTTCACAAAATTAACGTTCCCTTCCATTTTAATCTTTGTAGGATTGATTCCAATTTATCATTCCTAACAATTATTTAAAAATATCGAGCTTAAATTAAATTTTTAAATCTTTAAATATGACTAAAACTTAAGACTAAATCAGTGGCCGAAAGTGGCGAGCTATTTATAGAAAATAGAACAAAAAAAATTTATCTGATATACCTTTCCTTTCCAGTGATCGACTCCTCCAACGGGAAAAGAGAGTGCGTGGTAATCAGCCGAAGGAAGGATGCTTTCGGTCGATTTACGAAATTTATCCCCTAAACCCTCATACATTACAAAAAAAACCGTCTCTAAACTACGTTAAAGTGACTCGACGAGACAAGTGGTAGAGCTACCGTAACGATTTTAGTACGCGGTCAAAATTCCCGACGCGTGGAAGCATTCCGGGATCCGCAACTCCAGCATACGCCACCGAACGTTGAACCGATACCACTCGTCTATCACGCATACGAAATAATTAGAATCCTTCCGCGACATAAAGGCAAGGTAGCCTTCTATTTTCTTGAGAGTCCATGCTGATAGGTAAACCCATCAGACTGGCAGTTCCATCAAGAAAATAGAAGGTCCTTACAGGGGTTAACCTGGGACAACACATCGGAAGGATTCTGTCGCGAAAAAAAAAATCAAACAAAGGAGAGCGGAAGCTACAACTCACGTGAAGCGACTTCTAGTGTGTATCACACAATTCCACTGCTCCTGATAGTGGGACTCGAGTACCAAAGTACCTTACATCCTCCGTAAAGGACCAACTCGTCAGAAGACGCGAAGTTCTTTCCCCCTTAGGATGTTTTTTGGCCCCACGTTGGGCGCCATTTGTAATGATTTTCTACTTTCAGATCGAACGCGGAACCGACCTCTCATCGGTTCTAGACGTTAAGTCTGAGAAGTGCCAACGGATGGTACCAACAGGTCAACCAATCCGTGCACCGTAACCCATTCACGCGGTGACTGCTTGTCGGCCAGCTAGTTCGGAGAGGATTTCGGTCGCGGGTCTCCGAATGAGTTACGCTCAATTACAATATTTCAGTCACCTGAACTTGCCCGTTTTCCAAACGCGTCAACAATTACTCATCCAGAACGAGAAACCTACATTACGTTAATTCTGGATGTGATCTATCCACAGATCTCAAATCAAAAACGCTACAAAATCCCATAGGCGCGTTACCGAATCACCGACGCGGTACCGAAAAATATGCTACTCGAACTTGAATCGACGAAAACTACTCTAATGAAATGACGAAACAATCAAAGGTACCGCGTACCGCGCGCGACGCGAAACCGACTTCAGCGGATTTGTCGAAACCCTACCCTCGCGACGGCATACTTACCCTACACTCTCGGTTCCCACTGAAAAAAGAACGAGTCACTGAAAAGGAAAGTCGTGTGTTATCTAGCAATTCATTTTTAATAATTATAAATATTGAACAATTTTAGATTTACTATTTTTAAGTATTTTTCGTTTGAAATATAAGGAAAACTGAAAAAAAAAACAATGTTCCGTGCGTAACCTAAATTGGAAAAATAACATTTCTTCCACTAAAACCTTATACTAATTTTATTTCATTTATAAGGGTGACGCATCCTAAGGAATGAAACTAAACGTTAAACTAGAGCGATAAACACTAAAATAAAGTCAAAGTAGAGAAAGCTATGACAAATATGCTTGATTTAAAATTGTTTTCTCAAAACCTAAGCAGGAAGTAAATTTAATAACTAAGAACGCTTTGCAAAAACATTTGTGGTACATTTTCACCAAACAATTTATGCATCATACAAAATTATTCAAGGAACGAGTTATTTTCGAAAACAAACTTGCTAAAATAATTGCCCTTGATTGTGATTTTACAATATTTGTTTTTTTTGAAACAAGTTGAAATTATTAATTGTTTCATTCACGCTGGCTGACAAAATAACCGAATTTAGCGTAAACCGTCTCATTTAAATATTTTATTTACGAATGCTCAGCTTAGTTTATTCCAATTGATGGCATTCTAAAGCAAACACTACGAGACCACAATCATCTAATGGTTCCTTATAACTGGAATGTACGCATTATGCAAATGTTTAAATAAAGGTATATTTTAAAGATGCAACCATTGTATATCATTCTTTTCTTATCTAATCTTACAGGGAATGCAGGAATTGATACTGGAATATATTAGCAAACAAATTAACTTGACGTCTATTTTACGTTTGAAAGGAGCATTTATCGTGGATGATTTTGAAGGATGTTAAGGAAGCTTTAATGAGAAAAGAAACAGCGAGAAAGTTTAATTTTCGAAAAAAAAACCATCAATCATTTAGTAAAAAGTATTCCAAAAATTTCAACAATTATAATTAATTAAAAATTTAAATATCTTTCATTTCCTTTCTCCCAAGGGCCGCTGACGGTTTAAATTTTCCAAAATCAAATTTCGCATTTCACAAACAACAACCATATCAATATACGAAACCCTTTTGGAATTACACAAACTACTTCTCCCTCTACAACTTTTCTTTCAACCTCTAACCACCCATTTCCTAATCAACTAATCAACTAGTAAGGTCTATAAAATTAAATTAGTAACAACAATATTCTTTCGGTTATTGACTCTGTGGGATTTTTCCTTGCTGTACAATTAAAAATCGATCTTTAAAGATCATCATTTATCATTACAAACATTATTTCTAAATTTAACAAAAATTAGTTTCTAACTTTCTCTTTGAATTCTCAGCACAATATATGTCCGCGTTCCATACACCAAATACCTCAAAATACTTTTAACATTCCAACAATATTTAAGTAACAACTTTTTTAAAATGTTCTATCTCCTAAATTTTTCATTATTTTAGAATTATTCAAATATCCATTTGCGAATGTAACTTAAAATTAAATTAATGTGCATATATGTGTATGCATCAAGCATTGTACATGATAAAACAAGAAAAACAAAAAAAATACCTCATTATTCCAGGTGATATTAAATTATATGTACTACATTTAACTTTGTATATATTATCAATATGTAGTAGTATGGTAATCAAGGTTATGTTTTATTGTGTTGTGTTAAATCGCAAATTTTTGTAAATACCTTGTTACACTTGTCGCAACGAATTTCGCCAGTCGGTGTTGTTTTTCATTTTCATCGTTTCCCTTCGGCTTTCTCTTGAGTGAAATGATGTTACTTTCTGTAACTTTGATTGGTTTGAGTTTTGTTGGAGGCTCATCGGCAGTTGTTTTTTCCTCATTTTGCTTTTCTTCGGCTGCTTTTCGTCTCCGCATTTCCTTTTGTTTTTCTATTTCTAAACGATAAGCCCTTGTTTCTTCATCTTCTCCCTCCAATAGTTCCTTTTCTTTCAGACACCACACTAACTTTCTTATTGCTGTTACTGCACGAAGATATTGTCGATGACTGTTGATATCCCATGCCGCTGCTAAGCGCAGGTGCGTTTGGATTTAAATTTGATTTACTGCTGTTTGAGTAAATGTTTCCACTGCCACCCATCCAACTCTCCAGTCCTTTCCAGGGCTGTACGTTTTTCTTGACCTTCAGGGGATAGTATCAATATCCGACATCGCCAAACACTTCGTTTGTCACTGCACTTCAAACCCGGCTTCAATTAATAACTAAAGCACACAATTATGACATGCCGGTCGTTTTTCAGTTTTCTCCTTGACCCACACCCGCCATGTGGCTGTCAAAATTCCCGGTTGTCACCTCGGACAAAACATCTGTGTGTGGAATGGCACGCCATATGGCGGCAATGTGCCTCTCCAGTTGTCGCCAGTGGCATAGTTTTCTCGATGGCCACGGTGGAGGGGCATTTCCAGATGGCTATGTCTCGAAATGTGCCGGTGTTTGGATTAATTCTATATTTCGAATATTTATATCCACGGATCTAAATATTTGGACAGAAAAAAAAAATATTTTCTGCGCAACGATATCCGCACGTCAGATGAAGTCCGCTGGCACTTCGAGGACATATCCATCTGGCCGGTTGCAAGGGTTCGGGATCGGAATCACTTCGATTCCCGGGCGTAGGCGTCACATTACAAGTTGAAACATATCAAAACAGTTGTATGTTCCTCTACCTTCTCTCGGAAAGTATGAATTTCAGTAGAAGACCTAGGTAAGTATAAGAATCGTCGATTTACTGCGGTCTGATCACAAACCGTTCCTAATACATCGAAGCCAACACTGAGAATATAATTTATGGTTGTTATTACAATAAAAACCAGTAAATTTCCATTTTGTGAGCCAACAATGTACCCAATTCCTTGCTTCAAAATTAGAGGTAGAGTGTTTTATGCTACGTTGTTAAACCGCCCAAATCACAAAAATCATAAATAATGTCTTCTGCGCAATTTCATTCCGGTTTCGTTCTTATTGATATCTCGTCAAAAAGTAAAACATACTGCCCATCTAAACTAGACATTCCTTTGATTTTTTCTCAAGCAGGTCTTTTATAAAATCAACAAAACCAGTTTTTAAGCGGAGATTCGAATACCAGTGCAGAACAGTCCTGACTGAAGGAACACTGAATTCCATGTTTAGAAATTCCCTATAAAGGGAAGGGGGCCTATAGTAGTATTTCAAGTAAAACATTTGCTCATTGATCCAAAGGGGCATTAGGCTTGTGGGAAAGCTGGGAACGTATTAAAAGCTGAGCCTCTTGGCTTATATCCTTCAACAAATTTCTTGCTTGTTTTTCAACATCCGATTTATTTTTCCCTATTCGGTAATACTTTAGAGAAACAAAACATGCTTTTGGAATTGGTTGTTTTCCCTCAGTGGCTTTTTGTTAGGCGGCGGTCTGGGGATGGAAACTGAGATGGGTGTACGTTTAGTATACTAGGTCTTGAATGAAGTTTAAAATTCCGAAGATGGCTTTCATCCTTCGGATCTTTTCACACTTCAAGTGGAGGAAACAACTGAGATGACAGGTTATTTAGATTTAAATCGGCTAAAGTTGGATGGATGAAGTTTGTTTGGGCTTTTCTCTAAAATGAATGGGATGAGGTTTCTCAAAATATTGTTCTTTGCAATTTCCAACTCAAAGCTACACTAAGGATCCATAACATACTCACTATGTGAGTAAACGCTACGAATGACAGGTGTTAGCAATGCATTTTGCTTCAATACCTTTCTATAGCCTTATTTTCTAATGCAGGGCTTTAAAAGTGATCCTCACCCAGAAATTGGGATTTTTTTCAAAAAGTTTTAGTGCGAAATGCCTATACGCTTTAACTAGACATTGGTTCTCTAGTCCTGAGATATTCCAAAATAACTCAAGGAAAAACCAAACGTATAGCCGTGAAGGTGATACTATATATGAATTTCTATATAGAAAATCTACATAAAAATTTCAAAATAAAATACAATTAAAATTTGATACTTAAGCCTTTCCTTTAATGTATTCACAGTTAAACACTTTCTCACTTCAAATTTAAAGATATAATGACCCATTTCAATACATTGCATTTATTCAAAACTTTCTAACGGTGAAGCCTATGAAACAATAGACCCCATGAATTTTCCCCACATTTAGACGCTTTTCATTTAGGCATCTTGATTGTGGAAAGCGATTTCGAAGGTAGCAAAAATCGTTAGGGTGTTTTATTTTTCTGATTGTGGGTTGTTAAAAATTTGCCATAAATAAGTCTTTCATAGTGCGCGATCGGTTCAACCAGGGGGTGTGTGTTCGATACCCGGTCTGTGTACCAATTTTATTTTTGTTTTTCCCTTTTAATAGTTGATTGTTTACTTATTTAGAATACATTTTTATGCTTTTGTGTCACAATGGTAGAATTTTCTAAAATGCATCGCAGAATGCCATCCATTATAAATCAACAATTTTTGTGCTTGTAACTAGGTTCTCAAAGAAGATTTGATTGTGGAATATATTCCAAAATATTTCGTGAAAACTTAGAATAATGGTTATTCGTAGAATTTAGAATAGGATAGCTCTACTCACGAATGTGAAAAAGTTTTTAGAAAATCAGTGGCTTTGAAAAATGCAGTAAAACGTCCAAAGTTTCACGGGGTCTCGCCACATCCATTTGCACATATCCCGACGATATAAATTCGCAATTCTGACCTTTATATGGAATAAGTCATATGGAGTACTACCTTCAATTATTATCATTTTTACTCTTAAGCGTGTTTCAGAGCCAGTTTTGAATTCTTCTTAGAGTTTTCATTTCACAGTCCATAGCGCTTCTATTGCTTCGTATTTCTTGCACATTTATTATGTGTAAAAAGACATCGAATAACTGAAGAATGTTTCGAATTTCAGAAACTGCTCTAAAATCTGTTTGTTAGATAATTAGGCCATCTTAACTGCTTCTGAACATCTGATTCACATCAAATCCATTTTTAAACAATGCTAATTTGAATTCCTTTATTCTATTTCATTCTTTATTTTAGTGACTTGTCGAAATTATTATCAAATATCATTATTATTTTATACAAAAAAGATGATATTATCATTCTTTTCAACTTTGTTACTAGTAGTTGGCTACCTAACGATAAGTACTACAGGAAGCCCGATGTAGCGCATATACAGTGTGCGTGAGTGAAGTAAAATCAAACGGAGGAGAAGTTGTATGACAAGGATAGCGTACATAGGAAGAAAAGAGACACAGCATGGGCTACTAATGTCATGTTCGCTGTTCTACTGTGATAAGTGTCAGGTAATAATGTTAACAAATCGCGAAATCGAATCAAAACTTACGTTAATTTGGCGAATTTCGTTTGATTATCGTATCGTGAATTCGGAAAACCTTCGAAAGTTGCAAAGCGTGGTGTTCGTTTCCAATCGGCTTCAAATATCGGTGCTTTTAATTGAAAGTCAAAAAGAAATCGTGGAAAATAAAGTGGTTCGTGAAAAAGTGCGAGAAAATATTAACCGCGCGTTAGTGAAAACTCATATTTTAGATAAAACTGATAACGAAATTAATTAATTAACTTGTTTCTTTACTCGTGCCGTTAAGCCGCGTAATTAATGGTTACGGTTTGAAATTGATGGTGCTTATTTTTGTTTACGTTTCGGAATAAAATGTCAAACAATATTGAGTGACATAATATCTTGGCGGCATCAAAAAGAGCATTATCTTGAGGGGGTTGAAAGTATGTATATTAATTAATTTCCGATTATTTTCTGTAATTTTTTTAGGAAAAAAATTCAAAAACTGATATTTATTTCAGGTTTACGATAAATAAATGATATAACAAAATTAAATGAAAAAAATTCAAAATTAAAAAAATTCCTTTTAAAAAACGCTATTTAGTTTATTGTATAACAATACTTCCCATATACGTGTATTTCGAAAACAAGTTGTTTTCTTCATCAGTGGTAAGGGTATGAAAAACTCAATCCTTTTGTTCTTTATCCTTTTGAGTATGAATAGCAGCCGTTCTTCAATGAGTTTTTTACACCCTTACCACTGATGAAGAAAAGAACTTGTTTTCGAAATACATGTATATGGGAAGTTTTGTTATACAATAAACTAAATAGCGTTTTTTAAAAGGAATTTTTTTAATTTTGAATTTTTTTCATTTAATTTTGTCATTCTAGGCGCTATTACCTCCGAAATGAATATCATAAATAACATATCTCAGATAATCCTTTTACCTAATAGGAATTTAGGGTTTCTTGCCTCAAATTTAAACTAAATATATACATATGTACTAGTATATATATATATATATATATATATATATATATATATGTATATATATATATATATATATATATATATATATATATATATATATGTATATGTATATATATATATATATATGTATATGTATATATATATAAATATATATATATATATATATATATATATATATATATATATATACATATATATATATATATATATATATATATATTGTTCTAAACTGTTCGTAATTGTTTAAAATGATGATAAACTTTTTCTTCCTACAATTAGGAAGATATTTTTAATGAATTGAATAAAAATATTTTATTATATAATATCAGACAATACATTATTTTATTTTTCAAAACAATATTTGAGAACGAACTGAATCATATTCATTGATTGACTATTCTATATACTAAATATTTTTTATTATTTAACTTCAAAAACAATATACATACTAGATTTACATTATATGTTTAATATGTCAAAAGTAAAGTATTTTTATGTAAAGAATATTTTATGTATGGAATGAATATATTTGAATTATTTTGAATTATATATTATATAACCACCACAATATATATATATATATATATATATATATATATATATATATATATATATATATATATATATATATGTATATATAATATATATAATATATATGTATATCTGTAATATGTATATATATATATATATATATATATATATTATATATACATACATATATATATATATATATATATATATATATATATATATATATATATGTATATATATATATATATTTATATATAATATATATATATATATATATATATATATACATATATATATACATATATATATATATATATATATATATATATATATATATATATATATATATATATATATATCTATATATATTTATATATATATATACATATATATATATATATGTATATATATATCTATATATATATATATATATATATGTATATATATAATATATATATATATATATATATATATATATATATATATATATATGCATATATATATATATATATATATATATATGTATATATATGTATATACGTGTATATACATATATATATATATATATATATATATATATATATATCTATATATATATATATATATATATATATATATATATATATATATATATATATATATACATATATATAATGTTTATATATAGCAAATAAAGAGATTAATTTCTCCCTAGTATTCCTCACGCTAAATTTAAATCTAAATAATTTTGCCCCTACTCAAAATAACTTTATTCCTTACGGCACTGATGCACCAATATTATGAATATGTTTTACTCACACTGAAAAAATTTTACTACGCGTGAAGGGGAATACTGGGCTTCCTGTAGTACCTATTCCTAGTTGGCTACTAACTATATTTTCTTTCAATTAGATTCTATTTGATGAACTATTCCCCTCTAGAAATGCATCGTACATTTTCTTTGATTCCAACAAAGATATAAGCAGGATGACTTCACTAGGTATATCCTGTTAGTGCTTCCTAGTCCACTCATTTATTGCAAACATCACAATCATCATTACTCAAAATAAAGAAACTGACACAAACTCAGGTATATCTATTTTATTAAATGTGTGTTTACATTTCGAAATTAATTCGCAAAAGCTTACTATCTATGTAAGGTATGGAATTCTTCAAATCAAAATCATAAGAGGAATTATTTGAACGACCAGGCGCGCAAAAAATTTCACTATTCCAACTCTGACACTGACTTCGCCAACTACTGACTGCTTCGTAGAGAAGCCAAAAAAGCGGTTAAGAGTGCAGTTTGACCTTATTATTATATGATTGAAACACCACTGCAATCTAATGGTCCTAAGCCTTTTTGGATATACGTACGTTCCCTGAAAACAATATCCCATTATCCTAGTATCTTCTCAGGGCACAACCGCCAAGCTTCTGATGGGCAAGCTATCTGTGAACTTTTTGCTCAATTTTTTCCTCCACGTTTAAGGTTTGAAGTCCCACTATATACTCATCGTGTCCTTCTCCTTCCCCTATTGTGCATTCTATCGTGACCTCTCCATAGGAAATTGAAAATGTATTGCTTATTTTTGAAATTAATGGTGGTCCGGGTCCTGACGGAATACCATATCTGTTCGTAAAGTCATTATCTTCTTCATTATCTACCCCACTATCAATTATTTTCAATATTCGCCATTCTTCTTCCCGCTTTCCTGACGTCTGGAAGCATATTAACATTTTTCCGACCCATAAGTCCGGAGATCGTAGTGAAATCTCGAACTTTCATTCGATTTCTTTGCTGTCTTGTTTTGGCAAGCTCCTTGAGTGAATTGTGAATAACAGAATGCACCTGTTTGCAAATGAACAACATGTCCTAATTAAAGGTCGTTTGGCAATAACTAATTTATTAGAACTTAAGAATACCATCTCTCTTGCTTTTGACAAGAGCCAACAAGTTGATTTCATATACACCGATTTTGCTACAGCCTTTGACAGTGTTGATCATGGCTTTTTGACTAACAAACTCCAAGCATTCCGCGTTTCCGACTCAATCCTCTCTTGGATCTTATCTTTCTTATCCCATCGCTCCTGCACCGCCACATGGAATAATTTTTTTTTCGTCAGTCTCATTTGGTCCAAAATTCTGAGTTCCCCAGGTCCTTTGCTATTCAACATTTTCATTTATGATCCTCTCCAACGCCTGTCCTCTAATTGTCTTCTTTGCGCTGATGATTTAAAAATTTATCGTTCCATTAACTCCAGCAAGGACTACTTATGCCTTCAAAATGATCTTAACAATCTTCAAAATTGGTGTCAAGGTAATTTACTTCCTTTTAACATGATTGGATTGGCTCGTTTCTTACCTAGAAAACCGAACCCAAATAATCAAATTTCAGGGACATTTGTCTAAAGAAATAAATGCCTATTCTGGAGTACCTCAAGGGAGTCATCTCGGTCCTCTTCGTTTTAACATATTCATCTCAGATCTGTCAGAAACCTTATCGGATATATCCCACTTATTTTATGCGGATGATCTAAAACTGTATCATGTGATTATCTCTCAAAACGACTCACTATTCCTTCAAAGCAAGATAAACTCTCTGTTTGAATGGCCCTCCATAAACCAGCTTCATTTGAATTTGGGAAAATGTCAGGTGATTACCTTTTCCCGCAAAAATTCAGTCTTCAAAGCTGATTATCACCTGAACAATACAAAACTGGCTAGAGTCGATAGTGTCAAAGACCTTGGTGTCATCCTGGATACAAAGATGCGGTTTAAGTTGCACTGCGATGAAATAATTTCCAGAGCTAATAAGATCCTAGGTTTCATCAAGCGAAGAGCGAAGGAATTTAAGAACATATGGGTGACCAAAACCGTATACCTTTCTTTCGTCCGCCCCATACTGGAATATGGATGTTTCATTTGGAACCCTGTTTTTGATGTGCATATAGACAGAATTGAATCTGTTGAGAAACAGTTTCTGTTAGTTGCTCTGAGATGTTTATATGATCCTAAAAACTACCAGACTTTACCATCATATGCACAAAGACTCCAAATTCTAAATATGACATCACTTTCCTCCCGAAGATCAATGATAATTTGCTGCTTCGCTTTCGACTTGCTTAGAGGCACCATTAGCATACCATACATAACTAATAAAATAAAATTGAATGAAACATCACGAACCACTAGGCATTCGCGTATGCTGATAGAAGAGCGGCATCATACTAGGTATGCAGACAGCGAGCCAATGAATAGATGTTGCAAAACATTTAACTCATTGAGTGCTCACTACTCTCCAACAATCTCCAGAGTCCAATTCAAATCCATTATCCTAAACGCCTTGTCCTCCCTAGTCCAATAAACTTAATCTAATTAAATATTTTGTAATTTTTAACTATATAATGAATTAATACTTTTAAAATTTTTGAGAATTGTTAATGCAATTAATTGTTATTTATGTAAATCAATGTATTATATGTATGCCTTGTTTGATAATAATAATAAATAAATAAACATTTCAAAATGGCACATGTGATTCACCAACAAAATTCATCCAGTTTTATATGAATACCGGATCGATGGATTGCTGCTCGCACTTGTGGACAAATTTAAAGATTTGGGAGTAGTATTTAACCCAGGTTTGAAATTTAATATCCATATTTAACGCATAACCACTAGAGCTTCACATGTCACTGGTTTTATTTTAACGATCCTCCTGCAAGTCCTTTAACATTTCCATCTATTTGTACTTCTAGTCGGGTCAATCCTTGAGTATGCCTCCCGAGTATGGTCTCCTCATTATACCAATCTATCGGATGAGCGCTTACAGATCCTCAACATTCCATCACTCAAAAAAAGGAGAGAATTCTTAGACCTCTGTTGCTTATTTAAATTATATCACGTTATTCTGTCATCCAACCTTCAGGAAAGGCTTTATATACGTCCCACCTCAAGAGCGCATTCAACTGACATATACATTAAGCCCTTTGCTCGTACCGATATTTATTTTTATTCGTTTTTAATACGCGTATTACGTCGTTACAATGAGCTCCAGCTGGGTCCCCTGCCACATTCCTTAAGCGCTTTTAAAAGTACATTACATAATATTTTCCTTAGCTTCCAATAGTTTGTTAGTATTTTATATTCTTGTTTTTTTTTTCGCTTATTTCAAGTTGCTCACTTTGTTTTTTCGCATGTACTATATTATATTGTTACATGTACAAATAATTACATGTACAAATAATTCTGCGAGCTACTGTCGCAATTGTTTTCACAACAATGAAGAACACGAATTCACTCGAAACCGCGAGAACCCAACAAGCATGATCAACATCTGCAAGTGACGTCACTCCATTGATGAATTTGCTCGAATCTACCAGGTACCTCTCGGTAGAACGTTCGCCAATGTGCGAGAAATGGGTGAATAGGTAGAGACCCTATATAAAGGCGAGCTGAATGAATGGGGGGAATCATTCATTCGACCGCGATAAGAACTGCGTTTGTGTGTGGGAAGCGAAATTATTCGAGTAGTAGAAAAGTGATTTTTGTGTAATAGTGAAGTGATTTAGAAGACAATCGCGATAATAAATTTATGGACAAGTGTTAGATAATTTTAATAGTGACAATTAAAATTAGTGAAAGTGTTAACTGATTATTGTGCATTTTATTTAATTAAATAAACACTTTTAACTTAAATTAAAAGACATTGCGTTTTCACTTTCCCGGAACATTCAAATTATTGGCCGCGAACCAATAACACGCGACAATGGTGTCAAGAAGTGCGAAAGAAAAATTTTGAAAGTGAAAATTTGAACATTTTTATAGTGCACAATAGATAAATTTAAAGAAACATTAAAAATGCCACGAAGCTTAAACTTAAAAATTAATGAATTGACCATATCGGAGCTCAAGGAGGAGTTGGAACAGCGGAATCTGGCCACACAAGGTACAAAGGCCATACTGATTGCACGCTTGCGTGACGCGATCGAGTCGGAAGGCGTGAATCTGGATTCGGGTGAGCTCTCAGATGCGGAAAAAGGCGCAGAAGGTGGAGAAGTGGACACACCAAAATCAAAGGAGCCAGAAAATGCGCTAATGCAAATGTTGATGCTAATGTCATCCAGTTTAGCTGCGAAGCTAAATGAACAATCAGTGAAGCTGGACCAACAAGCAATCGAAATCAAGGCAGACATCACACAGAAGCTGGAGAAACAGTCAACCGAAATAAAAGCGGAGCTCGGTCATCTGAACAAACAAATTAAAGGCGTCGAGGAAAAGGTTGACCAGGTCGAGGAAAAGGTTTACCAGGTCGAGGAGAGAATTAACCATGAGATCAGCCAGGTCGAGGGGAGAATAAACCATGATATCAGCCAGGCAGAGGAGAGAATCAACCATGAGATGGGAAACATGAAAAAGGAATTGGAAGCAGCAAAGGCACTAGTAACCGCCTCACCAGCCCCAATTATAACCGCAGCGCAAAGCTCATCTAGAAATGTGCAAGCACCAATATTCGATGGGCGAACGGTCTGGACTATTTACAAAATCCAGTTTGAAGCAGCCGCTAGGATAAATCACTGGAATGAGCAGGAACGAGCAACTGCGTTAATTCTTGCTCTAAGAGGCCCAGCTGCCGAGCTTTTGCAGACTATCCCCGTTGAGCTGCATTCAAACCCGGCTGCTATAATGAATGCGCTGCACATGCGTTATAGAGACGATCATCTAAGGCAGATTTACCGGGCACAGCTACGACATCGGATGCAGAAGTCTGGTGAAACCTTGCAGCAGCTAGCACAAGACATTGAGCGACTGGCACTTTTGGCTTACCCAGCGTACGACTCAGAACATCGAGATGACGTAGCAGCACAAGCATTCATCAGCGCCTTGAAGGACAAGGAATTGCAACAAGCCGTGCGGTTAGCTCAAAAGCAAACAGTCAAGGATGCATTGGCTTATAGTTTAAATTTTGAGGCAGCCAAAAATGTGACCCGTACCACTGCCCGGGCTCGTGAGGTAGTGGCAGATAATTGCCGGTGTGAGCGCGTGGGGATTGAGCGAGAGCTGCAGGTGAATGGTGCGCCTAGATGCTGGAATTGCCGGGAAAAAGGGCACCTGCAAAGAGACTGCAAGAAGGGGAGAAGACCGAGCTATTGTCCAGGGTGGTGGAGATCCAGACCGTGTCAGGAGCCTAGAATGGATCATCAAACTGCAAGGGCCAACTTCGGGGGGCGAACGTTGGCTAGGAGTATCGACATACCCAGCACCGTGCCAAGGCAACATCGTGGAGAAGCAGACAGATGCCTTCCTGGTCAAGTTGATGAAGAACATCGCACCCTAACAAACGACACTTGTGCAACCCGCTCGACGATCCGACCAGACCTAGTGGAGCCCCAACTGCTTCACAAGGGCAGAGTTCATGGAAATGCTGACGCCCTATCTCGTCACCCATGTCCAGCTAACTGCAAGCATTGCCGGCGGGTTGAGGAAAAGGAGCCGCTCGTTGATCTGCGAGTAATAACGGCCGAATTCGATGAAGGTTGGTCATCAGAGGAGATTCGAAATGCCCAGCTAGCCGATGAAGACATTGGACCATTGCTCGTATGGAAGGAGACGACTGGGCGACCTGAGTGGAAGGACGTTTCAACGCATGGCGCAACCCTGAAAAGCTATTGGGCACAATGGAACTCCCTTCAGGTGGAGGGTGGTGTACTCAAGCGGAAATGGGAAACGGCGGATGGCAGCTCCTATAGGATGCAAACTATACTACCCAAAAGTCGAATCCACGATGTGGTAAAGGAAATGCATGAAGGATCCTCGGGAGGCCATCTTGGTGTTAACAAAACCTTAGCGAAATTGCGGGAAAGATTCTACTGGCTCCACGCTCGAGAAGACGTAGAGGATTGGTGTCGCAGATGCACAATTTGCGCTTCCGTCAAAGGCCCAAAGCGACGACTGAGAGGCGTGCCATTCGAAAGGATTGCTGTTGACATCGCTGGACCCTTTCCTGAATCTGAATGGGGAAATCGATACACGCTGGTTGTAGCTGATTATTTCAGCAAGTGGCCCGAGGTCTACCCCATTCCCAACCAGAAAGCAACTACTGTAGCCGAACAGCTAGTGTTAAATTGGGTCAGCAGGTACGGCGTGCCTTGTGAACTACATTCGGATCAAGGCCGAAACTTTGAGTCACTAGTTTTTAGCGAAATGTGCGAGCAGCTGGGAATACGGAAAACGAGGACAACACCGCTGCATCCCCAATCCGATGGAATGGTCGAACGTTTCAACGGCACGCTCAATAAACACCTTGCCAAGATGGTTGACGAGAACCAAAGGGACTGGGACCGACATATCCCACTATTTTTAATGGCGTATAGAGCCGCTGAACATGCGTCGACGGGCCAAGCCCCAGCCAAAGTCATTTTTGGAAAGACTATTCGTCTGCCAGCCGATATAAAGTTCGGAACACCCCCTGAGAGACCCCAAACGGTCTCGGAGTACGCAAGTGATCTAAGACAACGGTTGAACCAGATACATCGGACAGTGCGAAAACACCTCGAATCGGCTGCTGACCGCATGAAGACCAGGTATGATCTAAAGGCTAATTCTACTGGCTTCCAGCAAGATGACTTGGTGTGGCTTTATAACCCGCAACGGCGAAAGGGTAGGTCTCCAAAGTTGCAACATAATTGGGAGGGACCATACCGAGTTACAAAGCGAATCAACGACGTCGTATACCGAATACAGGAACATCGTAAGCCGAGAGCTAAAATGAAAATCGTGCATCTGGACCGTCTTGCCCCATATTACACCCAGGGAGAATTGACTACAAATAGCGACACATCTTTTCGGGGCGAAAAGAACTGAGGTGGGGGCAGTGTTACATGTACAAATAATTACATGTACAAATAATTCTGCGAGCTACTGTCGCAATTGTTTTCACAACAATGAAGAACACGAATTCACTCGAAACCGCGAGAACCCAACAAGCATGATCAACATCTGCAAGTGACGTCACTCCATTGATGAATTTGCTCGAATCTACCAGGTACCTCTCGGTAGAACGTTCGCCAATGTGCGAGAAATGGGTGAATAGATAGAGACCCTATATAAAGGCGAGCTGAATGAATGGGGGGAATCATTCATTCGACCACGATAAGAACTGCGTTTGTGTGTGGGAAGCGAAATTATTCGAGTAGTAGAAAAGTGATTTTTGTGTAATAGTGAAGTGATTTAGAAGACAATCGCGATAACAAATTTATGGACAAGTGTTAGATAATTTTAATAGTGACAATTAAAATTAGTGAAAGTGTTAACTGATTATTGTGCATTTTATTTAATTAAATAAACACTTTTAACTTAAATTAAAAGACATTGCGTTTTCACTTTCCCGGAACATTCAAATTATTGGCCGCGAACCAATAACACGCGACAATATTATATTTCATCACCTATTTTGTAATTGGATTCATGGATCTTTAAAATAGCGTAAATAAATTAAATAAATCATCATTGCGGATGAAACCAGGATTAAGGAAAGATGGGCTTCATAATTTAAGTACCTCCTTAATCTTTCAGAGATTCCATTGGCCCCACCAACTCTGAACAAAATTTGCTCTACCATCAAAGCCCAAAAGAATAATAAAGCGTAGGGCATCGATGAGATTCCAGTGGAGCTCAGCAAATATGATAGTAATGGCGTTCAGAAAGCTTTTCGTAAAGTCATCCAGCACATTTGGCAAGCAAAAGATATGCCAATTAATTATATTCCCTATGCACAAAAAAGATGACAAGCTACAGTACTAAAGCTATAGAGGCATATCATTGCTTTGTACTTTGTACAAAATATTTTCAAAGATCTTAGAAAATAAAATCACATCATACGCCAGCAGTATTATTGGGGAGTATCAAAGTGGTTTTAGAGCAGGTAGATCGACAATAGACCAATTGTTCACTGTCAGGCAGTTACTTGAGAAATGCTGGGAGTTCAAGATACGTGCGTCGAATTTTCGTTGATTTTAAGTAAGTATCCGACAGTATTGATCGTATAGCACTGTACCATGCTTTGCTTTGGCACTCAACCCAAATTGGTCCGTCAACCAAAATGACATCAATAACCAACTCACCGATGCCTTTGACACAAATATCGGATTAAAGCAGGGAGATGGGCTGGCCTCACTGCTATTCAATTTGGCTCTGGAATATGTCGTAGGAAAGCTACCTATCAATACAAGAAGTAAAGTACTATACAAGTCGAGCCAAGTAGGTGCCTATGCAAATGCCATCAAAACTTGTCACGATCATCACCAACTGCCAAAGAACTCTTTCTGAAACTCGAGAGCTAAACAAAACTAGTAGGGCTACAAACAAATAACAAAGCTCATGACGCAGTCGAGAAAAAATACCTGAAATACACTAAATATCACACTTGGCAAAAAAATATATCAACTACGTGGGCAAATTTGTTGTATTTAGATGCAAAAAAAGAGAAGCAGCAATGAAAGAGACGAAATACGCCAAAGAATGCAGCTCGCAAATAAAATGTTTTATTCAATTTTGACGATCTTGAGGACCAGCTGCATGCACTGAAAAACAAAGCTCCAAGTACACAAATCAGTGATAAGACCTGTGTTACGCTATGGGTGGAAATATTCACCCTAATCCTAGCACCTACAAATATATTGAACGCCTTTGAGTGATGGGTCCTGACGCGAGTAATCGGAGCAAAGCTAGACGGGGAGCAAGGATGAATTCGATACAACCATGAGCTGTTTGAAATTTGTGGTGAACCGGAGGGCTCAACGATTGTAAGACCGTGGTCTGGATACATGAATCGTATGAATGAACATCGGATACCCAAAATGTATGTAATGAAGGGTGGAGACCGATGGGAAAGCCGAGGAAACACTAATCTGACTCAGTTCATGAAGACAGATCATCACTGTTCGGATTTCGTAATTGGAGGACATGGTCAATGGACACTTCCTCGGGATATTAAACTTATCGGCCACAAACTATAACACGCTACAGTGGTCGGATCGATTATCCGACCAGACCTAGTGAGGCAACAACTACTTCCCACGGGCAGGATTTCCTCACCACAAACAGCTATGGGAGAAACTGTACCTGTCCATGGAGAAGTCAACCTTCAGATACAGCTGGATGCCCTTGCGTTCCGACATAATTTGCTGGTCGTGAACATTATGGTTGACTGCATTCTCGGAATGGATTTTCTGCGACCACATGGAATCATGTTGGATTTAGGCAAATGCGTATTAAAATGATAAAATGTCGAGGTATTGATGAAGGATCCTAGCGTTCAAATTCCCACGATGCATGTGGTATTATGTGCAGACACTGATGTACCGAAATCTTCTTGATAGAGCCAATGAAGATATCAGCATTGCGCAATTTGATTGTAGGATGAAGCCTTGTAAGATCTATTAAGAACGGATACGTGCCGGTTAGAGTCCTTAACACCGCAGACTCAACCGCAAGCATCAAACCGGAAGAAGCCATCGGCAGCTGCCAGCTCGTTTCCACCATCACCTCTACGGAGGCTACTCACGACAATCATTAAAGAAAGAGGCAAGACACCGATAAAGCCCGGAAACTCACGTCTACAACGAGACGTCTTTCTATAGTCAAACAAGGAGAAGTGAGCGCACTGATCTCGGACATGGAAAAACAAGGTGTTATCACGCCTTCTGTCAGTCCATGGGCCGCGCCAGTAGTTCTAGTAAAGAAAAAGGTTCTCCCCGATGCTGGAGACGTTGATCCTCCTAGGCAACCTCTGCCCCACGAAGTTGGCCCTCTCAATTTGAACTGCTTCCTTCCCGGGCTCCTGACTTGGTCTGGATCTCCTCCACCCTGGACAATAGCTCGGCTTTATGGGGGTCTCTAGTCATTTGATCCATTTCTCGTATATTGGCAAATGTTCTGAGCAGAACTACCTGGAATATTCGAGAAATCCTGAATATCCGCAGTGACGTTACTTTCAGATATTGATCACGGATCGACTTGCTCCATTCTTGTGCTTTCGAGTACATTCATTTACTTTTCAATCAATATTGATCATGTTGTTATTAATAGTTGCGACAACAATTGCAAGAGTAGCTCACAGAATTGTTTCGACATGTAAGACTGCCTTCACCTCAGTTCTTTTCGCCCCGAAAAGATGTATCGCCAGTGGTAGTTAAGTTTCCTTGGATATAATATGGGCAAGATAGTCCGGGTGCACGATTTTCAGTTTGGCTCTCGGCTTACGGTGCACCTGCATGCGATAAACGACATCGTTGACTCGGTATGGTCCCTCCCAATTGTGCTACAACTTCGGAGACTTACCCTTCCGCCGTCGCAGGTTATATAGCAACACCAATTCATCTTGCTGGAAGCCAGTAGAATTTGCCTTTAGATCATACGGAATTTTCCTGCAGTCGGTAGCCGATTCGAGGTGTTTTCACACTGTCCGATGTATCTGGTTCAATCGTTGCTTTAATTCGCTTGCGTACACCGAGATCGTTTGGGATCTCTTTGCAGGCGCCCCTTCTCACCTCAATCCCAGCATCTAGGCGCACAATTTACCAGCGGCTCGCGCTCAATTTCCACGTGCTCAAACCTGCACTCGTCTGTCACTATCTCGCGAACCCAGGCAGTGGTACGAGTTACATTTTTCACTGCCTCAAAGTTCAGGCTATAAACCAATGCATCTTTAACCATTTGCTTTTGAGCTAAACGCATGACTTGTTGCAATTCCTGGTCTCTTAATGCGCTGATGAATGCGTTATCTCGATGTTTTGGGTCATAGGCTGGGTAAGCCACAAGTGCCAGTCGCTCAATGGCTTGGGCTAGCTGCTGTCTTTTGCTAGAATTCTGCATCCGATGCCGTAGTTGTGACCGATAAATCAGCTTCAGATGATCACCCCCATAATGCAAGTCAAGCGCATTCATTACAGCAGCCGGAGTTTGAGTGCAACTTAACGGGAACAGTCTGCAAAAGCTCGGTAGCTGGGCCTCTTAAAGCAAGAATTAATGCAGTTGCTCATTCCTACTCAGGCCAGTGATTTATCCTAACGGCGGCTTCAAACTGGGTTTTGTAAATACTCCAGCCCATTTGCTTACACATTTCTGGATATGGCTTGCGCTGCGGTTATAAGCGGGGCTGGTGAGGTGGTTACTACTGCCTTCACTGCTTCCAATTCCTTTTTCATTTTTTCCATTTCACGGTTGATTCTCTCCTCGACCTGGTTGACCTTCTCCTCGGCCTAGTAAAGCTTTTCCACGACGCATTTAATTTGGTTGGTCAGACTACTGAGCTCGGCTTTTATTTCGGTTGACTTTTTCTCCAGCTTCTGTGTGATATCTGCCTTGATTTCGAATGCTTGTTGATCCAGCTTCTAGTTTGGCCTCACAGTTAAACTGGATGACTATTCATTTAACTTCGCAGTTGAACTGGATAACTGTTGATTTAGCTTCGCAGTTAAACTGGATGACTGTTCATTTAGCTTCGCGATTGTTCATTTAGCTTCGCAGTCAAGCTGGATGACTGTTGTCGCTGCTCTTGTTGCATCAGCATCAACATTTGTATCAGTGCATTTCCTGGTTTCTTTGATTTTGGTGTTTCTGCTTCTCCTTCAAGCTCCAACACGGTCAATCCACTAATTTTTAAATGTAAGATTCGGGGTATCTTTATTTTTTTTTCACCAGTTACCACGTTACATTTCATTATTGTGCACTTTAACAATGTTTGAAAGTTTTCACTTTCAGAATTTTCATTCTCACTTCTGACACCACTGTCGCGTGTAATGGTTCACGGCCGATAAGTTTAATGTCCCGAGAAAGTGGAAATACACTAGTTTTTCAATGAAGCTAAAAGAGTTTATTACTAAGAATGCGCGATTATTCAAATATATCACAAAAAGCCTTTGCTTCACTATCAATCAATATCGCCTTCAATTTGCGCACAACACCTTCGCAGTTTTTACTATCGCCGTTTTACTATTACTCTTTCTCCATTCATTCAGCTTGGCTATATATAAGGTTTCTAGTCATTCGATCCATTTCTCGAATATTGGCAAATATTCTGACCAGAACTACCTGGAATATTCGAGCAATTCTGAATACCCGCAGTGACGTCACTTTCTGATATTGATCATGGATCTACTTGGTCCTTTCTTGTGCTTTCGAGTACATTCATTTACTTTTCAATCAATATTGACCATGATGTTATTAATAGTTGCAACAACGATTGCGACAGTAGCTCGCAGAATTATTTGGGCATGTAACAAAATGGAGAAAGCCTTCGATACGGTGTGGTTAGATAGACTAATTTTAAAACACCTTCTGAACAGGTTCCCCAGACACCTTGTTGCGATGATGTGCAACATATTATACGGGAAACCATTTGTTGTAGGTGATAGAAATCTGAAAATAACGCGCGACTTCAAGGTCTTGAATGGTCTACAGCAGGGAATAGTTACTGCGCCTCTGCTTTTCTCAATCATTTGCAAGCTATTGAACGGCTTTGATTTTAATGTCTCTCCAACGCGATCATTGGTAGCGTTTGCTGATGATCTTATTATAATATATATACGGCAGATCGAAAAGCTATAATAGTTCAGAGCAGCTCTACACCCACAATTGGTGAATGAAAATCAATGCGCAGAAGTACGAAGCAACGCTGCAGGGGGCCAGTCAAGACCTGAAACGTAATTGTAAGGGTTTCCACATCATGGCTGGTGAAGGTAGTTCGGGCCACGTGTCACAAAAATCCTGTGTTCGATACCTCGAAGATAAAATATCCTCCAAATTTGAGTTCACGAGACCAACAATTCCTATGGAGATACTCATTTACTAGATTCGTTGAGACTGGTCGAGCTGAGAGGGAAAAATCTAGTTATTGGTGGCTGAATGACAATGTCTAAATTATTCGTGTTTATTTCCTGTTTTTGAGTTTTTTCGTTACTTAGTTTTTGGATTCATCTCATTATTGCTACATCTAGTGTTATTGTTTAATTGTTTTATCAATTAGGGGTAGATTTCAGTATAAGATTACATTTTTTTTTTTTTGATTGAATTTGCTTAGAATTAGGGTGTACTATATTAGTTCACTGTAGTGTTAGTAATATAATTAATTTTTGAATAATGCTGGTTGTTTTTCTAGAGTTGGTGGAAGTTATTCAGCGCGTTTTAAATCGGTTATTTGAACCGGGGGCTAATTTTTGGACTTCGGACTTCATCGGCTGGCGTAAGAACTGTGGCAAAAATTCCCTAGTTGGCCAGCAGCCACCTTGGAGTAGACTAAGAGTGTCCCGACTTATCGACTTAATAGATATAGCCCGTTGTCATGTTCCAAGACTTCACGTCCAGAACCGATTTCCTTCGGGAAATCTCTCGAACGAACGAGATTTAAAAATCATTACACTTCAAATGACCCTTATATTCTATACGTTTCAATAAAATTTACAGAAGTTATAGCCATTTGAATTTCCTCTGATTATAACAAGTATATACGATTTTTCTACTACATGGACTTTCCATCGAACCAGAAACTACACATTTGATTGGATCTTCTCCAAATTCTCAGGTAAGACCAATAACAAAAATACATTTAAGATTGAGGTCGGATTCTAGCAATATTGGAACAAAATGTTGGCTGATTAGCATCAAGAATATATTTTTTGTGCACATCATGAGCGTTTTTCTTGAATTAAATCATTCTACAATACATTTCTGCATATTGTAGGTTAAGTACAAAACCCTTCTGACAGGAACGTAGTTTGTCTACCTAACTTGTTTCAGTTGATGGATTTTCAGGCAATAAACTTTCCGCTTCTTTGAGTTTTCTTATCGGCACACGCGGATGTTACTCGACATCAACTTAAATCACAACGAAAGGAGATTCGTTTACTTTAAGGTCCAAAAAGCGAAACGCCAGTGGTGACCTTTTATTGGTATCCTGACAGGAAGTGTCTGACAAATGATTCCTCTGCAGACTGCTGCACATTTTTGATGCGACAACTGGAGGCAAAAGGAAATAAATGAAAGCAGAAATTTCGACAGTAGATGTTGTAAATAGTTCAACAATTCCAATAGTTCCAGCGAAATTTATGTACGTACTCTCAATTTGAATGACGAAAGATGTGTATGTGCTAATTGAATATTTTGCTGTTGAATCAGCTTAATGCACAAAGTCTTCGTTATATGGTGGATATAAATGGAAAACATTAAAGCACTGTTTAGTGAAATTCGCTATATCTTAAGTATCTTCCAAGTGCTCGTTCTAAACGAGCATGCAAATAAAAGTCAATTTTATCGTGCGAAATCCACCAATTGTTCACTAAGCAAAAGTAAGTCTTCACTTGTAGAACAATAAATCCACTGGTGTTAACTGTGGAACCCTATTCATTTGCAACTTATTCAACCATAACTAGATGTTAATCACTTTCCGTACCGGCGAAAATTTTAATGTTTTTAACCAACTTCCAAAGGAAAGAAGGTAATCGATTCATCGCGTATATTTTTTTGTTGTTGCTTATTTTTTATGTATGTCCACGCATAACTTTTGAATGGGCATAGATAGAAGTCCTGTTTTCGGCAAATCAAACAACGGTAAAGGACTTTTACCATTAAAACTAAAAAAATTTCGACTTTTACCCCGACTTTTCAGCATAACTAATCGACGCATATAAGGATTTGATGGTGTCAAATGCAGGAAAACTTAATAGACTAAAACATTTCGGTACGGTATTTCAATTCTTTCCAGGACTCTGCAGATATTAAAAGTTCAATATGATACAATGATGTGGAGAAATTGAACGTTTATGATCTTTCATATGATATACGCCAATTTTTTTGTGACTTTTCAAGAATTTGATGGATATACCGAATTTTTTGGTCATGGATGGTAAAAATGATTAGTATCCTTAATTTTCTCTGTAAACGGTACATTTCAGTCAATTATTTCTACCGAAAATACCCAATGAGTTAATTCTGAATGCAGCATAAATGCTAGAATACAAGATGATTTCATAATTGGTTTATCTTCCACATTCGTTCTCCGCTTACTGATAAACTTATTAAAATATCTTTCTCACATCTTTTGATGCAGATTTGAAAAATTATACAGTAAATTATATACAATAGCTTAGTAATTTGAAAATTGATTCGTTACTTTCTGGAAAATATTATACATTATACGAGCATGCGCAGAAATCTAAAATTAATGATTTCACCATTGAAACGCAACCTTAAAAGACTATACTTTTTATTCTAAAACTGATCATAATTTTAAAGATAAACATGAAAATGCTGAGTCGAATTTTCATTTAACTATTGGGTTATTCGATAATGCATATCGTGAACTGAATATTTCATATAGTATTAAAAGACTAGACTTTAGACTATCTTCAGTGAAAAACTAACCGTCATTAGTAAACAGCTAAGTGGTTTGAAAATAAACTTGAAGACGGATAATCAAAGAGAACATTATCGGAATATTTTATTGTTTAACGTGCAAAAGAGTAAAAATACGGCGCAAGCTTGTAAGAAATTGGGTGAAGCTTATGGTGAGGACTACCTTAAAGAACGCCAGTGTCAGCGTTGGTTGCCTCGCTTTCGTTCTGGAGATTTTTATGTGCAAGATATACCACGTACTGGTCGTTCAACCACTACTAATACCGACAAAATATAAACGTTCATCGAAACTAACCTGCGTATAACAAGTTGTTATATAGCATAGAAGCTCGACTTATCATACTCAACCGTTTACTTGCACTTGCAACAGCTTGGTTATGTAAACAAACTGGATGTTTGGATTCCTCGCTTATCGAAGGAAATCCACCTCACCAAACTTTACTGAATCGTAACCAAAATGACCCACTTCTAAAATGAATCATAATGGGTGATGAAAAGTGGATTGTTTAGTGGATTGTTTAGTGTGTTGTTTCCAAACATGACCCTGGACCAAGCAAGATGAGCCCGCACAATTGGCATCCAAAGTCAATATTCACCAAAAGAAGATTTTACTTTCTGAGTGGTGGGATTAAAACGGTGTAGTCTGCTTTGAGCTGCTTATAGAGATTCGGATGGCTATTGTCGCCATTTATCGAAATTGAACGGAGAAATCAAGAAAACACGCTCTGAGCTGGCCAATTATAAAGACATCACGTCTTTATAATTGGCCATCATAATTACGCCAGACCCCACACCTCATTGACAACCCATCAAAAATTGATGGAGCTCAATTGGAAAGTGATGCCGTGTCCACCATATAGCCCTTGACTTAGCACAATCAGACAATCATTTGTGTGGTTTCTTTTAAAACATTTGATGGTAAAGTTTTCGATTCCAATCAGGCTGACTCGTTACAAACATATATTAACAGTTTCAGCTAGATAATCTGTTTAGTTTATTTATGAGAGAGAGAGATTTCTTGGATCAAAGATCAAGAATTTTTTGGCCAAAGGCATCACCACATATTCGATGGATTTGGCCCATGTGACTTTTTCTTGTGTGTTTGTAAGGGTTGAGGAGATAAAGACTGCATCGCTGCAAGAGCTTAAGGCTATACAGAAAAGTGCTTATGAGAGGTGCTTGTATAAAATATATGCGAGATGAGTACAAAAAGTAAGATGGCTTTTAAAAATCTCGCGGGCAACGTACATTCGATTATCGATTTTCATCACGAACATATGTTAACAGTTTCAGCTGTATAATATGTTTAGTTTGTTTGTAAGAGGCATAACGGCTAGAAGCAAATATCTATGTATGATATATATATATATATATATATATATATATATATATATATATATATATATATATATATATATATATATATATTTATATATAAATATATATATATATAGATATACAAATTGATATATATATATATATATATATATATATATATATATATATATATATATATTTATATATATATATATATATATATATATATATATAGATACATGAATATTTATATATATATATATATATATATATATATATATATATATATATATACACATGGATATTTATATATATATATATATATATATATATATATATATATATATATATATATACGAGTATATATGAATATATGTATATATGAATATATATATATATACGAGATGTGTTCAAAAAGTATCACGAATTTTGAATTTTCGCGGGTTACATATATTCGAATTTCGATTTTTTGTGGCGTTATGTTGGTACTCATGTCTGTCACTTATGCCGACAAGCTCGGCCATTTTGAATGTTCACTTAATTGGTGATAGCTGCTTTACTTGCACGTGTTTTCAATCGTCTTCGATTTTTACTTATTCAAAAAAATGGTTCAAAGAACGTGTATCAAATTTTGTGTGAAAAACGAAATTAAGTGCGCGGATGCATTCCGAATGTTGACTGTGGCATACGGAGAAGCTACCTTGGACCGAAGCAACGTTTATCGGTGGTACAAAATGTTTTTAGAAGGCAGAGAAGATGTGAACGACGAAGAGCGTGCCGGACGCCCGAGCACTTCAACAACAGACGAAAAAATTAATGAAGTGGAGAAAATGGTATTGGCCAATCGTCGAATCACCGTTAGAGAAGTTGCTGAGGACCTAAACATATCGATTGGCTCGTGCCATTCGATTTTTATCAACGATTTGGGCATGAGACGGGTCGCCGCGAAATTCGTACCAAAATTGCTCAATTGCGACCAAAAACAGCAACGCATGAACATTGCTAATGAGATGTTAAACTCTGTCCGCGACGAACCAAATTTGCTCCAGAGGGTCATAACTGGTGACGAATTGTGGGTTTATGGTTATGACGTGGAAACCAAAGCTCAATCATCTCAATGGAAGCTGCCGCATGAACCAAGACCGAAAAAAGCGCGCCAAGTTTGGTCGAATGTGAAAGTTTTGCTGACAGTTTTCTTCGATTGCAGGGGCGTGGTGCATCATGAGTTCTTGCCACAGGGAAGAACGGTCAATAAGGAATATTACCTGCAAGTTATGCGCAATTTGCGCGAAGCAATCCGCCAGAAACGCCCGGATTTGTGGGAGAACAAAAATTGGCTTTTGCACCACGATAACGCCCCTGCTCACACATCGTTGCTTGTGCGCGACTTTTTGGCCAAAAACAACACACTAATGATTGCAGCCACCGTATTCCCCAGATCTGGCCCCCTGTGACTTTTTCTTGTTTCCTAAACTGAAGAGGCCCATGAAAGGACGACGTTACGCTACGCTTGACGAAACAAAGACGGCATCGAAAGACGAGCTGAACAAGATTAAAAAAAATGATTTTTTGAAGTGCTTCGAAGATTGGAAAAACCGTTGGCACAAGTGTATAATATCTCATGAGGATTACTTTGAAGGGGAAAAAATAGATATTCATGAATAAATAAATAATTTTTGAAAAAAAACAAAATTCGCGATATTTTTTGAGCACACCTCGTATATATATATATATATATATATATATATATATATATATATATATATATATATATATATATATATATGAATATATATATATATATATATATATGTGTACAAAAAATAAGGTGTCATTTGAATTTAAAATGGCGCGCGTCGAAGGATTTGGAAAATTTTTTTTAGGTTGGTAGTACTCTCAGTGACATCAGTGTCAAATCTACATGTCAAAATTTTCGTTAGTGTTTGAGTTACGCGTCGTTTTGTGAGCTGCTAAAAGTGAGTTTTTCGTTTTTTGCGATGTCGAAATTTGTTGAATTTGCATTAAATTTTGTTTGCGAAATCAATTTTCTGCTGCGGATATGTTGAGGATGGTGCAGAAAGCCTTTGGTGATGAGGCTTTGTCTGTTTATAAGTAGTATAGTGAGTTCCAAGCCGGCCGTGAACGTGTCGAAGACGAAGGGCGTCCTGGGCGACCATCAAACTCTTCTCTTCTTCGATTATCGTGGTGTTGTGCATTATGAACGTTTCCGGGGATACCGTTTTGATACGATAGAAAAGATTCAAGCCGCAGCGAAGACGGAACTGAAGGCCATCCCGGAAACGACGCGTATCCCAAACACTAATGAATATTTTGACTTGTAAGTTTGACATAGATGTCACTGACAGTACTACCAACCAAAAACAAATCTCCAAATCCTTTGTCGCGCACAGTTTAAATTCAAATGTCATCTTATTTATTGGTCACAGTAGTATATATATATATATATATATATATATATATATATATATATATATATATATATATATATATTTATATATATATATATATATATATATATATATATATATATATATATATTCATTGTGACAAAGAAGTCACATATTTAATTATTCATCAATATTTATTTGGTCGCCTTCGAAGTAATCCCCATCAGATGCACTACACTTACGTCTACGATTTTTCCAGTCCTGGAAACGCTTTTCATAAGAACATTTTGGATCGCCTTCAGCGAGTTTTGTTTTATCTCTTCGATCGACTGAAAACGGGTTCCACGGAGCGGTAATTTCAGTTTGGTGAACAAGAAAAAATCACACGTAACCAAATCTGGTGAAGATTGTGGTTGATCGATGGTGTTTATTGCATTTTCGGCTTTAAATTCAGTCACAATCATGGCTTGATGCGATGTTCCATTATCATCGTGTAAAATCCACGAATGGCTTTTCCACAATTCCGGTCGTTTTCGACGGATGCCCTCATTCAAACGCCTCAATATGGCCAAATCGAACTCCTTATTGACCGCCTGTACCTCCGGAAAAATTCATGATGCACCAAACAACAAATATCGAAAAAAATTGTTGTTTCATTGCCAGTTATAATGCTCTCCATAAATATGGGATCAGAATTTGCATGACCAAGCGTGTCCAAATAGACTTGATCACGGTATTCTTTTTGAAGAAAATTCAGTTAAAAATCGCAACGGACTACTGAGGTGTACCGACTTAAGCAGCTGCTGTAAACACACTGGTTGACAGATCGTGCTCATAGTAACTGAGGACAGTCTTAGCAACTTAACAAAATACATTTTTTTGAAACATCTTTTACCCGGAGAATTTAAATTACAGTTTTCGGGTACTTTTTTTGTCACAATGAATATTTATATATGCAGATATGTATGTTTATATATATACACATATAGATATATATATATATATATATATATATATATATATATATATATATACAAATATATATATATATGTATATATATATATATATATATATATATATATATAAATATATATATATATATATATATATTTGTATATATATATATATATATATATATATATATATATATATATATATATATTTATATATGTATGTATATATATATATATATATATATATATATATATACATATATGTATATATATATATTTGTATATATATACATATATATATATATATATATATATATATATATATATATATAAACATACATATATAAATATATATATATATATATATATATATATATATATATATATATATATATATATATATATATATATGTAAATATACACATATATAAATATATATATATATATATATATATATATATATATATATATGTATATATATATATATATATATATATATATATATATATATATATACATATATATATATATATATATATATCTATATATATATATATATATATATATATATATATATATATATATCTATATATATATATATCTATATATATATATATATATATATATATATATATATATATACAATATATATATAATATATATATATATATATATATATATATATATATATATATATATTACATATATATATAAATATATATATATATATATATTACATATATATATAAATATATATATATATATATATATATATATATATATATATATATATATATATATATATATATTTATATATATATATTGCATATACGAGTATATATATATATATATATATATATATATATATATATATATATTGTTACATGTACAAATAATTACATGTACAAATAATTCTGCGAGCTACTGTCGCAATTGTTTTCATCATCATTAAGAACGTCAACGAATGAATTTACTCGAACCCAACAAGCATGATCAACATCTGCAAGTGACGTCACTCCATTCATGAACTTGCTCGAACCTACCAGGTACCTCTCGGTAGAACATTTGCCCATGTACGAGAAATGGGTGAATAGGTAGAGACCCTATATAAAGGCGAGCTGAATGAATAATAATTCATTCGACCGCGATAAGAACTGCGATAGTAAATTTATGGAGTGTGTTTCGTAATAGTGAAGTGATTTAGAAGACAATTGCGATAATAAATTTATGGACAAGTGTTAGATTTATTTTAATAGTGACAATTAAAATTAGTGAAAGTGTTAACTGATTATTGTGCATTAAATAAACACTTTTAACTTAAATTAAAAGACATTGCGTTTTCACTTTCCCGGAACATTAAAATTATTGGCCGCGACCATTAACAAGCGACAGTGGTGTCAGAAGTGGGATAGAAAAATTTTGAAAGTGAAAATTTGAACATTTTTATAGTGCACAATAGTAAAATTTAAAGAAACATTAAAAATGCCACGAAGCTTAAACTTAAAAATTAATGAATTGACCATATCGGAGCTCAAGGAGGAGTTGGAACAGCGGAATCTGGCCACACAAGGTACAAAGGCCATACTGATTGCACGCTTGCGTGACGCGATCGAGTCGGAAGGCGTGAATCTGGATTCGGGTGAGCTCTCCGATGCGGAAAAAGGCGCAGAAGGTGGAGAAGTGGACACACCAAAATCAAAGGAGCCAGAAAATGCGCTGATGCAAATGTTGATGCTAATGTCATCCAGTCTGACTGCGAAGCTAGATGAACAATCAACGAAGCTAAATGAACAGTCATCAAGTCTGACTGCGAAGCTAGATGAACAGTCATCCAATTTAACTGCGAAGCTCAATGAACAGTCGTCCAATTTAACGACGAAGCTAGATGAACAATTAGCGAAGATGGACCAACAAGCGATCGTAATCAAGGAAGTGCTAAAACAGTCAACCGAAATAAAAGTGGAGCTCGGTAGCCTGAACAATCAAATTAAATGCGTCGAGGAAAAGGTTTACCAGGTCGAGGAGAAGGTCAGCCAAGTTGAGGAGAAAATCAACTATGAGATCAGCCAGGTTGAAGAGAGAATGAACCATGAGATGGAAAAAGTGAAAAAAGAATTGGAAGCAGCGAAGGCAGTAGTAACCAGCTCACCAGCCCCGCTTATAACCGCAGCGCAAAGCACATCCAGAAATGTCCAAGCACCAATATTCGATGGGCAAACGGTCTGGAGTATTTACAAGACCCAGTTTGAAGCTGCCGCAAGGGCGAATCGCTGGAATGACCAGGAACAAGCAACTGCATTGATTCTTGCTCTAAGAGGCCCAGCTGCCGAGCTTTTGCAGACCATCCCCGATGAATTGCACTCAAACCCGAATGCTATAATGAATGCGCTCGACATGCGTTATGGAGACGATCATCTGAAGCAGATTTATCGGTCACAGCTAAGGCATCGGGTGCAGAAGTCTGGTGAGACCCTACAGCAGTTAGCCCAAGACATTGAGCGACTGGCACTTTTGGCTTACCCAGCCTACGACCCAGAACATCGAGATGATGCAGCGACAGAGGCATTCATCAGCGCACTAAAGGACCCGGAATTGCAACAAGCCGTGCGTTTAGCTCAAAAGCAAACGGTTAAGGACGCATTGGCTTACAGTCTGAACTTTGAGGCAGCGAAAAATGTAACTCGTACCACTGCCCGGGTTCGTGAAGTAGTGACAGACGAGTGCAGGTGTGAACGCGTGGAAATTGAGCGAGACCCGCATGTAAATGGTGCGCCTAGATGCTGGAATTGCGGAGAGAAGGGGCACTTGCAAAGAGACTGCAAGAAGCGAAGAAAACCGAGCTATTGTCCAGGGTGTGCAGCTAGGAGGAGATCCAGACCGAGTCAGGAGCCCAGAATGGAAGCCCTTCAAACAGAGGGGTCGGGAAACATGTAAGAGCCAACTTCGTGGGGCAGAGGTTGGCTAGGAGGATCGACGTCCCCAGCACCACCATCACCGTGTCAAGACTACATCGTGGAGAAGCAGACTTATGCCTTCCGGGTCAAATTGACGGAGAACACTGCACCATAACAATCGACACTGGTGCAACCCGATCGATTATCCGACCAGACCTAGTTAGACAGCAACAACTTCACAAGGGCAGAATTTTCTCACTACGGACAGCTATGGGAGAAACTGCACCTGTTCATGGAGAGGTCAACCTCCAGATACAGTTGGGAGACCTTGTGTTCCGACATAATTTTCTGGTCGCGAACATTATGGATGACTGCATTCTCGGAATGGATTTTCTGCGACCACATGGAATCACGTTGGACTTGGGAAAACGTGTCTTGAAATGGCAGAATGTCGAAGTACTGATGGAGGATCCCAGCGTCCAAATTCCCAAGGTGAATGTAGTAGTATGTACTGACACTGATGTACCGAATTCTTCTGAAAGCATTGTATGGGCCAAGCTTGATGGTGATTCTGGAGACCACCGATCTTATCTGATAGAGCCAACGAAGACATTTGCATTGCGCAGTTTGATTGTAGGACGAAGCCTTGTAAGATCTTTAAGGAACGGATATGTGCCGGTTAGAGTCCTTAACACCGCAGACTCAACCACGAGCATCAAAGCGGGAGAAGTCATCGGCAGCTGCCAGCCTGTTTCCACCATCACCTCTTTGGAAGCTACTCACAACCATCATTGGAAAAGGAGGCAAGGCACAGAAAAAGCCAGGAAATCCACGTCTGCAATATTGAAGCAAGTCAAATTGCCGGTGCAGCTATTCAAACGAGCCTCTGATCTAGTCACCAAGTACAGTGACATCTTCTCAACAAGCCCGGATGACCAAGGCCGAACGAGTTTGGTAACTCATGTCATAGGCACACAGGGAGCCAAGCCGATTCGACAAGCACCAAGACGTCTCCCTATAGCCAAACAAGGAGAAGTGAGCGCGCTGATCTCGGACATGCAAAAACAAGGCATTATCGAACCTTCTGTAAGTCCATGGGCCGCGCCTGTAGTTCTAGTAAAGAAAAAGGATGGTAGCACTCGCTTTTGTGTCGACTATAGGCAGCTTAACGATGTCACTAAGAAAGATAGTTACCCGCTCCCACGCATCGATGACATCATGGACACTTTAGCCGACGCAAAATGGTTTTCTACACTCGATCTCAAGAGTGGCTACTGGCAGGTAGAAATTGACAAGAAGGACCGGGAGAAGACCGCATTTTCAGTTGGGACTGGATTGTGGCAATTTGTGGTGATGCCGTTTGGGCTTTGCAATGCTCCAGCCACTTTCGAACGCTTGATGGAATACGTGCTACGTGGTCTAACCTGGAAAACCTGCTTAGTGTACCTAGATGACATCATCGTCATCGGGAGAACGTTCGAAGAGCATGTGCGGAACTTAGAAGAGGTTTTCTCCCGACTACGACTGGCAAATTTGAAACTTAGTCCCGACAAGTGTACTCTTTTCGCAGATGAAGTAAAATACCTGGGACACGTCGTATCAGCAGAAGGGGTCAAAACAGACCCTGAGAAAATTGAAGCCGTGAAAAGTTGGCCAACACCAAACAACAAGCGCCAACTACGAAGTTTTCTGGGTCTGGCGACCTACTATCGAAGATTCGTCAAAGACTTTGCCAAAATAGCTAAGTGTCTCCATCAGCTAACCGAGGAAAATCGTCCGCATGTCTGGAATGAACAATGCCAGACAGCCTTTGAGACCCTGAAGGAAAAGCTATGTGAATCACCCGTACTGGCGTATCCGAAACCCGGAAAAATGTTTGTGGTTGACACCGATGCAAGCAACGGCGGTATTGGAGCTGTACTCTCCCAGCAGATCAATGGCGAAGAAAGAGTCCTCTCGTATTACAGTCGAGTTCTTTCAAAAAGTGAGAGGAACTACTGTGTGACCAGGAAGGAGCTATTGGCTATAATAGAGGCCACCAAGCAGTTCCACAAGTACCTATATGGCCAGAAATTTGTTCTTCGAACGGACCATGCATCATTGAGATGGCTACTTAACTTCAAAAACCCCGAGGGACAAGTTGCGAGATGGATCGAAAGATTGCAGTCATACGACTACGAAATTGTTCATCGAAAGGGCGGAGTTCATGGAAATGCTGACGCCCTATCTCGTCGTCCATGTCCAGCTAACTGCAAGCATTGCCGACGGATTGAGGAAAAGGAACCGCCCGTTGATCTGCGACTGATAACGGCCGAATTCGATGAAGGTTGGTCATCGGAGGAGATTCGAAATGCCCAGCTAGCCGATGAAGACATCGGACCATTGCTCGTATGGAAGGAGACGACTGGGTGACCTGAGTGGAAAGACGTTTCAACGCATGGCGCAACCCTGAAAAGCTATTGGGCACAATGGAACTCCCTTCAGGTGGAGGGTGGTGTACTCAAGCGGAAATGGGAAACGGCGGATGGCAGCTCCTATAGGATGCAAACTATACTACCCAAAAGCCGAATCCACGATGTGGTAAAGGAAATGCATGAAGGATCCTCGGGAGGCCATCTTGGTGTTAACAAAACCTTAGTGAAATTGCGGGAAAGATTCTACTGGCTCCACGCTCGAGAAGACGTAGAGGACTGGTGTCGCAGATGCACAATTTGCGCTTCCATCAAAGGCCCAAAGCGACGGCTGAGAGGACAAATGCAAACCTATAACGTAGGCGTGCCATTCGAAAGGATTGCTGTTGACATCGCTGGACCCTTTCCTGAATCTGAATGGGGAAATCGATAAACGCTGGTTATAGCTGATTATTTCAGCAAGTGGCTCGAGGTCTACCCCATTCCCAACCAGGAAGCAACTACTGTAGCCGAACAGCTAGTGTTAAATTGGGTCAGCAGGTACGGCGTGCCTTGTGAACTACATTCGGATCAAGGCCGAAACTTTGAGTCACTAGTTTTTAGCGAAATGTGCGAGCAGCTGGGAATACGGAAAACGAGGACAACACCGCTGCATCCCCAATCCGATGGAATGGTCGAACGTTTCAACGGCACGCTCAATAAACACCTGGCCAAAATGGTTGACGAGAACCAAAGGGACTGGGACCGACATATCCCACTATTTTTAATGGCGTATAGAGCCGCTGAACATGCGTCGACGGGCCAAGCCCCAGCCAGAATCATTTTTGGAAAGACTATTCGTTTGCCAGCCGATATAAAGTTCGGAACACCCCCTGAGAAACCCCAAACGATCTCGGAGTACGCAAGTGATCTAAGACAACGGTTGAACCAGATACATCGGACAGTGCGAAAACACCTCGAATCGGCTACTGACCGCATGAAGACCAGGTTTGATCTAAAGGCTAATTCTACTGGCTTCCAGCAAGATGACTTGGTGTGGCTTTATAACCCGCAACGGCGAAAGGGTAGGTCTCCAAAGTTGCAACATAATTGGGAGGGACCATACCGAGTTACAAAGCGAATCAACGACGTCGTATACCGAATACAGGAACATCGTAAGCCGAGAGCTAAAATGAAAATCGTGCATCTGGACCGTCTTGCCCGATATTACACCCAGGGAGAATTGACTACAAATAGCGACACATCTTTTCGGGGCGAAAAGAACTGAGGTGGGGGCAGTGTTACATGTACAAACAATTACATGTACAAATAATTCTGCGAGCTACTGTCGCAATTGTTTTCATCATCATTAAGAACGTCAACGAATGAATTTACTCGAACCCAACAAGCATGATCAACATCTGCAAGTGACGTCACTCCATTGATGAACTTGCTCGAACCTACCAGGTACCTCTCGGTAGAACATTCGCCCATGTACGAGAAATGGGTGAATAGGTAGAGACCCTATATAAAGGCGAGCTGAATGAATAATAATTCATTCGACCGCGATAAGAACTGCGATAGTAAATTTATGGAGTGTGTTTCGTAATAGTGAAGTGATTTAGAAGACAATTGCGATAATAAATTTATGGACAAGTGTTAGATTTATTTTAATAGTGACAATTAAAATTAGTGAAAGTGTTAACTGATTATTGTGCATTAAATAAACACTTTTAACTTAAATTAAAAGACATTGCGTTTTCACTTTCCCGGAACATTAAAATTATTGGCCGCGAACCAATAACACGCGACAAATATATATATATATATATATATATATATATATATATATATATATATATATATATATATATATATATATATATTGTTACATGTACAAATAATTACATGTACAAATAATTCTGCGAGCTACTGTCGCAATTGTTTTCATAATCATTAAGAACGTCAACAATTGAATTTACTCGAACCCAACAAGCATGATCAACATCTGCAAGTGACGTCACTCCATTCATTAATTTGCTCGAATCTACCAGGTACCTCTCGGTAGAACATTCGCCAATGTACGAGAAATGGGTGAATAGGTAGAGACCCTATATACAGGCGAGCTGGATGAATGGGGGGATCATCAGTCAATCATTCATTCGACCGCGATAAGAACTGTGATTTAGAAGACAATTGCGATAAGAAATTTATGGACAAGTGTTACATTTTTTTAATAGTGAAAATTAAAATTAGTGAAAGTGTTAAACTGATTATTGTGCATTTTTGTAATTAAATGAACTCTTTTAACTTAAATTAAAAGATTATGCTTTTCACTTTCCCGGAACGTTAAAATTATTGGCCGCGAACCAAAACACGTGACAATATATATATATATATATATATATATATATATATATATATATATATATATATATATATATATATATATATATATATATATAGATATATATTACATATATATATATATATATATATATATATATATATATATATATATATATATATATATATATATATATATATATATATATATATATATATATCTATATATATATTGCATATATATATATATATATATATATATATATATATATATATATATATATACATATATATGTATGTATGTATAGATATATAAGTATGCATGCATACATATGTATAAAGGGTCGTTCATAACAAGTGTACATATTTTCGTCGAAAAAAAGACAAACATTTTGTGGAGATTGAGCTGTAATGTTTATTTATTATGAAAATTTGGTCCCTTGCAATTAAATATGAAACATTACTTCGGGCATATGTGCACCTCGTGCTGCTTTACAGACTATCAAACGATGATTGTAATTTTCGATCACATTTTCGCACATCTCCGGCGTTATTAGTCGTATGTTGGCTCGAATATTGGTTTTTAATGCTTCAGTAGTCTGGAGAGCATTAGCGTAAACACGATCCTTTAGAAATCTTTAAAAGAAGAAGTCACAAGGAGTCAAATCATACGATCTCGCCGGCCAATTTATGGGTCCATTTCGTGAAATTATTCGAATTCACGTAGAGCGCGAAATGTTTGCAGTAGCGATTCATTATTTTTGTAAAAAGTTTTAACAATAATAAAACGTTCGGCTGATGTATATGACGCCATGGCTAGAAGAGTTAAAGACCAAACTGTCATAATCTGTCAACATATGGACCTGAAATTGGCAATAAATAAGAGTTAAGGCCCATTCACATATGTACACTTAATATGAATCACCCTTGATATATATATATATATATATATATATATATATATATATATATATATATATATATATATATATATAGGGTTATCCATTTTACGCTTGAGAAACTAAAGCTAAAGCAAACACATAAAATATTTAGATGGAAACAAAATTTTTTATTCAGTATAAAGAATGAGCCTTGCCATTAAACGTGAAAGACAACATCATTCAAATGTCTTCCATGGGACCTCTTACAGGCCTCAATCCTTTTGAGGTAATTTTCAATGACTTTTCGGCACATTTCCGGCAATATCTCGGCCATAACTTCACGAATATTGGTTTTCAATTGCTAAAAATTTTGAGGATTGTTCGAGTAAAGACGATCTTTCGCATAGCCCCATAAAAAGAAATCCAAAGGTGTTAGGTTGCAGGATCTTGCGGGCCAATGGACATCACTCAATCTCGAAATTACGCGTTCTGGAAATTTCCTTGCAAAAGTGCTCGATCAGCCTGTGTTGTGTGACTCCGTCCTGTTAGAACCACATGTTCTCCATATCATAATGTTCATTTTTTCTCCAAAAATAATCGATTAACATCCGTCCATAGCGGTCAGAATTGACTATAATGGCTCTCTCTTGATCGTTTTCAAAAAAAATACAGGCCAATAACACTACCAGGCCATAGTGCACACCAAACGGTCACTTTTTCCGGATGCAAAGGCCTTTCTGCGGTCACCTGAGGATTTTGAGAGCCTCATATGCGGCGATTCTGTTTATTTACGTAACCACTGAGCGAAAATCGAGCCTCATCACTAAAGAAAATTTGTTCGAAAAATCGTTATCAACGGCTTGTTGTCCAATCACCCAATTCGCACATATTCTGCGTTAGGTATGGTCTTGAGGCTTAAGTTCTTGATTGAGTTGGATTTCGTACGGATGGAGATGCAAATCAAAATGCAAAATCCGAAACAATGAGCCGTTAGACAAGCCCAAATGTTGAGCGCGTCGAGGAATCAACAAATTCGGGTCTTCCTCCACACTTTGAGCAACGACAGCGATATTTTCAGCAGAACGAATGTTGCGATGATGCACAGGCCTTGCAATATCAATAAGCGATCCAGTCTCTTCAAATTTTGTCACTATGTTCGAAATTGTTTGCTGTGTAGGTCGATCATGTCGACCGTAATCGGCTCGTAAAGCCCTAAATGTTGATACAGCAGAATCACCATTTTTATAATAAAATTTAATAATTTTAACGCGTTCTTCGACTGTTAAACGATCCATATTTCTAAATGGCACTTAATTTTAACAAATGTCAAATGGCAGGATTATACTTTCCCAAACACGAAATGGATAACCCTTTGTATATATATATATATATATATATATATATATATATATATATATATATATATATATATATATATATATATATATATATATATATATATATATATATACGTGTATATATATATATATATATATATATATATATATATATATATATACGTATATATATATAAATATATAAATATATATATATATATATATATATATATATATATATATATATATATATATTTATATATATATATATATATATATATATATATATATATATATATATATATATATATATATATATATATATATATATATATATATATTGGGTCTATAACTTAATTCTTGCGGTTTGCTAAGAGATGGCGTAACTTGTATAATATTACATCGTTCCAATATTCTGAACCTGCGTTGAAAAGCTACTTCCATTGTACGTCTTTTCAGTGTATGCCGTTCATTTGAAGCGTTAACAACAATAATTTTTTTCATTCAAATATGTCGAACTTTGTTCCTGAAAAAGTGGTTTCGCGGGGTATTCTTCTTCAGTGCTTCAATATGAAGAAAACTGCTGCCGAAAGTCATCTTATTTTGGTGGAAGCTTATGGTGAACATGCTCTAGCTGAGCGAACCTGCAGAAAGTGGTTTGCACGATTTAAAAGTAGTGATTTTAGCTTGGAAGACGATGAACGTCCTGGGCAGCCAAAAAGGTTTGAAGATGAAGAACTGGAAGCAGTACTCGATGAAGATTGTTGCCAAACACAAGAAGAGCTCGCAAAATCTTTGGGTGTCACTCAAGTAGCCATTTCAAAATGTTTAAAAGCAGCTGGATATATTCGAAAGCAAGAAAATTGGGTTTCACATGAACTCAAGCCGAGAGACGTCGAAAGGCGGTTTTGCATGTCTGAAATGCTGCTGGAACGCAGCAAAAGGAAGTCATTTTTGCATCGGATTGTTACTGATGATGAAAAATGGATCCATTACGACAACCCCATGCGCAAAAAATCATATGTGAAATCCGGCCAACCAGCCAAATCAACGGCAAAGCTGAATATCCATGGCACGAAGGTAATGCTCTGTATTTGGTGGGATCAGAAGGGTGTGCTGTATTATGAGCTGCTAAAACCGGGTGAAATCATCAATGGAGCACGCTACCGAACACAATTAATCCGTTTGAAGAGAGCAGTAGCCGAAAAACGCCCGGAATATGCGACGAGACACGAGGCAATAATTTTCCATCATGCCAACGCTCGGCCCCACGTTGCTTTTCCGGTTGAGAACTATTTGGAATACAGTGGATTATCTCACCCGCCTTATAGCCCAGACCTTGCCCCTTCTGACTACCAATTGTTTCGATCGATGCAGAACGCCCTTACTGGAATACTGTTCACATCAGAGCAGGATTACAAAAATTGGCTTGATTCATTCTTGGCTACCAAGCCGGCGCAGTTCTTTTGGGATGGGATCCACAAACTGCCAGAAAGATGGGAAAAGGTTATAGCTTCAGATGGACAATATTTTGAATGATACTATTGTACAATTTTAGGTAAATTTCTCAAGAGAAATTTACCTATTGCGGAGAGTATCATATATATATATTGTATACACACACATATATATATATATATGTATATATATATATATATATATATATATATATATATATATATATATATATATATATATATATATATATATATATATATATATGTTTAGATATATATATATATATATATATATATATATATATATATATGTTTAGATATATATATATATATATATATATATATATATATATATATATATATATATACATATACATATATATCTATATATATATATATATATATATATATATATATATATATATATATATATATATATATATACATATACATATATATCTATATATATATATATATATATATATATATATATATATATATATATATATATATATTTATATATATATATATATATATATATATATATATATATATATATATATATATATGTATATATTTATATATATAAATATATATATATACATATATATATCTATATATATATATATATATATATATATATATATATATATATATATATATATATATATATGTATATATATATATATATATATATATATATATATATATATATGTATATATATATATATATATATATATATATATATATATATATATATATATATTGTCGCGTGTTATGGTTCGTGGCCAACAATTTTAATGTTCTGCGAAAGTGAAAACGCACTATCTTTTAAATTAAGTTCATAGAGTTTATTTACTCAAAATGCACAATAATCAATTTTACACTTTCACTAATTTTATTTTTCGCTTAGTCTATAAATTTGTGATTCAACTGTCCACTAAAATCATTTCACAATCAACGAAAATCACTTTACTATTACTCCATCAATTCTCCCTCCACACTTTTCGCATTTGTTTATTATCGCGGTTCTAATGAATGATCCCCCCATTCATTCAGCTCGCCTTTATACAGAGTCTCTAATCATTCAACTCAGTTCTCGTACATTGGTGAATTAGCGGGTACATTCCAGCAGCGTAATGAAACGCCAATAATTTTAATGTTCTGCGAAAGTGAAAACGCACAATCTTTTAAATTAAGTTCATAGAGTTTATTTACTCAAAATGCACAATAATCAATTTAATACTTTCACTCATTTTATTTTTCGCTTAGTCTAGTTACTATTACTCCATCAATTCTCCCTCCACACTTTTCGCATTTGTTTATTATCGCGGTTCTAATGAATGATCCCCCCATTCATTCAGCTCGCCTTTATATAGAGTCTCTAATCATTCAACTCAGTTCTCGTACATTGGTGAATTGGCGGGTACATTCCAGCAGCGTAATGAATGCAGCAGGGACTCACTTTCAGATAATGATCATGCTTGGTGGGTTCTCGTGGTTTCGAGTAAATCGATTTTGTTGATGTTCCTAATGGTTGTGAAAACAATTATGACAGTAGCTCGCAGAATTATTTGTACATGTAACACTGCCCCCACCTCAGTTCTTTTCGCCCCGAAAAGATGTGTCGCTATTTGTAGTCAATTTTTCCTGGGTGTAATATGGGGCAAGACGGTCCAGATGCACGATTTTCATTTTGGCTCTCGGCTTACGGTGTTCCTGTATTCGGTATACGACGTCGTTGATTCGCTTTGTAACTCGGTATGGTCCCTCCCAATTATGTTGCAACTTTGGAGACCTACCCTTTCGCCGTTGCGGGTTATAAAGCCACACCAAGTCATCTTGCTGGAAGCCAGTAGAATTAGCCTTTAGATCAAACCTGGTCTTCATGCGGTCAGTAGCCGATTCGAGGTGTTTTCGCACTGTCCGATGTATCTGATTTAACCGTTGCCTTAGGTCACTTGCGTACTCCGAGATCGTTTGGGGTTCCTCAGGGGGTGTTCCGAACTTTATATCATCCGGCAGACGAAAAGTCTTTTGACTTTAGCTGGGGCTTGACCCGTCGATGCATGTTCGGCAGCTCTGTACGCCATCAAAAATAGTGGGATATGTCGGTCCCAGTCTCTTTGGTTCTCGTCAACCATTTTGGCCAGATGTTTATTGAGCGTGCCGTTGAAACGTTCGACCATTCCATCGGATTGGGGATGGAGCGGTGTTGTTCTCGTTTTCCGTATTCCCAGCAGCTCGCACATTTCGCCAAAAACTAGTGACTCAAAGTTTCGGCCTTGATCCGAATGTAGTTCACAAGGTACGCCATACCTACTGACCCAATTTAAAACTAGCTGTTCGGCTACGGTAGTTGCTTCCTGGTTGGGAATGTGGTAGACCTCGGGCCACTTGCTGAAATCATCGGCTACGACCAGCGTGTATCGATTTCCCCATTCAGATTCAGGAAAGGGTCCTGCGATGTCAACAGCAATCCTTTCAAACGGTACCCCCACGTTATAGGTTTGCATTTGTCCTCTCAGCCGTCGCTTTGGGCCTTTGATGGAAGCGCAAATTGTGCATCTGCGATACCAGTCCTCTACGTCTTCTCGAGCGTGGAGCCAGTAGAACCTTTCCTGCAATTTCGCTAAGGTCTTGTTAACACCAAGGTGGCCTCCCGAGGATCCTTCATGCATCTCGTTAACCACATCGTGGATTTGGCTTTTGGGTAGTATAGTTTGCATCATATAGGAGCTGCTATCCGCCGTTTCCCAATTCCGCTTGAGTATGCCACCCTACACCTGAAGGGAGTTCCATTGTGCCCAATAGCTTTTCAGGGTTGCGCCGTGCATTGAAACGTCTTTCCACTCAGGTCGCCCAGTCGTCTCCTTCGATACGAGCAATGGTCCGATGTCTTCATCGGCTAAGTGGGCGTTTCGAATCTCCTCTGGTGCCAACCCTCATCAAATTTAGCCGTTATCAATCGCAGATCAACGGGCGGCTCCTTTTCCTCAATCCGTCGGCAATGCTTGCAGTTAGCTGGACATGGACGGCGGGATGTGCTTGCAGTTAGCTGGACATGGACGGCGGGATAGGGCGTCAGCATTTCCATGAACTCCGACCTTCCGATGAACAATTTTGTAGTCGTATGACTGCAATCTTTCGATCCATCTCGCAACTTGTCCCTCGGGGTTTTTGAAGTTGAGCAGCCATCTCAATGATGCATGGTCCGTTCAAAGAACAAATTTCTGGCCAGATATGTTCTTGTGGAGCTACTTGCTGGCCTCTATTATAGCCAATAGTTCCTTCCTGGTCACGCAGTAGTTCCTCTCACTTTTTGAAAGAACTCGACTGTAATACGAGATGACTCTTTCTTCGCCATCGATCTGCTGGGAGAGTACAGCTCCAATACCGCCGTTGCTCGCATCGATGTCAACTACAAACATTTTTCCGGATTTTGGATATGCCAGCACGGGTAATTCACACAGCTTCTCCTTCAAGGTCTCAAAGGCTACCTGGCATTGTTCATTCCAGACACACGGACAATTTTTCTCGGTTAACTGATGGAAACATTCAGTTATTTTGGCAAAGTCTTTGACGAATCTGCGATAGTAGGTTGCCAGACCCAGAAAACTTCGTAGTTGGCGCTTGTTGTATGGTATTGGCCAGCTTTTTACGGCATCAATCTTCTCAGGGTCTGCTTTGACCCCTTCTGCTGATACGACGTGTCCCAGGTATTTTACTTCAGCAGCAAAAAGGGTACACTTGTCGGGACTAAGTTTCAAATTCGCCAGCCGCAATCAGGAGAAAACCTCTTCTAAGTTCCGCACATGCTCTTCGAACGTTCTAACGATGACAATGATGTCATCTAGGTACACCAAGCAGGTTTTCCAGGTTAGACCACGTAGCACGTATTCCATCAGGCGTTCGAAAGTGGCCGTTAGCATTGCATAGCCCAAATGGCATCACCACAAATTGCCACAATCCAGTCCCAACTGAAAATGCGGTCTTCTCTCGGTCCTTCTTGTCGGTTTCTACCTTTCAGTAGCCACTCTTGAAATCGAGTGTAGAAAACCATCTTGCGTCGCCTAAAGTGTCCATGATGTCATCGATGCGTGGGAGCGGGTAACTATCTTTCTTAGTGACGTCGTTAAGCTGCCTATAGTCGACACAAAAACGAGTTCTACCATCCTTTTTCTTTACTAGAACTACTGGCGCGACCCATGGACTGACAGAAGGTTCGATAACACCATGTTTTTCCATATCCGAGATAAGTGCGCTCACTTCTCCTTGTTTGGCTATAGGGAGACGTCTTGGCGCTTGTCGAATTGGCTTGGCTCCCTGTGTATCTATGACGTGAGTTACCATACGCGTTCGGCCTTGGTTATCCGGGCTTGTTGAGAAGATGTCACTGTACTTGGTGACCAGGTCAGAGGCTCGCTTGAATAGCTGCACTGGCAATTTGACCTGCTTCAATATTGCAGACGTGGATTCCCGGGCTTTGTCTGTGTCTTGCCGCCTTTTCCAATGATGGTCGTGAGTGGCTTCCAAAGAGGTGATGGTGGAAATAGGCTGGCAGCTGCCGATGACTTCTCCCGCTTTGATGCTTGTGGTTGAGTCTGCGATGTTAAGGACTCTAACCGGCACGTATCCGTTCTTTATAGATCTTACAAGGCTTCGTCCCACAATCAAACTGTGCGGTGCGGACGTCTTCGTTGGCTCTATCAGATAAGAACGCTGGTCTCCAGAATCACCATCAAGCTTGGCCCATACAATGCTTTCGGAAGAATTCGGTACATCAGTGTCAGTACATACTACTACATTCATTTTGGGAATTTGGACGCTGGGATCCTCCATCAGTACTTCGACATTCTGCCATTTCAAGACCCGTTTGCCCAAATCCAACGTGATTCCATGTGGTCGCAGAAAATGCATTCATCCATAATGTTTGCGACCAGAAAATTATGTCGGAACGCAAGGTCTCCTAACAGTATCTGGAGGTTAATCTCTCCATGGACAGGTACAGCTTATCCCGTTGCTGTCCGTAGTGAGAAAATCCTGCCCGTGTGTAGTAGTTGTTGCCTCACTAGGTCTGGTCGGATAATTGATCGGGTTACACCAGTGTCGATTATTATGGTGCAGTGTTCTCCGTCAACTTGACCTGGAAGGCGTCAGTCCGCTTCTCCACGATGTAGTCTTGACACAGTGATGGTGGTGCTGGGGACGTCGATCCTCTTAGCCAACCTCTGCCCCACGAAGTTGGCTCTTACATGTTTCCCGACCCCTCTGTTTGAAGGGTTTCCATTCTGAGCTCCTGACTCGGTCTGGATCTCCTCCTAGCTGCACACCCTGGACAATAGCTCGGTTTCCTTTGCTTCTTGCAGTCTCTTTGCAGATGCCCCTTCTCTCCGCTATTCCTGCATCTAGGCGCACCGTTTGCATGCGGGTCTCGCTCAATTTCCACGCACTCACACCTGCACTCGTCTGTCACTACCTCACGAACCCGGGCAGTGGTGCGGCTCACATTTTTCGCTGCCTCAAAGTTCAGACTATAAGCCAATGCGTCCTGAACTGTTTGCTTTTGAGCTAAACGCACGGCTTGTTGCAATTCCTGGTCCTTTAATGCGCTGATGAATGCTTCTGTCGCTGCGTCATCTCGATGTTCTGGGTAATACGCCGGGTAAGCCAAAAGTGCCAGTCGCTCAATGTCTTGGGCTAGCAGCTGTAAAGTTTCACCAGACTTCTGCATCCGATGCTTTAGCTGTGACCGATAAATCTGCTGTAGATGATCGTCTCCATAACGCATGTCGAGCGCAATCATTATAGCAACCGAGTTTGAGTGCAACTCAACGGGGATCATCTGTAAAAGCTCAGCAGCTGGGCCTCTTAGAGAAGAATTGGTGCACTTGCTGGTTCCGGCTCATTCCAGTGATTTGCCTTGCGGCAGCTTCAAACTGTGTTTTGTAAATACTCCAGACCGTTTGCCCATCGAATATTGGTGCTTGCACATTTCTGGATATGCTATGTGCTGCGGTTACAAGTGGGGCTGGTGAGCTGATTACTACTGCCTTCGCTGCTTCCAATTCTTTTTTCATGTTTTCCATCTCATGGTTGATTCTCTCCTCGACCTGGCTGATCTCATGGTTGACTCTCTCCTCGACCTGGTATACCTTTTCCTCGACGCATTTAATTTGTTTGTTGAGACTACTGAGCTCTGCTTTTATTTCGGCAGACTGTTTTTCCAAATCCACCTTCAAATCAGTTGACTGTTTCTCTGCCTGGATTTTGAACGCCTGTTGGTCGAGCTTCTGGTCTAGCTTCGCAGTTATATTGGATGACAGTTGTCGCTGCTCTTGCTGCATCAGCATTAACATTTGCATCAGCGCATTTTCTGGCCTCTTTGATTTTGGTGTTTCTACTTCTCCACCTTCTGCACCTTTTTCCGCATCTGAGGGCTCACCCGAATCCAGAATCTCGCCTTCCGAATCGATTGCGTCACGCAAGCGTGCAATCAGTATGGACTTTGTACCTTGTGTGGCCAGATTTCGCTGTTCCAACTCCTCCTTGAGCTCCGCTATGGTCAATTCATTAATTTTTAGATGCAAATTTCCTGGCATTTTTATTGTTTCGGCTATTTTTCCACCAGCTTCCACTTTAAATTTCACCATTGTGCACTTTAAAAGTGTTTAAAAGTTTTTCACTTTCAAAATTTTCTTTCTCAGTTCTCGACACCACTGTCGCGTGTTATGGTTTGCGGCCAATAATTTTAATGTTCTGAGACAGTGAAAACGCACTGTCTTTCAAATTAAGTTCATAGAGTTTATTTACTCAAAATACACAATAATCAATTTAACACTTTGACTAATTTTATTTTCGCTTAGTCTATAAATTTGTCATTCAACTGTCCACTAAAATCACTTCACAATCAACGAAAATCACTTTACTATTACTCGATCAATTCTCCCTCCACACTTTTCGCATTTGTTTATTATTGCGGTTCTAATGAATGATCCCCCCATTCATTCAGCTCGCTTTTATATAGGGTCTCTAATCATTCAACTCAGTTCTCGTACATTGGTGAATTAGCGGGAACATTCCAGCAGCGTAATGAATGGAGCAGTGACTCACTTTCAGATGTTGATCATGCTTGGTGGGTTCTCGTGGTTTCAAGTAAATTCATTTTGTTGATGTTCTTAATCGTTGTGAAAACAATTGCGATAGTAGCTCGCAGAATTATTTGTACATGTAACAATATATATATATATATATATATATATATATATATATATATATATATATATATATATATATATATATATATATATATATATGTATATATATATATATATATATATATATATACATATATATTGGGTTAATATCTCGGTTAAGTTCGTGAACCAGCTATATCGGCCGGGCAAAAACAAAATGGCGGCCATTTTAGATGAAAAATCGTGATTTCTGTTATGACCAAAGTATAGCTCCGATTTGAATTAAATTTGGTACAAAGGTTCACTGACCTCACAATAAAAAAATCCAAAATCGGTGCGGCAGAAACAAAATGGCGGCGTCGAAAAACCTGCAAAATTTTGTTGTTGTAATAGTGGTCAAAGCTTTCAACAGATGTTCATGATATTCGGCAGTTAGATAAAAATGATAAGTTTTAAAGAATTACGTAAGAAAACTGGAGGTCAGGTCGCAAAAAACAAAATGGCGGCCAGTTGAAGCTCAAAACTTCAAAGGCTTCTAAAAGTTGCAATTTTGATCCGACATATATGAAACTTAGTTTCAAGATAGACATTACTTAGATCTACAGTAGTCTGTGGCCTAGTGGTTAGAGCATGAACGCAGAAGCCGAAGGTCCCAGGTTCAAATCTCATTGGGAGCAACGTGATTTAGTTCAGGGGATTTTTCGGACAGACTACAAGTGTTCACTCAGTGGTGATATGTACTGATTTAATCGGATCATATCATGACTGAGCTAGCACCCGGGAGCATGGTAGTACATGGTACTTCCAAAATGGTGGCGGTTTAAATATGCATTTTTTCAGGTTTTTGTGGCCCTCTAGCGGTCACATTTTCCAGTGGATTTTGATGAAACTTGAGATTATGAATCTCTGCTTTATGTTCTTGTATTACGCATATATTATTAAAATTGAATGAAAAATAAAAAAGTCGAAAATTTAAAACGTAATATTTCTAGCTGCCATTTTCACTTAAAAATTGAATTATTTTGCCCTGTCTAGATTGAAACTCCGATTTGAACGAGATTTGGCACATTAGTTGATGAGGTCCTAGCACAAAAAGATTTAAAATAGTCCAAAATCAAATGCATGCATTCAAAATGGCGGCCCCCAAAGGTCAGAAGGCAAGCGCAATTCGCTATTTTAGTGGCAACTGAAATAATTAATTTTTTTCATGCAAACCTTTTAAATGACTTAACTTGAAAGTATTTATAAATCAGACTATTTTTTTAAATACTGTAAAATATTTTTAACAATACTCTTAAAAATTAGAAAATCGTGACTTGTCTGTCTGTCCGTCCGTCCGTTTGTTCGTGCGTCACAACAAGTTTTCACGCAAACCACATAAGCTAGAATGAGGAAATTTTCTACGTAGGTCAAAAGTGGTGCCTCTTGAAATTTGCAGCGTAAGAAAATATTTTAAAGTGTTTAAGGGTGTCTGCCCATACAGGGGGGTGACATAAACATTTTTTTTTATTTCTGTAGCCCTCTAGCAGCCAAGTTTCACAACAGATTCCGATAAAATTTGAAATTATAAGTTATTAAGGCAAGCTAATTTAATTTAATTATGCAAATCGGATGACAAATAAAAAATTCGAAAGTTTACAGCTTAATATTTTGAGCAGCCGTTTTCAATAAAAATTCAAAATAACGGCCTCCAGAAAGGAATCGAAAATGTATATATTAATGGCAATGCAAGTGCTGATTAAACTTCTATGGAAATCTTTTGAAATTAACTATTTGAGCTTTTTAAGCCAAAAAGTTATCACGTTTGTGTGGTAACCACTGTGAAATGTGTAAACAGCAAATGTGAGAAGAGCGAAACCAGTATAAATATGTTTATAACAATTTATTACCCGCCGATTTTCGATATGTGATACATACTTGTGCAACTCAATTTAATTGGAAAAATATTTGCGCCTCTATGAAGGGTCTCCATAAACGAACGGCGGCAGATTCTTTTGTTAATAAATACCCATGTGGTGCTACAAAAATCGCAGTAAGAAGTCCAGTAGTAGGCAAGCCAAATTCTTTTTTGAAACCTTACGCTACATACGAGAAATTTACCTTTCCGGCTGGTGCTGCCAGCGGGGATTTTTTCATGTGCATCAGTTTTTCTTCCATCCAATCTATAGGATCCCCTTTCAACAGCAATTCGATTTCATTTTTCCACCCTTTTTGTGTCTTCCTAGGAGTTCGGGTCTGCCATTATTTGTGAAGTTAGTAATGCTTGAGACTCTTACCGCCTTATAGTAATCCTTTGCATTGAAATCATGTTTCTGGACTTATGCGGTCACCCAAAATATTAACCATTGTTAAACTGCTGAACAGACCACTCATGACCTTAGCAAACAGCTCAACTGATCGGTGATTGCGGATAATCCTCATCGCATGATAAGGAGACCAGTCGATCATAATGATACTAATACATTGACAGTTGGTAGATATTAACATGTACATACCACTTCATTTGTTATAAATACTATTTCCGGATCATATTTTCATATGAAAACATTTTTTGTTTTCTTCTTGGGCGAATTGATTCAAACTCCGGAGCTATATCAGCGTCTTCACCTATAAATAGACCCTTTATGAATCCTGCATCTTTACGTTCTTTCAAAAATTTTAAGCATTTGTGTATAACTTTTGTTGTTGCTTCGGGTAAGTCTACGTGCTCTGATTACATTGACTAACGATAGTTAAAAGCTGAGTTTTTCTAAATTGGCCTGAAGTGATTTTGCTTCCAAACTAGCGACGGGAGTAGTCTTCATACTTCAATATAGTTTTATAACTACGAATTATGTTCAGGTTAAATTTCCTTCTGTGAGTACTTGTCTTTGCTAAACTTTAAGTTGATCATTTAACCCTTTTACATCAATTTAATGTAAATCTATACGATAATTTTTTGGTCTACAGTGAACCAAAGTCAAAGTCGAAAACGCTTTATTTAATACTAATCGTTATAAATTTTAAAACAATATAAAGCAAATTCCTAACAATAGCAATACAAAAACTCAATTGCCCAAATGGCACTCTAAATTTACACGTTATCAGTTAAACAGATTTTATCAAAAAAACTATAGCAAATTTAAATTAATTAAGATTATTACTTATATTATGATTTGATCGGAAAAGGAGAAAAAACCATCCTACACTATTCAAAATTATTTATAGTTTTAAAACAACAGTGAACTTTGACCCTACACCTAATATGTTAAAGCTTAATTCTAATGAAAATGCAATCAAAAAACTTTATCTTATGCTAAAAACTTCTATCACAATATTCCTAACCGACGCGTTTAACCTTATTTCCAAACATATCCCTAATTTTTAACACAAATAAACAACAACTCTAAATGTAGCAATAATGAGCTGAAACTCAAATACTATGTAAAGAAAAACACTTAAACTGAAAATAATCACGAATAATTTAGACATTTTTATTCAGCCACCAATACCTAGATTGCGCCATCTCAGCTCAATCAGCTTCAACGAATCTAGCAAATGAGTATCTCCATAGGAATTGTTGGTGTCGTGAATATTTTATCTTCTTATCGGTGGCCCGGCGATATATGTGACATATGATTGGGACGCCGTCCAAATCAAAAACATATCAATTCATGTCCAAATACAAGAATGCTTCTGTAGGAACGAAGTCAGTAGCGAGGCAAGTCACAATATATCCGTCTATAGGGTGGAACGGCTGTGAGATCCAGGGGTTTTCACTCCCTGTTACAAATCCTGCAATATGATTTCGAAGAACTTTCAGTGTGAAGATATCGACTCTTGTTACTTGAGCAGTTTGATAAATTTTTCTATAGTGCTTCCAATTCGTCTTAGGCTTTCTGTAAAAGCCATAGCACTAGCACTCTGGTTGTACCAGATCTGACATCCATATGTCAAAACTGGTCTAGCCAGGATCTTGTTAAAGATAATTTTGACCTTTTGATCAATGTATTTGGAATGAAAGAGTCTTCGTAGGGCCATGATTACTTTAAGTGCCTTACTGAGCATGATCTTGACATGTTAAGTATAGTACAGATATTGATCGAGATGAACACCGAGGTATCAAACAAAGGATTTATATGGAACCCGTTCTGAACTACCCTCACCAGCCATAATGTGGAAATCCTTCCAATTACATTTCAGGTCTTGACTGACCCCCTGCAGCGTTGTCCGAAAAAAGATTGATTCGTACTTCTGCGCATTGATTTTCATTCGCCAATTGTCAGTGTACAGCTGCACATCATCAAACATTTTTTTGGAGATTGTTCTGAACTATTGTAGCTTTTTGGTCTGCCATATAGATGATCAGATCATCAGCAAATGCTACCAATGATGACGTTGGCGAGACATTAAATTCTAAGCCGTTCAAAAGCTTGCAAATGAATATTGAGAAGAGCAGAGGGGCAGTAATTGTTCCCTGCTGTCGACCATTCAAGACCTTGAATTCACGCATTGTAGTCGAAATTTCCATCAGTTACAACAAACGAACGTATAACATATTGCACATCATGGCGACAAGGTGTCTGGGGAACTTGTCCTGAAGGAGTTTAAAAACGAGTCCATTTAACCACACCGTATCGAAGGCTTTCTCCGTATCAATGAGACACGCTCCAACACATTCTCTGTTGTTTAGTTTCCAACAGACGTCTGAGGTTACTTTCGTTATTGCATGTGTAGTCGAATGGCTGGCACGAAAACCAAATTGACAATTCGGCATCAACTCATATTTCTTAATATGGGCGTTTCATGTTCTGTTGAGTATCACTGTAAACACCATTCTGATGTTAGGCAGCAAGCTGATTGGGCGAAAGCTTTTAGGGCATGAAGATGCTTTTCCTTTCTTCAAGTTCGGAAATACCTTACTTTTTTCCACTCATTTGGGAAATATGAATTGCTCAACATGTTGTTGAACAATATGCGATAATTCCTAATAGCAGCCGCAGGCAAATATCGGATGACTACATTTGGAATACCATCGGCACCACATGATTTCTTGTTGTTTATCCTGTGATATATGAAACACAAGTCTTCATTGTTGACAAAAAAATCAATAAGATTCAATTTCGGTATGAAGTCAGATGTTAATGTTTCATTGAAATGAAGAATTGATTGGCCGCTCAGGCTTGATTTGAAGTCGGGAACTTCTGCTCCAACAACGTCTGAACATATTTTCTTCTATCCCTCAAGGTTTGGTAGATGAACCAATTCAAAAATGTGTTCCAAGTAGGGCAGGTTTATGCAATCCCTCACAAATAATCCTGTTTCCATTTCTATCCGGAGTCGTACTATCAATTTCGATACCAGCCCAATGGAGGAGATTTATCTCATCACTAGTGACTTCAAGATTCAATACCTTCACTCGAGACTTCTTACGGAATATGCTATTCACTTTCGCGTCCTGTGGGCTAATACCCCTCATTTTTTCTGCCCACTGATTTCTGACCTCACTCCCGAAGATTAACGGATTTAATCCGCTCATTTACTGGAGAATGTCCGAAACTTAGTTTCGGACATTTTTCAGGTGTAATTTCAACACTGCCAACGAGGGATGGTTGTAGTCCAAAAATCGTCGATAAATATTGTTGACGCGTGTGAGAAGAAGGCTTTTCATTATGATTGTGTTATGTTCGCTATCATATGGAAGCACCTGCAGTTTCCGTTGAGGACTATTAAAGCTGAATTCTAGTCTTGCGTCTGCAATGCAGAGGTCCAAGTATGAATTTGTCGTAGGATTTGTTGGGAACTCTGACCCATATAAACTGTACTTGTATTCAATTTGGATTATTGGTTGCGTTCAGCCATGATGTATGCTTGGTGTTCAGGTCACCAGCAAGAATATAATAAATATGCAGCCTGCTCAATTCGAGTACTTCAAACAAGGAATCGAGCTCCTCGTTGAACTTGAGAACATTTCGACCAGTTGCATAGGCAGAGATAACGAAGAGGTTATTCCCACCTGGCAGTGAGATTTTGATGACGGACAATTCAAGAGATTCAAATATTTTGGATTCGACTTTTTCAATATTTAGAAACAATAGGGTCTGCGAACCAATATTCTGGTGCCATCTCCCCCATCATCTATAACCCTATCGTTTCTTACGAATTCAAAATCCTTAAATGTCGTGGAGTGCCATGAATTGAGGTGGATTTCAGTAAGAAGCCTGATGTCAGGCTTTTGCTTGACAAGGAACTCCAGGAGATAGTCGTGTCGATGTAGACTCACAATGAAGTTGACCTTGATTGAGATGAGATGAATCCTATCCATGAGAATATGACTGGATGACAAGTTATTTTGAGGCATTTGAAAGCTCTAAACGCTGAAAAACAATGTTAATTTTAGAATCTTGTTTATCGATTCTCACCGATAAGGAATTTAATTGCTGATAAATTTAAAGAAGCAACTCATTATTGCCACTTACATTATTTATTTTATTTACATTGTCAACCTGATTCTCTCGCAGCAAGTGCAAATGACCCCCCGGGCTTGACGAAGTTGGTAGTTATCACACTGTGGTGTATTTGACTTTGTTTTGGAGTGAACTTTACCTTTGCATCTTGATACCGGGGGCATCCTCGATATGATGCTGGATGACCAAAAGCACCGCAGTTCCCACAATATAATTTTTCTTTTGGCTCCGTCTGAGCCGATTTGCACTCGCCGGGAGCATGGATATCTTTGCACTTTACACACCTATATTTCATGGAGCGATTGGCAGCCGAATGCCCGAATCCTTGGCACCTAAAGCACTCGTTGACCTCACTTTTCTGGAGGCGTTCCCACCTCACCACACGGTAGTTCAAGTACCTTATTTTTTGTAGGGCACTTGAACTGCCTTTGCTGGAAATCTGGACTAAGTAATAACGCAAGTTTTTACGCTCGATAATTAATCTTCTTGTTGCAAAGTCTATTCTATTTCTGGTGCAACTTCTTGAAGCACCTGAAGGAGATCGACTGTATCCTCTCCGCAGTCCAGACCCTTCAATAAAAATGTCTGGTTTCTTTCGCTTTTGGGAGTGTATGTAAAATATGGAACATCTCCAGAATTCAACGCACTTTTTGCTGCCCGAAAATCAACCAGTGATTTAGTTCTAATTGTCAGTTTATCGGCATTGACTCTTTTGATCTCAAAATCGTTTAGCTTATTTTCGGCTGTCAAAAGCCGAACCATATCTTTGCCCGTTTGCCCAAATACATTGATTGGTGGGACTTTTTTTGTGATTAATCTTGACGGACCGACTAGCAAACAAAATTTTTGGTGTTTTCTGCCTATTTTTAATTTTTAAGTATTCAATAAATCCATTTTCTGGCTTAGCAGTACAATAATCAGAAGTTTTATTACCTGTATCCTCTTCAGTACTCATGGTATCTTCTAGTCCAGCTAACGCTGCATAATAATTCGTGCTGACGTTTGCCCCGCTTGCGCTGAGGACATCCTCTTGATCCGTTTCTTTTTTCGGTTTCTTAGATTTCTTATCTTGAGTCGTTTTTGAATTTATCTCTTTTTCTTTTGCTTTGTTGAACGTCAATGTTCCAACGAGTGCTTCTAGTGATTTGATCCGAATTTTGAGCTCTTCATTTTCTTTCTCAACCTTCTCAGCTTTCTCGTTAGCTCTGATTAACTGCTCGATCTTGATGACCCATTGCGGTTTTTCTTCTTTGTTATCGTATCTTCGTTTCAGCTTTTTTTCGACCGTCATCGTTGGTGATGGACACGATCGTTCTGGTTGATGGTTGAAGCCATCGGCCTCCTCCATCTCGTTGCTTTTGAAGCGAGACTAGAGGGAATGTTCTTGAACTGGGACTTCCCTTGAACGTATTTCCACTTTTGATACTTCTTCAGGAAATAAATTTCAGGTATTCGATAAATGTTCGAATAATTCGACGGTGATGGTTTTCAATTATAAAAACTATTTTCAACTGACTTTTGTGAAAATTTATTAATTTTTAAAATTATGACAGGAGCGATTAAAAACACGTCTACGCGCAATGATTGCTAGACGTAGAATCGCTCTACAGTGAGCTTTCATTGCTTCGTGTGGATATTGATCTCGTTTTTCGTATGGCTCCGATAGCTTTTTAAATTACTTATGAAAATTCTTTGAAGCTACATGATTGAGTTGCTTATTTCAATAATTTTTCTGAAAAATTATTAGCGAAAAAAAATGTTGAAAGAAGGTGGTTCCGACGTGTGTACTAATTCTCATCGGGTCATCACTCTTATTAGATACACACTAGTGATGGCGACTACCATGCTTAGAGGTGAGAGAGTTTTTGTTTTTTATTTTCCTATTCATGCGAAGTCAATATGTTTTTGTAACTACAAATTATGTTCAGGTTAAATTTCCTCCTGTACGTACTTGTCTTTGCTAAACTTTAAATTGATCGTTTCACCCTTTTTATATCAATTTAATGTAAATCTATGCGATAATTTCTTCTTCTAACATTTTTCTTCTCTAATAATTATTCAGAAAAATTTATTAAAATAAGCAACTCAATCATGTAGCTTCAAAGAATTTCCATAAGTCTTAGAATGGTATTTAGTGAAGTTATAGCGGTTTGAATATTCCTGTATTACTATGGAACATGCGCCGGATTACAATGGAACCATATGGTTATGGAACAATGTGCGTTTTCACCGACTCAGACATTACGGGTTTGCTAGGATTTACATGAAACTTGCAGGAATGATAGGTATCATGAATTCTTTGAGGATTTTTTAAACTAGTGGCATCAGTAAAAGTAAAACAAAATGGCGGCTATTTTAAATGAGGAGATTGATAAATTTGAGTTATTTTTCCCCAATTTCAACATTTAAGATACGAGTACATGATATTAACGCTTGAACGAATTTATTAATGAATGGCTGAAGATGGTACATACAATTTCGAAGTAAAACAAGTCGAGTAATTGGTAGAGTGCTCCTACTGGAAAGGCTTTGTCATCATCTTGGAGTTTGAATCAAATTTTCTGATGGCATGAATCGATGACTTGAACTATTCATCCAATATTTGAATAAGAAATCATTCAAATTTATGTAAAGATGAGTCCCAGTTTAATTATTTTTTGTTAATGCTCAACCAATTAAACATGTTCATATTAAAGACTATTACTTATATTTTCATGAGACCCCGGAGAAAGTAAAAGTACGTAGGTCAATTTGAAAAATGTGTCAACCACCAACACGTGTTGTTGTTATAATTTCATATTGATTGATCTTCATAGAAATGCCTAGGCATAAGGGCTCTATCATCTTACAAAACTGCAAAATTTTAAGAAGTTAAAGGGCACCGTTTCGATTTTTGGGAGAAAATGTAAAATTTACAAATCATACAGTTATTAATGGAGTTGAATGTTGCCTTCGATTTCATAAAGACCTACCATCGTGATTTTATCTGATTTTTCGGCTCAAATATGTCCAATCGCGAGGGGAGGGGACACAATTATTATTCGTACATTCTGCCTCCCCCTTGAAACCTGATGCAAAATATGACTTTTTCAGATTTTGAAAGTGCTGGAACCTTTCATTTGATACCCTACTCAACTGCATTTGATGAGAAAATTTGTTAAGGGCCACTTCCTTGTGAGAGGGCGCCCCCTAAGAAATTTTGAAATATATGATAAAACCTAATTTTTTGAGAGACCACCACTTCTGAGCACAAAGCTTGAGCTTGGTTGCTTTTATAATTTTTGAAAAAACTTCCTCTGACTTATGATCAGCAAAACTGTATTCGTGACATTAAATTGGATTAAATCAGCCACTTAAGTAGTTCTGTAAAAGAACCTTATATTCTATAAGTTTCAATAAAATTCACCGAAGCTATAGCCGATTGATTCCCTCTGATTACAACAATCATATACAATTTTTCTACTGCATGGGCTTTCCATCGAACCAGACACTACAGTTTTGATTGGCTCTTCTCAAAATTTTCGGATAAGATGAATAAGAAAAATAAATTAGAAATTCCGGTGTCCGGAATGTTGGCTGGCTGAAATGGACTTCTTTTAAAGCAAGAATATATTTTTTGTACATGTCATGAAAGTTTGTCTTGAATTAAATCATTCAACATATCTGCATATTATAGGTTAAGTACAAAACCCTTCTAACATGAAGGTAGTTGTGTCTACCCAACTTGTTCCTGTTTGACTTGCGATTGGTAAATTCATAATTTTATCGGTATTCTTAAGTGTTTGCCATGATTTTGTTTTTAGTGAAATTAAAAATGAAAAGGAATGCATTCAAACAGTAATTATTGTTATTGTTGCAATAATCAAAAAATTTAAATGGGCAGAAATCCGCTGAAAATTAATTGAACACCATTGCTATTAAGTACGTACATTTTAATCATATAAAAAATAACATTGGTGGGTGCAACGAGCGTAAGTAACAGAAAATCGACAGATATTCGATTTCAATATCCTTTCATCTTTGTCACTAGATGTGTTGGAAGATTGATACCTTTAGCGACAATTTTTAACATTCTAGCGACGAAAAATAGTATAACGACTATTTCAGCCATTTGTATATATGTGTATTCGGAATTTTCGGTAGTTAGATGATAGCCAGTGCAATCTCGAAGACAAAAAATTAGAAAAATAAAATTTTAAAACTTATTTAGAGGGCCTTAACTCTTATTCATCACCAATTTCAGGTCCATATATTGACAGATTATGACAGTTTGGTCTTTTACACTTCTAACCATGGCATCATACACATCAGCCGAACGTTTTATTATTGTTAAAACTTTTTACAAAAATAATGAATCGCTACTGCAAACATTTCGCGCTCTACGTGAATTCGAATAATTTCACGAAATGGACCCATAAATTGGCCGGCGAGATCGTATGATTTGACTCCTTGTGACTTCTTCTTTTAAAGATTTCTGAAGGATCGTGTTTACGCTAATGCTCTCCAGACTACTGAAGCATTAAAAACCAATATTCGAGCCAACATACGCCTAATAACGCCGGAGATGTGCAAAAATGTGATCGAAAATTACAATCATCGTTTGATAGTCTGTAAAGCAGCACGAGGTGCACATATGCCCGAAGTAATGTTTCATATTTAATTGTAAGGGACCAAATTTTCATAATAAATAAATATTACAGCTCAATCTCCACAAAAACTATGTTTTTCTTTTCGACAAAAATGTGTACACTTGTTATCATTCACCCTTTAGTTATATTTAATAATATTTATTTATTTATTTAATATTGGAGTTTCGTACCGATGTTCTAAACTCAATTCTTATTCGATAGTACTCATAAGCAATCAGTTAAAGTCTTCACCACACAGGACACATACATCACGATACTTTACTTTGTATTCTGTCAAATTATTCGCCGATTCAGCGGTCAGTTTTCTTTTAAATATCAGAACGCTGCCCACTGCGGTCTATGATAGATTGTTGTCCTGTTGCAGACCGCATTCTGTGTGGCTAAGCCTTTAATATTTTCAAACCAAATTGTCATTCATACAATTATTGAATTCAATAATCAACTACTGACACATAACTCTTCTTCACGGCACATCATAAAGAAAATGTAGCCGAAAATGATTATAATTTCAATTTGTGCCGTTTCAACGGGGAAAAAATATTTAAATTTACTTCTACATTTAGAGATATCTAGCGGAATTTTCCATTTTATTTTTCACAAAACTGATGAGTGTTTCATGCTGTCTTTTTGACTGATGAGTGTTTCATGCTGCCTTTTTGACGGCAATAGGCCCCAGATTCAATAAATAGGTGTAAAAAAACAACAACTCTACTCATCTGCGTTCAAAAGTTTTGCGTTAAAAATATATAATACAGAGCAAGTGCGAGTGGAAATAACCAAGCTTTACTTCAGTGGATTTTTAAAAATACAGCTTCATTTTCTCTTTTGCACTTATGAAAAATTTTTCCGATACAAATTGAAGAGGAAAATTTGAATTTCATCTTATCATACACTTGCAAATATGTGAACTAAGACGATTTACTTATATTAATTGGATAGGTAGTATTTTTTATACTATTTTGTTATACTACATGCGTTCCAAATGCATTCGAATGTTATTGTTTATTTGGGATGTTTGTGTAGGGTGATGAATGGAGCACACAATGGTTTTACTTACTAGTTCTTACTGACAATATTGAAAAATTAACCATGCTTTGTTGAGACTTTAAACTTCTAAATTTCCAGTAATCTAGGGATGAAGAACTATTTTCCATATTTTTGTCGAATTTTCAGGCTTTCAGTTTCAGAGATCAGGTGTGGGGAATGGTAATTCCCCACACCTGATGGTTTCATTTATTTTCTTTAATAACTCAAAGGTTATTAAGCTGAAAATTATATTTGAGATCTTCAGAATTATACCTTTCATTTGATGTGTAACGCGGTACACTTAGGAAAACTTTTCTCATCCCCCTACCTCCTCCCCAAAAATTTACCCTTATCGCAAAAGTAAATATCTTACATTTACACGACGTGTTTGGGTCGCAAGAACTCATATGTGTACCAACTTTGAGCTTAATCTGTGCAGTGGGTCCTGAGTAACATCGCTATGACCCTAAACAAGTTGGATAGACAGAATAACGCTTATGTCAAAAGGAATTTGTAATTAACATACAATATGCAGATATGTGGAATGATATAATTCAAGAAAAACTATTATGATATGCCTTACAAATACATTCTTGCTTTAAAGGAACTCCATTTTAACCAGCCAACACTTGGTTCCAATATTGCTAAAATCATTGACTGAACTCAATCTTAAATATATTTTGTTATTCATCTTATCTGTAAATTTGGAGAAGATCCAATCAAAGGTGTAGTGTTGGGTTCAATGGAAAGCCTATGTAGTAGAAAAATCGTATATGATTGTTGTAATCGGAGGAAATTCAAGCGTCTATAATGTCGGTAAATTTTATTGAAACTTATTGAACAAAATTATATTTTGAAGAACTACTTAAATGACTGAGTTCATCCGATCTGATGATATTAATACAGTTTTACTGACGAAAATGTTAAATCCTACTACTATTAGCAAAGTTCAACAAATTTCAGCCTCTAAGTTATTTGTTATTGGATCTAGCTTCATGACTTCTAGGGCTTTGTGAAAGAAATTTTGAAAAAACCTACTAGTTTCCCGTCCTATCTATTCGTCTCTCCACCCGTTCGTCCATCTGTTCATCGTCCGTCTATCCATCTATCCGTGCGTCACAAGAAATTTCTTCCGAAACTATAAAAACTACAAAGCTCAAACTTTGTAGAAACCTTGTCACTTTAGACACCTTTGAGCTGAAAATCTGTAAAAATCATCAGTGTAGGTCTTTATGAGTCCAGAAATGAGTCAGAAATCAAAATTCACTCAACTTTGTCAATAATAGTATGATTTGTAAATTTTAAATTTTCCCCCAAAAATCGAAACGGTGCCCAAAAACTTCTTAAAGTCTTAAATTTTTGTAAGTTAATATAAAACCCTTATTCCTACAAAACTGCATGGAAATTAAATCATAATCAAGTGAGTTAATATATATTTCAAATCGACCAAGGCATTCTTATTTTCTTCAGATTTTCACTAACATTTAAGGAATAGTGGTTTACCTGGAACGAACACGGGGCTGTTATGTGCTTATGAATAAAATTCTGCAATTTCCGGATGAATTTGAACAATTTTTTAAACGAGTAGTAGGTGAATAATTCAAATAATCGATTCATGGCATCAGAACATTTTTTTCGAACCCTAGAATGGTTACAAAGACCTTCTGTTAGGAGCTATCTCCTGCCCCACAGACTTGTTTCACGTATGAGTATTGATTGTAGGTACTTATCTTCAGTCATTCATTAAATTGAATGACGTGCTAAAAGCATGCACCTTAAACGTTGAAGTTGGGGAAAAATAACTCAAAATTATTCGATCTTCTCATTTAAAACAGCCACTATTTTGTTTTAAGATTACTGATACCACTAGCTGAACCAATTCTCGAAGATATTCATGATACCTATTATTCCTGAAACTTTCATCCAAATCCTAGCAAACCTGTACCGTCCGCGTCGGTTAAAAGTGCACATCGTTCCATAGCCATATGTTTCCATAGTAATACAGCGCATATTGTTCCATAGTAATACAGGAAAATTCAAACCACTATAACTTTGTTAACTACCATTCGATCTTTGTGAAACTTTCAGGACAGATCAACCGAATAAATAGCCATTTGTGTGCTAAGGGTACGGCCACGATTCTATTCAAGTAAACGTAAAATTGATAAATCATACCATTACGTACAAAGTTGAATGAATTTCCACGTCTCACGTATTTGTTGTACACATAAACCCCTATATTCATGTTTTTTTCAGTTTTTTCGGATGGTTGTATCAATCGCGGGGGGCGGGGGTGGTGGTGTGTACGCAAACAGTTCCTACATTTCCCCTTCCTCTGCCCGCCATGATACCGATAAAGCAATTTTAGGACATTTTTTAGAAAGATCTCATTGAGACATTTCCAATGACACCTTATTCGACTACCAATGGTGAACAAGTTTTTTTCAAGGGTCACCTCCCTATATGGTGAGACCCCTTTAAAAACCTTTGAAAAAAAATTTCATCCTTGAGCTTTCAAGAAGTCACCACTTCTGACCTTTCCACAAAGTTTCATGGCTGTAGCTTCAATACTTTCGGAGAAAAACTGCTGTGATCTACAGACGGACGGACAGACGAACACATGTCGTGATTGCAAAACGGTTTTTTATTTTAGTACAAAACCCCTAAAAAGAATGCACGTTTGAACTTGATAGTCTCTTCTATTTTTGTTAATCAGGAAATCATTGTTTGCATTTGAAAAAATTCTGTGTAATGAACCAAAAAGCAACAACTTCCATCACATTTCAAACGGTTCTATGTATATTGCAGTGGATAGCCAGGGAATTTAGAAGATATTCTGATGATATATCTATCTTTCTAAAGCAAATACGAGAAAATATTTCCAAACTTCAGCTATATACAAAATAAAACTGTTCAAAAATATATTACAATTTTTTTCCAGCCAATTCAATCTTGAATTGGAAATATATATACATATGTGTAAGAGTTTAGGCATTGATTTGAATGTTAATTATAACCATACTAACTAAACAAGTGACAACTCTTGGATTAATTTTTCTACTTTTTATTAGTAGTAGTATTTACTAGCTACAAACATATAAATATATCCTGAAATCTTACCTTGCACAACTTGATAGTGACAATTTCCGATATAACGAGCTCTTGGCTATAGTAAACTTAAAAAGCAATCTACAGAATTCTACTATAAAAGGGTTACATTATATTGTTAAAAGTATTGCACTTCTCAACTCCAAAATTGTTGATTGAATACCGCGAATAACAAAAGTAAAAACACAAATGATTGTAGATTGTGTGAAATGGGTGTCCTTCACTTCAACATTTGACAGATTTATGATGCCCCCATTCTCACTGAAGTGCCTATAGTTAATCTTTGGTGGCTCCAAGTGTCCAAGTTGCTCATCAGCAAGGTAGTAAGCTCCCAGAATGTCTCCCCCTCTGCGGAATAGAGTTCTGCAGCACATCAGAAAATGTTCTGGTGTTTCATCTGCAAACCTGCGCTCGCAGTTCTCCATAAAATCCACTTAAGGTGCTCTATGAATTAACAGTGCCCAGTAAGGAACCGTGTAAGGATCTTTAGTTGATTCTTGACTAATTTGATGCACAATTTGTATCGTTTCTCATCATAGGCGCTAAGGAACGCTTTCGATATTTTAAATTCTAGATAACTACTCCAGTGTTTCTTGCGTTCTCTACTTCCTTCAGGTCTTTGATCCGTCTGTATGTCACTTATAGCATGTAGCTCTATGAAGTGCACATTGGCCTCATAGCTCCATTCCCTCTTGTTGCCCAACTTCGTACAAAACTTTTTGTCAAAAATGAACTGAGTCGTTATGCTTTCAAGCAGTGCACTATTCCATGGGAATAGCTAGGATAACTTAACTTGAGCGCTACCGTTGAGAAAGATTGTGATGCAGACATAGGCCAGACGTTGAACACGATTTTTTGTGGGCTGCTGAACATTGTCCACCCAGACAATAGCCCTGTAGGTAATCAATGGTCTCACAATCATCGTGTACACCCAGCGCAGTATAGTTGGGCTGCATCCCCAAGATTTTTCTGCCATGTTTTGCACACCATTAGGGCTCTTGTAGCCTTTATTGTCACCACTTCAATATGTCGGTTCCACGTGAACTTACTTATATTTCGTTCTTTAATTCTATCTCCGCTTCATTCAGACTTATGATGTGATGTTGTTCCAGATTCAACTTCTTTGTAAATAGGATAAGGGTGGTTTTGGTAGGATTAAAGCTCAAAACAATTTGTTGGAACCAGTTACTGACAATACAAGGTGCTCCCTGCATGATGTCAAACACTGTTCTTTCGTATTTTCCTCGGGCTAAAATGACCTTGCCATCCACGTATGCGTAACATATTTTGCCACTTTCAAATAACCTTTTCAGAATATCATCAGCCACGAGTGCCCACAGTAGAGGTGACAGGACCCCCTCCTGTGAACAACCCGGTGTTGGCTCTTGTTTCCACTTTATATGCAATGGTCCTTGTCGTAATGGATTGAGTCAGCCGCTGAGATAGAATAGGATTTACCCGCCTATTTCCTAGTGCTCGCCTCACCGCTACATGACTTGCATTGTCGAAAACCCCTTCAATGTCAAAAAATGCACCTTGTCCGATTTTTTTGTGTCCAAGGGTTCTTTGACATTCCTTGTTAGTGCATAGAGTGCGGTCTCTGTAGGTTTGCTCATTCTGTATGCATGTTGATTACGGTGTAGGGAATAATTCATAAGTGAAGTTGTCCTTATATAATTGTCCATTACTTTCTCCATAATCCTAAAACATAAACGTGATACTCATTTGTTCGGTGTGACTGATATTCAGTGTGCAGTCTAAATTAATAGAGAAAAATTTCACTTTCTTAATTTTTGATCTAACTGCATTTACTAGTAAATCTATTATTTTGTTTTGTATGTTTTTATTGAAATAATAGTGATTAGTTTGTTCACGAGCTCTGAATAAAAGTGAAAGCGGCTATTAAGAACGTGGCAGAACAGAGAATTGGACGTCAAGCCCGGCGCAATAGATATGATTGGTTCGATGAAATGTGCCAGAATGCGCTAGACAAAAAAAAAACAGGCGCACAATGAATAATTAGGTAGGAAAACCAGGACGAAGAGAGAATACTATGAAAATCTCAGAAAAGTAGCGAATAAGATAATTAGAATTCAGAAAAGAAAATATTTTGATGACCATTAGAGAAGTATACATATAAGTCTAGCAAGTCACAACGTAAGACAAGCTTACGAAGTAGTGAAAAGCCTGAAGCGCGGCTATCAGCCCAAAACAACGCTTTGTCGTGATGATATTGTCAATATCATCGCTGATGAGGCCAAGATTAAGGAAAGATGGGCATCATATTTCAAGAACCTCCTTGATCCTTCGCACAACTACAGAAAATTTGAGTCTATGTAGAGCTTCCAGGGGCTCACCAACTCTGGATGGAGTTTGTTCCATCATCAAATCCCAAAAGAATAATAAAGCGCCGGGCATCAATGAGATTCCAGTGGTCATCAAATATAGTGCCAGCATTGTTCAGGAAGCAAATGCCAACAGTATTATTGGGGAGTATCAAGGTGGTTTTAGAGCAGGTAGATTGACAACAGACCAATTATTCACAGTCAAGCAGGTACTTTGAAAAATGCTGGGAGTTCAACATAGACGTACACCAAATTTGCGTTGACTTTAAGCAAGCATACGACAGTATTGTTCGTAACATACTGTACCAAATAATGATTTGCTTTTACATTTCAGCCAAATTAGTCCACCTTACCAAAATGACAATAATGTCGACAACCTCCCAAACCCACATCAATAACGAACTCACCGATGCCTTTGACACAAATATCGGACTAAAGCAGGGAGATGGGTTGGCCTAATTGCTATTCAATTTAGCTCTGGAGTACGTCATAAAAAACCTACCTGTCGATACGCGAGGTATATTACTATACAAGTCAAGCCAAGTAGTAGCCTATGCGGATGACATCTCGACAGCGAAGCAGAACTATCAGGGCTACAAATCAATGTAAATAGAACAAAGCTCATGACGCAGTCGAGGAAAAATATCTCAAGTACACAAAATATCACTTTGGCGAATACAGTATCGAAAATGTGACCGAATTTGTCTATTTAGGCGTCAAAATAAATAACAATGAAAAAGACGAAATACGCTGAAGAAAATAGTTGGAGACGCTATATGTGAAAACGTAGGCCCGAAACGGGCTGTAGTGCTACGAAGAAGAAGAAGTTTGTTTATGTATTATTCTTCGTAAGGACTCTGTCATGACTGGATCAAATTTTTCCGATAATTGAACCAAACTAAGAAAGTTGCTTTTCTTCAGGGTATTTAATTTGCCACTACTACCATGGGAGGATAGATTGTGGTCTGCTAAAAAAAAGGTGATTTCTTTTATTCTTTTCAGCACAGAAGACCATCTGGATTTGTCACTATCTAATTGCTTCTGCGAAGCCTTGTCAATTCTAGAATTGGTCTGTAGTCTTTTTGAAGTCATAAGCCACATAAATAAAGTTGTCTGGTGATCATCTGAATTTTCATGTCTTCAATACTAGTGATACATGTGATCAATCATCAAAACTTGTGTTTCCAAGTTTACAAGACTAAATTGTTAAATTAGAAGTAACAGAAACAATAAATTTTCTATGTAGATTTTGAATATATCACCCGTTTTCGATCACAAGCTTCACTGTTTGAAATAACTCGTTGAAACTGGGAATTGGAAAATGTTCGACCTTTTTAGGGTTTCGTACTAAAATACAAAACTCTATCGCAATCACGACCTGTGTCCGTCTGTCCGTCCGTCCGTCCATCTGTATGTCACAGCACTTTTTCTCCAAAACTATAGAGGCTACAGCTATGAAACTTTGTGGAAAGGTCAGAAGTGGTGACTTCTTGAAAGTTCAAGGGTGGAAAATTTTTTCAAAGGGGTTTAAGGGGGTCTCCCCATATAGGGAGGCGACCCCTCAAAAAAAAATTTCACCATTGGAAGTCGAGTAGGGTGTCATTGGAAAGGTCTCAATGAGATCTTTTCAAAACAAGTCTTAAAATTGCCTTATGAGTAAAGGGGGGGCAGGGGAAGGGGAAATGTACGAACCTTTTGCGTACCCCCCCCTCGCGATTGGACACCTTCCATCCGAAAAATCTGAAAAAAATCATGAATGTAGGCCTTAATGAGTACAACAACAACAAATACATGAGAAGTCGAAATTCACTCAACTTTGTTAGTAATAGTATGATTTATCGATTTTATGTTTTCTTGTATAAAATCTAAACGGTACCCTTAAATTCAATGAAATTTAGCAAACAAATGACTATTTATAAGATTGATCTTTTCTGAAAGTTTCATGAAGATCGAATGGTATCTAACGAAGTTATAGCGATTTGAATTTTGCTGTATTACTATGGAACAATATGCCCTCTATTACTATGGAAACATATGGCTATGGAGCCATATGCGCTTTTTACCGACTTGGACACTACAGCTTTGCT